>UESW01004526.1:66476-116392 GCA_900491605.1 Calamus simplicifolius
TATAGTGTTTTTTCTCATGCTTTCTTGAAGAATTTCAGAAATATTGAGAAAGTCTCATCTTGTGAGCCAAAAACATACAAGTAATCTAGAATAATCATCTACTATCACAAGACCATATTTCTTTCTCCTAAACTAGTGGTTCTAGTAGGTCCAAAAAGGTCCATGTGAAGTAGCTCTAGTGGCCTAGAAGTGGAAACAACATTTTTAGATTTGAAAGAGTTTTAATTTGTTTTTCCAAATTGACATGCATCAAAAATTCTATTATTTCAAAATCTAACTTTGGAAGTCCTTTAACTAAATCTATTCTAATTAATTTGAAATTAAGTGTGTGCTTGCATGACCTAATCTACGATTTAACCATCCAATCTCATTTACATTAGCATTATCAGCAACTAAGCAATGACTACTAGTAGATAAATTGTCTAAATCAATTAAATATACATTGCCATTTCTACTTCCAGTAAATATAATGCTATTGTTAATGGGATTAGAAACAATGCAGATAGAAGCTTCAATGAAACTTTAAAACTTTTATCACACAATTGACTAATACTAATTAAATTATGCTTAAACTATCTACATAAAGAATATTTAATAAAAGTGGAGAGAGTTATCTGAATTTTACCAAAGCCCATAATCTGGCCTTTGCCATTATCTCCGAAGGTTACTACTCCTCCTCTTTTATCCTCAAGGGTGATGAATTGATCCTTGTCATTCTTCATGTGCCTTGAGCAGCCGCTATCAAGATACCACTTTTGTTTGATCTTTTGGCCGCAAGACACTCCTGCAAAGTGATCAAACTTTCTGTTTAGGTACCCAAGCTTTCTTGGGTCCTTCATGGTTAGTAGCAGTAAAGATTGTTCCTTTTGGAACCCATATTTTCTTTCCTTTTATATTTAAATTCTTGTTAATTTTTCTGAGATTGCATTCATATGATTCTGTCCTTTCTTGTTACAACAATAACATGAAACATCATTTTTCTCTTGTTCCTTTCTAAAGAAATTTTTATATATTTTTATTTCTGTTAGGCCTATAACATAATCCAGCTTTATCAAATACAGCTCTTTGATTACTTAATAGCAAATTAAGTTTTTCAGAACTATATGTAAATTATCAACTATATTTTTTATTTATCAACTTCCTTCTTTAAACTAATATTTATTGGAAATTGATTCTCTTTCTTTTGACAAACTTTCATTTCAGATTTCAGTTTTTCAACTTCATAAATTAGTTTGTCCTTTTTTTAATAAGATTTAAATTTTCATTTCTTAAAGATTTGCTCTTCTTTTTCAAAACTTTGAAATCATCAACTAATTCATTAATGCATCAAATAATTCTTCAAAAGTAAAGTCATGAGTTTCAGTACTTACCTCATCATCTTCTTTGCCATAAAACAAATGTTTGCAACTTCTTTTTGTTCTTCCTCGGATGAGGATTCTTCGCTGTTGTTCCATGTTGCAACATAAGCCTTCTTCTTTTTGGAGGCTTTCTTTAATTGAGGACAGTTATATCTAAAGTGTCCCAGTTTCTTACATTCATAATATATAGGGGTCTTTCTCTTGTCCTTGTTCTTCTTTTCTCCTTTTCTCTATCCATTTTTTTTTATACTTCTTCTTGTGGAAAGGTCTTCTTCTTTGAATGAATTTCTTAAACTTTCTAGCAAGAAGAGCTGTCTCATCATCATCTTCATTTCTTCATCACTACTGCTCTTTTCAATTTCTACAGCTTTGAGGGCAATTATTTTCTTCTTCTTGACCTCTTCCTTTTGATGTTGTTTCATGGTCAACTCGTGGGTCATCAACGATCCAAGTAGCTCCTTCAAAGGTAAGGTATTGAGGTCCTTGGCTTCTTGGATTGCAGTCACCTTTGCTTTCCATGACCTTGGAAGAGACCTAAGAATTTTACGAACCAATTCAGAGTTAGTATAGGTTTTGCCGAGACTCTTTAAACCATTCAATATCAGTAAATCTTGTATACATGCAGGTTATAGATTCAGTTTGTTCCATACTAAACAATTCAAATTTATGAACAAGAATATTAATCTTTGATTCTTTGACTTGATTAGTACCCTCATGGATAACTTCTAATCTGTTCCAAATTTTTTTGCGAAAATACATGTAGAAATTCTATTAAACTCATTAGCATCTAAAGCACAATATAAAACATTCATGGCCTTAGCATTGAGCTGAGACATTTTCCTATCATTCTCATTCCAATCCCTTTCGGGTTTAGGAACTATTGAACCATCTACTAAGTGCGTGGGTGTGCTTGGTCCATTAGTGATTACACTCCAAAGTTATAATCTAAAGCTTGGATAAAGATTCTCATTCTAGCTTTCCAGTAAAATAGTTTGAACCATTAAATAAAGGAGGTCTATTTGTAGAATGAACTTCAGTAAATGAAGATCCAGCTTGAGCTGCCATTTGAATCTTTAGCTCTTGATCGTTTGATCAAATAAACAATGAGCACAAGCTCTGATACCAATTATTGGCCTAGATGGTAACCCAAGAGGGGGGTGAATTGGGTTCTTAAAAAATTTAGCTCTTTAAAACTATGTGCTTTGAAATAAAAGAGATTGAGTGCAAGATAAATGCTAAGGACAAATAATGAGATAGAAAGAGAGAGAGAGAGACAAAGCACGGCAAACACAAAGATTTTAAGTGGTTCGGTGTATCCAACACCTACATCCACTCCCAAGTAGCACTTGGGTCCACACTATAATCCACTTGATTATAGCCGAGTTGTTTTACAAGCTCACAACTCAAAACTTGTTGTTTCCCCGAGATCACAATGAACCCAGCTGGTTTTACCGAGCTCACCAGCACAAAACCCAACCACAAGCTATCCTTAGCTTGTCCTGAGGTATACTACCTCAACTATTTTAATCCCCTGATTGAATTAGCAAACACAAATGGAAATGGAGTTTAGAATACAAAACAGCTCCTTAAATGAGCAAATATGCAAATAAATAAACAGGATAGGAAATCCTGATAGAAGCGTTTTGAAAGCAAGCTTGTCTTCTTTTTCCTCTTCTCCTTTGAAAGATTGAATCAGGGCCTCAGCTCAGATTTTTCACTGAAAGTTGCAGTTGAGAAGTTGAGGATTTGGGGCTTTTGCTTTCTTTCTTCTAACGTTGGAAATCTCCTTGATTTGATCTTGAGAAGCTTGTGGATTTCTCTTTGAACTTTCTGGGATTGATGGATTTGAGCTCTGAGTCTTTCCTCTTTGATTTCTCTCTCAAGATTTTTTGAATTTTTTTCAGTCTCTATTCTCCCCTTTTTTCAAATGGAGGTTCCCCTTTTTATAGATCTCTTAATCCAAGTTTAGGTGCAAAATATAGCCGTTATGAGATGCTTGGATACTTATACACACAAAGAAAAATAGCCGTTAGAGATTAGGTGAAAAAAATATTACCGTTGGAGTCCGTTCTGACAATTGAAAATCCGTTCTTGACAGGTTGGAGTGGCTTCAACTTTTCAGGTGTTGGCTCCAGATCGGGTGTCCAAAAATAGCAAATAAAAAGTTGTTGAGGAGTCGGCTCCAAGAAAGTTAAGTGTCGGCTCGTCGCTTTTGGGAGTCGGCTCTAGAATCCAAGAGTGTCGGCTCTAGAAATGTCCATAAAAACACATTCTCTATTCTAGAGTCGGCTCCAAAAACTCAGGTGTCGGCTCCCGAACTCTCAGGTGTCACTCTCGAATTCTAGGTGTCGGCTTCGGAAACTAAAACAGAATACACTTCTCTATATCTCAGGTTGGAGTCGGCTCCAAAACTCAGGGTGTCGACTCCGGACCATGCCAAAAATAAAAAAATCTTCTGATACGCCTTGGGGTCGGCTCCTGACTATTTGGGTGTCGACTCTAAGTTCTGAACTTTGAAAAATTCCTTTAAAATTTGATTCAAAACTTATTCCTTTATTCTTTTTGATTGATTAAACATTTTTAATCCCTGAACACTTATTAAATTTGTTAGAAACATAGTGAATATACTCATGTCTTTTGTTAATCATTAAAATCAATAATTGGGTCAATAATCAGGTTATTGAATTTATATATGCCACCTTGGTGACATAGAAAATATTTTAAAAATATATTAATAGTTTATTAATATTTATAAATTGAAAAGATAATGAGAAGCATACGCTTAATGCCGAATTGAGCAGCGCACGCATGGACTAACCAATTCAAATCTACCTGCAATTAATATTCTATAGAAGCTTTCAAATTAAAATGTTTAAAAATTTAAATATTTTTAAAAATATTTTTTTAAAAAAAACTGTTTCTTTTAAAAAAAACAGATAAGAGTTCGATAAGCATAGCACTGCTAATTTTTTAGGTTACCTTTTCATTTAGTATTCTATGATTCAGTAAGCCACCGAAGCAGTGGGTTGAATCAAGAAAAAACTATTAATGGTGAAAAGATTTTATTTTTTTAAGTTTTAAAATTTTTTTATTCCTTCCATTAGCTATTAATGATGGCTCAACAAGAATTAGAAAAGTTTTTATATACTGCCTTTAGTGTAGCATGATCTGTGTTGATGCTGGATCACTAAAAGATAGAAAAATTTTCTTTGTTAGAGATCTCGGTCGAAGGAAGAAAAAATCCCCTTTCCCCTATGGATCTCCCCCCTCTTATACTCCTTGAATTTTAAAAAAATATCGCTTTCTTGTCTTCGTCATCATGCCGTCAGCATCGAGTCATATTTCTTTCTTTTTCGGATAAGATTAATGTATAAGATTAATGTATAAGACTAAAGATCAGCCACTGCGAAGCGTGCCACATGGTCATTTACTGATAATTAACACCAGAGGCACTAAGGAACTTGCTTCGGAAGCTAAGAATCTTCATGATGGGTTTCGGTTTTCCCAAGGGAATGTCAGAGTTAGTGGAAAGTTATCTGCTCTAAAATAGGTGCTCAGTATCTCCTTTATTTGAGCTTTTCGATGAATGGTGATGTTCTAGCATTTGTCTTATTCAAGTCATTTAAAGCGTCATGATGTTTGATGACTCTTGAGCTTTGTTCCGGATACGACAGTTTGTCGTGTTAAGTGCTTCTGATACGAAAATATATTTAAGAGCTAGGGAGTATAGCCCAAGGCAGGAGGCCGCCCAGAGCTTGGGGGCCGCCCAGGACCAGGAGGCCGCCCAGGACTCGGGGGCCGCCTAGGACTTGGGGGCCGCCCAGGACCAGGAGGCTGCCCAGAGCTTGGGGACCGCCCAGGACCAGGAGGCCGCCCAGGGCTCGGGGGCCGCCCAGGGTTTGGGGGCCGCCCAGGACTTGGGGGCCGCCCAGGACCAGGAGGCCGCCCAGGGCTCGGGGGCCGCCCAGGGCTTGGAGGCCGCCCAGAGCTTGGGGGCCGCCCAGGACCAGGAGGACGCCTAGGGCTCGGGGGCCGCCCAGGGTTTGGGGCCGCCCAGGACTTGAGGGCCGCCCAGGATTCCAACCTATTCTCCGTTGACCGACCGTATCACGACCTACCCTTCATTTATCGACCACATCATATGCCCCTCGCCCCTGCCCCTTGTGCTCAGGCGCGCCGCACGTGCCAAAGGGGGAGGGCAAAATTGAATTTAAATTTTATATACGATAGATGACGTTTCGAGAAAAAGAAAAGGAGGGCGCATATCCCTAAGGGGATAACATCTTTTCATCTGCCTAGTCCCACTCAGGGATCGCCGTGGTTTTGTGGCGCTCAAGGTGTTATATTCAAAATATATTAAAAAGGGCTCGTCCTCTCCCCCCTTGCCTTTTATCCTTGTTGCCTCTTCTGTGTCTTCACTCTTCCAAGTTCAGGTTAGTCGACTTTCCTCTCTCCTTTTCCTTCTTCATGGATCCCCACCAAGATAGGAAAGGCAAAAGCCCACTGATCGAGCCCTCTCGTGAAGAGATTACCCAGGCGCGTCGCCAAGCTCTCGGAGGCGTGACCATTCGCGGGGATCAACCAGCCCCACGACCAGTGTCTAGGGCACTATCTCAATCCCTTAGGGTTTCTTCTTCATCCACTAGTCATGAGGTAGGATTTTCGGTAGCTACCCCTAAATCGGCCGGTCCGATGGAGATCGCCTCAATCACGTCCTCTCAAGATCTTAGGAATCTTAGGGCTCGGTTTGGGATCCCAAATAACATTCGACTTTCCGTTCCCTCCCCGAAGATAGGGTTACTTCTATGCAACCGGGGAAGGTTGCGCTGTACGAAGAATTTTTTAAGTGTGGCCTACGGCTGCCTCTGCATCCTTTTTTTGTAAATTTGTTGAATAGGTACCATCTTATTCCTGCACAACTTACCCCTAACTCCATTCGCATCATCTTTTCATTTTTGGTGCTTTGTCATTTCCATGGGGCTTCCGCCCGGCTCTCCTTATTTAGGGCTTTGTATAGGATCCGGAATCCTATAAGGGATGGGTGGTGGAGTTTTGCGTCTAGGCCCAAGAGAGTCCTCGGGCTTAATCTTCCTTCCAAAATCAAAGGGTGGAAGTCACGGTTTTTTAATGCACATCTAGAGGGGGTGGACGTGAACTGGGGTGTTCCTGATACTAGTTCTAATCAGAACTCAAACATTGAAGAGAGAGATCAGGAACTATTTAACATTTTGGTGTCTACCATCGTGCCCCCTAGTAAGGAACTGTTATCGGAGGATAACCTTCGGGGATCGCATCCATGCCGGTGTCTGCCCACAGCGCCCGGTGAGCCTCAAAGAGTTTCATTATGTTATTACAATTTCTTTTTTCTCTCTTTTTTTTTGGGTATTTGGTATTTGAATACGCGTATGAGAACGCATTTTAGTGTATATATTATGCTTACATTTGGCATTCCTCGGGCACTTTTTTAATTAACCTTGGGTTCTCTGTTTTGCAGCAATGAAGTTCTCCCAAGATGCGATAATATCGAGCCTCTGGAAGAGAAAAGGAAGCGCCCGTGGCCGACAGGAGCCGGGCCTAAGAGGCCCTGTCAAAGGGAGCCGGGTCGCTCGACCCAGCCTCCGGCGACCCTCCCCGAGGCAATACTAGTAGAGGAGGACGAGGGAGAGGAGAGCCCCCCCCCGGGATACCTATCGGGGGTCTCCCTGAGGAGAGTCCATCGGGGGCCGCCTCCTCCCCTGCTAGGATACTGGGGGGCCATCCGGGAGTAAAGGGTTAGCTGAGACCTGCCCGCCAGGCCCACAGTCGCCAAAAGGAGCAGATGCCTCTCCTCCCCCGGACATCTGAAGAGTCCGTCTCAATCTTCAGGGATGCCCAGCCAAGGCGCTGCGTACAAGACGTTTATCAGAAATGGTTCTTAAACTTTCTATCTTGCCTAGATTTCAGGCCAAGATGAGGGGCTTGCCACTGGAGGAGTCCTTCAATACAATGTTTACAGCCGCTCCAGGTAGAATCATGGCCTTCCTCTTTTTCTTTTCTTTTTTTTTTTTTTTGTAATTATAATTCCTATATTCATCGACTGTTTAATATAGATGTCCAACGGCCTTTTCGTGCTTCGTGAGGATCTGGTCAACACCAAGTCTCATAATGAGGGCCTGAACAAAGAACTATCGGAAGTAAAGGCCTGGGAATCGAAGGCGTTACTTGACCTTCAGGTCGTTCGGGAAGACAATCGCATGGCGGGAGAGGGCCGAGGGAGCTGCAGACCCTGGATGCCAAACTGTCTGAAACCAGGGCAAAGCTGCTACCGATGGAGGAAAAATTGAAGGAGGACATTCTCAAGTTAGAGTACACTGAGAACCGGGCCGACAATGCAGAGGCCGCGGCCCTCGATGCTATAGAGAAGCTGGCCCTGGCCGAGAAGGAAACAAAGGAAGCTCTGGATAGGATGGCCGTAGCGGAGACGAAGGCTCAAGAAAGGGTGGCCGCGGCCGAAGCTCAGGCTCGGGAGGTCATTAAAGAATATAAGAATTCCCCTGACTTTGCCTCGGAGTTTTGCGAGGCTGTTATGGATGCCTTCGTCCAAGGTTTTGAGAGGTGCAAAAGAAGATTATCTCGGCATTTCAAACTAGAAGACCTAGAGCATTTCTAACCTGCAGACGACGAAGAAACCTCCGATGCTGAGGTTGAAGATACAGCCGATGAAGCGGTGATAGCTGGAGACCCCACTGAAGCGACCGCAATTGAAGAGCCAACTACCGGGCCAACCACAATGGGTGGGCATCCCGGGAATCAATAGGAACGCGGCTATATTCGACTTGATTTTTTGTCTTTGACCCTGTCCTTAATGGACTCCTTTTGTAAGCCGACCAATGTCGGCCTGTAGATGATACTTTATAGAGTTTTGTAGCAGCTCAACTTTTAAACGAATGGGTATCATTCTTCGCTTTTATTTGTTCGATATCACAATCGATCACCCTCTGATTTTTAACCATTATATAGAGGAAGTAAGGGGACTCATCTCTTCCTCCGACCTTTCAAGGTTTAAACCACAGACCGATGTTAAGTTTGAGTTTCAGGGTCGTTCCGCAGGCACATTGTCTCGGAGCGTAAGTCCCAGGATTCTGATGAGGAGGGTAATCTAGGGAACTCCGTAAGGATATTTAGACATGCGTCGGAGGTAGCCGGATACCAACCGAGGGTTCTCGAGGCCGCCTAGGTCTTGGACTTGAACCTCCTCAGGGGTAAACGATACCAACCCGGGGGTATCCTTAGGACCGTGGGGCCATCGAGTTCTTTTCAGGAACAATCTCGGGGGTAGTCGGATACCATCCCGAGAGTTTGACTCGAGGCCGCCTAGGTCCTGGACTTGAACCTCCTCAGGGGTAAACAATACCAACCCGGGGGTGTCCTTAGGACCGTGGGGCCGTCGAGTTCTTTTTCAAGAGCAATTTCGGGGGTAGTCAGCTACCAGCCCGAGAGTTCGACTCGAGGCCGCCTAGGTCTTGGACTTGAACCTCCTCAAGGGTAAACGATACCAACCCGGGGGTGTCCTTAGGACCGTGGGGCCGTCGAGTTCTTTTTCAAGAGCAATCTCGGGGGTAGTCGGATACCAGCCCGAGAGTTCGACTCGAGGCCGCCTAGGTCTTAGACTTGAACCTCCTCAGGGGTAAACGATACCAACCCGGGGTGTCCTTAGGACCGTGGGGCCGTCGAGTTCTTTTTCAAGAGCAATCTCGGGGTAGTCGGATACCAGCCCGAGAGTTCGACTCGAGGCCGCCTAGGTCTTGGACTTAAACCTCCTCAGGGGTAAACGATACCAACCGGGGGTGTCCTTAGGACCGTGGGGCCGTCGAGTTCTTTTCAGAACAATCTCGGGGGTAGTCGGATACCATCCCGAGAGTTCGACTCGAGGCCGCCTAGGTCCTAGACTTGAACCTCCTCAGGGTAAATGATACCAACCCGGGGTGTCCTTAGGACCGTGGGGCCGTCGAGTTCTTTTTCAAGAGCAATCTCGGGGGTAGTAGGATACCAGCCTGAAAGTTCGACTCGAGCCGCCTAGGTCTTGGACTTGAACCTCTTCAGGGGTAAACGATACCAACCCGGGGGTGTCCTTAGGACCGTGGGGCCGTCGAGTTCTTTTTCAAGACCTGTTCACAGGAAATCTCCGAATATGTACATTTATTGATTTCTTGGGTAAATACATCCATTACATTACTGGTGGTATTATCGGAGATTGTCTGCATTCCATGTTCGAGGGATTGGTTGTCCACTCAAATCTTCAAGCCGTATGCTCCACGATGAAGGACTTCTGCGACTCGGTAGGGCCCTTCCCAATTCGGGGACAATTTGCCCCCTTCCGCCGGCTTGGATATTTTGGCTCTTCTAAGGACCAAGTCTCCTGGCGGAAACTTTTCGGGCGGACGCGAGTATTATAATATCTCGCTATCCGCTGTTGGTAGGCCGCCATTTTAACTTGAGCTCGGTCCCTTACTTCATCAATGAGGTCGAGACTGGCTCTTAAATTAGGAGGTTGTCGGCTTCGTCGTACGACTCCACTCGAATACTTGGCAGGCCAATCTCGACCAAATAACAGCCTCGGAGCCGAAAACTAGGTTGAAAGGCGTCTCTGCTGTTGGCATCCTGGGAGCTGTGTGGTATGCCCAGAGCACGCTCGGGAGTTCTTCCACCCATCTTCCTTTAGATGCATCTAGCCTGGTTCTCAGTCCTCCTAATATCATACGATTCGTAACCTGGCCTCTCCATTAGACTACGGATGGCCGACAGAGGCGAATCGATGAGTGATGCCAAATTCAGCACAGAAAGTTCTAAAGGCAACGTTGTCGAATTGTCGGCCGTTGTCGGTGACAAGAGTATGAGGTATGCCGAATCGACAGACAATGGATTTCCAGAGAAAAGCCTTGACCTTGGCTTCAGTGATCCTGGCGAGCGCCTCGACCTCGACCCACTTAGTGAAATAATCAATAGCAACAAGCAGGAATTTTCGCTGCCTGACGCCGATGGGAAAGGGCCGAGGATGTCCATGCCCCACTGGGCGAAGGGCCATGGGGCAAAGAGAGGACTCAACAGGGAAGCCGGTTGTCACTGAATACAAGCGTACTGTTGACATTGGTCACATCTCTTCACTAGTTCAGTAGCATCTTCTTGCATAGCCAATAATATCCTTGCCGGAGAGCTTTGCGTGCCAGGGATCTGCCTCCTGAATGATTCCCGCATATACCTTCATGAATTTCTCTAAGAATATAATTTGCATCTGCTGGGCCGACGCATTTGAGAAAAGGCTGGGAAAAGGATTTCTTGTAGAGTTGGCCGTCCAGCAATATGAACTTAGAGGCTCTCCGTTTAAGCAGCTTGGCTTCCCCGTGGTCGGCCGGGAGGGCGCCATCTTTCAAGTATTGGACATAGGCGTCCATCCATGTTTCTTCCTGTGTAACTGGCAGAGCTTCCTCCATGGCTTCAATACTAGGTGTCTCCAAGTATTCAATATAAGTTTTGCCCATGGCGCTATCCGCTGATGTAGCAAGTCGGGCCAACATATCAGCTCTAGCATTCTCCCCTCTAGGGATGTAGCTGATAGTGAAGCAATCTAGCAAGGGATTAACATATTAACCTTGCTTAGATACGGGACATGATAGGATCTTGGGCTTCGTACTTTCCAGCTACTTGGGCAGAAATAAGCTGCGAGTCAGTAAAAGCTCGGAGACGCTTGATTCCCAGTCCATGTGCCAGTTTAATCCCGGCCAACAAGGCTTCATATTCAGCTTGATTGTTAGTAGCTTCAAAGAGGAAGCGAAGAGCATACTCCAACACCACGCCCTCCGGACTGGCAAGAATAAGACCGGCTCCGCTCCCCTGGGAGTTAGAGGCCCCGTCGACGTGGAGGATCCACGCCTCATCATTCTCCTCGCCAACATCTGAAGGAACTTGGGGGGAATCTTCTTGATGCTTCTCAGACCAAGTACACTCCACCAGGAAGTCGGCTAAGACCTGGGATTTCAAAGCTGCCCGGGGCTGAAAGGATAAGTTAAACTCTCCTAGCTTGATGGCCCACTTAGCCAATTGGCCAAAAGTATCAGGGCGGGACAAAATGGCTCTGAGAGGCTGGTCAGTGAGTACAATTATAGGATGGGCCTGAAAATATGGTCTGAGCCATCGGGCGGAGATAACCAAAGCAAAAATAACCTTTTCCATTTTGGAATACCTTTCTTCCACGCCATGAAGTACTTTGCTAGTATAATACACAGGTTTCTGAATGGCATGGTCACCGATACGCACCAGAACGGAGCTGACGGCTTCTGAGGAAGTCGCGAGATAAAGGAAAGCTTTTCTCCTTCCTCGGTTTAGATAACAGGGGTGGCGTGGATAAGAACTCCTTAAGCTCTTCAAAAGCCCGCTGACAATCTTCCGTCCATTCAAAACCGTCCGCTCTGCGTAAGACTTTGAAGAAGGGCAGACACCTTTCCGCTGATCTTGACAAAAATTGGCTCAGCGCTTCGGTAAGCTGCTGTACCTCCCTCTTACAGGCTGGTCGCCTCATATCAAGGATGGCCTGAATCTTCTCCGGGTTTGCCTCAATTCCCCGTTACCAGAAAACCCAAGAATTTCCCTGCAGTAACCCCAAATGCGCATATGCGCGGGTTAAGCTTGATTCTATGGAGTCGGAGGTTATGGAAAGTCTCCTCCAGGTCAGCGATATGGTTGGTAGCACAAGTGCTCTTCGTCAACATATCATCTACATACACTTCCATATTGCGGCCGAGCTGATCTTTGAAAACTTTATTCATCAGCCTTTGATAGGTGCTCCCGCATTCTTTAACCCAAAGGGCATTACTTTGTAACAATAAATGCCCTTCTTAGTGACAAAAGAGGTATGTTCTTCATCCGAGGGTTCATTTTTATTTGATTATACCCCGAGAAGGCGTCCATGAAGCTAAGAAGTTCGTAGCCGGAAGTAGAATCCACTAACTGGTCGATCTGGCAAGAAAACTGTCCTTAGGACAGGCTTTGTTAAGATCGGTATAGTCAATGCAGATTCTCCATCCCCCACTGGTTTCCCGGACCATGACCACATTGGCTAGCCAGTCAGGGTATTGCGCCTCTCGAATATGGCCGGCCATAAGTAATTTATCCACTTCTTCATCTATAGTTCTCTGTCGCTCGGGAGCGAAACTCCTTTTTTTCTGGCAGACTGGCCGGTTCTGGGTTGATATTAAGCTGGTGAGTGATCACCTCTGGGGGGATCCCAACCATATCTGTCACTTTCCAAGCGAAGATATCGGCATTCACCCGCAAGAAGGCTAAGAGCTGACTCCGGGCTTCAGGGGAGAGGAGTTCGCCGATTTGCACGATCTTGCCTGGGTCATCTTCTAGGGGGCAAGATATCAAACGTTCTGCCGGTTCTCCCCTTCGCTCGGTCTCCCTGGGATCGAATGATTCAGCTGGGGGAATCGCAACTACTTGAGGACTGGAGCTAGATGATAACAAGGTCTAACTGAGTCCACCTCCCCATGCATTTCGCCAATTCCTCGGTTAGTAGGGAATTGCACCAGTAGACGCTTAGTGGATATAACTGCATCTAGCATATTCAATCCAGGGCGGCCAAGAATGGCATTGTATGTCAGGGGTACCCGGACCACCAAGAAGTCCAGCATCACCGTGCTCTGGCGCGGCGGCGACCCTGCCGTAGCAGGTAGGGTAACCTCGCCCTCCACCCGTATGGAATCTCCCGTGAAGCCGACTAGAGGAGCAGCTACAGGTCGAAAAGAGTCAGGAGATAAACCCATTCGAAGAAATGCATCATAAGTAAGTACGTTGGCAGAGCTTCCGCTATCAATTAAGATCCTTCTTACAGGATGCTTAGCGACCGTCATAGAGACAACGACGCTATCATCTTTTACAACACCACCCCCAACTATATCTCCCTTAGAAGGGATTACATTTTCTAACTCTCCCTCCCCTCTTGGCCTCTTATAAGATGATGCTCCTCCACGGGCAATCATTCCCACCATTCGCTCCGTAGGGGTGTTATCAATGTTGGCCTGAGGTGGAGGGGGGCCATCAAAGCTGGTACAGGTGGAGTCTCCTTCTTCTGGATGTACTGCCCCAGATATCCCCTTTGGATGAGCTCTTCAATGGCCTATTTTAGATTGCGGCATTCCTCAATGTCGTGGCCGTAATCTCTATGGAAACAGCAGTAGCAGCTTCTATCATGTGCGGCGCCTTTCTTCAAGGGAGGTGGACGCCGCAGATAAGGCTCATTTTCAATCTCCATAAGGATATGAGCCCGGGGTGTGAGGAGGGGTGTAAGATGATCTTCTCTGGGGCCAGGCTCTTGCGGCGGTCAGCCGTCGGCGCAAGGGCTCAGACTTCTTGGGAGGGGGCCGCTCGACTCCGGGCGGGCTGGCCTCTTCCCAGTCCTTCCTTCGGTGCCTCTCCTTGACGAATCAGCCTCGTCGGTGCGGATGTACTTCTGCGCACGACTCAAGATATCAGCATAAGAGCAAGGAGGTCTTTTGTCTAAAGAGTAAGTAAAACGGGAGGGACGGAGCCCCCGCTTCAAGGCCAGAGTAGCCACAACATCGTCAAGATGATAGACTTCCAGGGCCGCCACCTTGAATCGGGTTATAAAGTCTTTCAGAGACTCCCCATCTTGTTGCTGCATAAAGAATAAGCTGTCTGCCACTCGAGGGATCTTCCGACAAGCATCAAAATGAGCCAAGAAAGATCTTTCCAGTTGTCGGAAGGAATCAATACTGCATGCGGGTAGACGAGAATACCAAGCACGGGCGGCCTTTCGGAGTGTGGCTAGGAAAGCAACACACAAGAGGGCATCAGTTGCCCCTTGGACTTGCATAATAGCCTTGTAACTTTCTAGGTGATCCAAAGGTCAGTGGTGCCATCATAAGGGTCAAGCTGAGGGAAGCAGAACCTCCCAGGAATGGGTTCCTCCATGATTCCGAGTAAGAGGAGGGTGGGTGTCGTAATCCGACCCCGGCTGATTATTGATTCTTTGGCTAAGCTCTTCTAATCTCCGGTCTTGTTCATCAAGGCGCCTCTCCATCTGATCAGCCATCTTTCCTCCGGCTGGCTCAGGGGAATAAGACAAAGATCGACGACACCACTGGCGGTGCTCTACATGCGGCTCCTTTCCCATCGCCGCCTGGCAGGTGGACTACCCGAGGAACGGTAAGGGAGCGCGATCCACCCCGGGAGCCCTGAGAATGAAGCCCCGCCGAGGCGTAGGGGTGGAAAGGCCTCGTAGGAGGGGATCTCCCCCGGGTAGACTGCCGGCTAATAGGAGTAGCCGATCTGGAGTGTAGAGGTGGTTCGAACCGCTGCCGAGCCCCTCTGGAATTTTGCTCCTGCAGTTGCTGAACCATCCCAACGAGAGTTTGAACTTGTTGTGTGAGGGTGGCCAACTGATCTGGGGAGTAGCTGATACTGGCAGTGGTGAGGAAGGGGCTGGAGGGCTTGGCCGGGCCAGCTCGGTTGGGCCAGGAGTCCTCTCAATCCGATCAGAAGATGAAAGATGCCCCCCAGACCCATGGGAAAGGTCTTCCTCCGGAGATCTAGTCTTTATGTTGGAAAGATAAGAGCTGTTCGAAGGTCCGCCCCCCTTCATGGCGCACCAATCTGTTGATGCTGGATCACCAGAAAAATAGAAAAATTTTCTTTGTTAGAGATCTCCGGTCGAAGGAAGGAAAAAATCCCCTTTCCCCTATGGATCTCCCCCCTCTTATACTCCTTGAATTTTTTAAAAATATCGCTTTCTTGTCTTCGTCTTCATGCCGTCAGCGTCGAGTCATATTTCTTTCTTTTTGGATAAGATTAATGTATAAGATTAATGTATAAGACTAAAGATCAGCCACTGCAAGAGCGTGCCACGTAGTCATTTACTGATAATTAACACCAGGGCACTAAGGAACTTGCTCCGGAAGCTAAGAATCTTCATGATGGGTTTCGGTTTTCCCAAGGGAATGTCAGAGTTAGTGGAAAGTTATCTGGCTCTAAAACAGGTGCTCAGTATCTCCTTTATTTGAGCTTTTCGATGAATGGTGATGTTCTGGCATTTGTCTTATTCAAGTCATTTAAAGCGTCATGATGTATGATGATTCTTGAGCTTTGTTCCAGGACACGACAGTTTGTCGTGTTAAGTGCTTCTGATACGAAAATATCTTTAAGAGCTCGGGGAGTATAGCCCAAGGCAGGAGGCCGCCCAGAGCTTGGGGGCCGCCCAGGACCAGGAGGCCGCCCAGGACTCGGGGGCCGCCTAGGGTTTGGAGGCTGCCTAGGACTTGGGGGCCACCTAGGACCAGGAGGCCGCCCAGAGCTTAGGGACCACCCAGGACCAGGAGGCCGCCCAGGGCTCGGGGGTCGCCAGGGTTTGGGAGCCGCCCAGGGTTTGGGGGCCGCCCAGGACCAGGAGGCCGCCTAGGGCTCGGGGGCCGCTCAGGGTTTGGGGGTCACCCAGGACTTGGGGGCCGCCCAGGACTAGGAGGCCGCCCAAAGCTTGGGGGCCGCCCAGGACCAGGAGGCCGCCCAGGACTTGGGGGTCGCCCAGGGTTTGGGGGCCGCCCAAGACCAGGAGGCCGCCCAGGGCTCGGGGGCCGCCCAGGACCAGGAGGCCGCCCAGGGCTTGGAGGCCGCCCAGAGCTTGGGGGCCGCCCAGGACCAGGAGGCCGCCCAGGGCTCGGGGGCCGCCCAGGGTTTGGGGGCCGCCTAGAACTTGGGGGCTGCCCAGGACCAGGAGGCCACCCAGGGTTTGGGGGCCGCCCAGGACCAGAGGCCGCCTAGGGCTCGGGGGCCGCCCATGACTTGGGGGCCGCCCAGGACCAGGAGGCCGCCCAGAGCTTGGGGGTCGCCCAGTACCAGGAGGCCGCCCAGGACTTGGGGGCCGCCTAGGGTTTGGGGGCCGCTCAGGACCAGGAGGCCGCCTAGGGCTCGGGGGTCGCCCAGGGTTTGGAGGCCGCCCAGAGCTTGGGGGCCACCCAGGACCAGGAGGCCGTCCAGGGCTTGGGGCCGCCCAGGGTTTGGGGGCAGCCCAGGACTTGAGGGCGCCCAGGATTCCAACCTATTCTCCGTTGACGACCATATCACGACCTACCCTTCATTTACCGACCACATCAATCTGCATTGGGCGTTGTAATTCATCCGCATATGAACTCATTCGGAGGTCTATTCGTGAGTTCCGTATCGCTGATGCATGGGCTAATGCGTGGATGAATCACTACACCCGATGCAGACCATGATGCCGTATCGTCGATGCGCAGATTTATGCGCGGATGAATCACCATGTTCGGTGAAGATCATGCTACACTAAAATAGTGCACTAACACTTTTTCAAAAGAATTTTACCAAGAATAATTTGATAATAGTGGGCTACACAATTATTCAGAATCTTTGTTTTTTTTAATAAAAATCAAACCTTGAGATGAATCTTCTCTCGTAGCCCTTAAAATTAACAAGAATGATATATATACCTACATGGATTATCCAAATAGTAGTATTGAAAAAAAAAAAAAAACTCATGTAATAAAAAATGCGAGAGAAAGAGAAAACAATTAAAATTAACAAGTTCGTACGACTACTATGACGTCATTGGACTTGAATATTTTACAAGATATCACCTTGGAGACTGACTTTTATCCAATTAGAGATAAGTCAAGGGCTTGTTTGAAAATAGTACCGCAATGGGCTGTCCAGAATATTCGATGCTTATAGTTATAGGCCGAATATTCCGAGAATTTTATAAACTCGAAGAGAGAAGAAGCTCAAATGATCATGGGACCGTTCGCCGTCCGCATCCTAATAACAGCTGGCAACCTTCTCAAAGTGCCGTAACGCACGTGTGGTACGACAACAAAGACAAGCATATCTAATCCACCAGAGTTAATTAAATGGATTGCAGTCCTAAATTAACATGAACCATACAAAGAAGCAGATATTTTGTACATATAATTTAAATATTATTAAAATTATATTCATATAATTTTGATATCATATGATTTTAAAATATTACATTTAATCGTTATATTTTTTAATTTTTATCAAATTATATTCATATAGTTTGAAATGTTTCACTTAATTACTCGTCTTTTAAACCTTCTCAGACCTTGGGATGAATCTAGGTTGTGACATCAATAAAAATTAATTAATTAATTAAAACTTTTATTTCAAATCATTCCTTCAAACAAATGTTCATACAACTAAAAATAAATAAAAGCATCTAGCACAATGATTTTATTCAAGGATAGCTAAGACAAATGTTTGGAAGGCGCTGCTTCTACCCAAGATCTTCATTTCATTTTTTTTTAAATATAAAAAAAATTAAAATGTTTTATAAGCTCACTCAATAAATAGGATTAACTGTAAATTATTAAATCAATTAGGTGAGCACTATATGACAGCAAGAAGTTGATATTCCATGGTTTATATAAATTTTGAGATGATTAAGTCTCTTTTATAAACAATGTCATCAAGTTTTTGAATAATTTAAACAGTTTCTGCATCTTCATTCATTAAATAGTCTTTAGGTCATCATTTATTAAACAGATTTCATGCTGTTAAACAATTTCATATCATAATTTATTAAACAGTTTATATATCATCACTTAATTAATTCTCTATAGTGATGGGCTATGATCAAATATAACCTTGTGATAAAGCCAGTGCACTACATTTAAACTCTATAAATAAGGATTGGATTTTTGCATATCATCTCAACGAATGGGAATCTTGATATCTGTTATCGTATCATTACATAGTAGATCAAGAGTTTATGTTTTATTTAAATCTTTAATTAATAGTTCCTTATTTGCCAGCAGTTATTTATTCATATGATCATATAATTTCATTATTTTTTTTTATTATAATATAGAATTTAAGGTATAAATATCGTAAGATTCTTCATAGTGACCAACACAGTGAAGTTATATGATTGGTCTTGTCAATTTGCATTATTTAGATTGTGCAAAATTATAATATTTACATAAAACATTATTCAATGTTATTTCTATTTTGCTTATTCAAATGGTAATAATAATAACTTTCATATAGTAAAATAAATAGAAAATATTTTAATTATACAAATTCTTGATTGTAAAATAGTGTCATTAATCATGTTGAGGGGTAAAATCGCATTGCGTTGATAACCGTGCGAAGGGACTAGGATCAACCCCATTCCCCCATTACGCCCATAAAGAATGAGTTAACTAATATGATCCAACGGGTCGAGCAACCCATAATTCGGCTCTTCCCCGAGCTTCCTATAGCTCGGCTCCCCGAGCTTCCCGTAGCTCGGCTTCCCACCAGCTTTCCGTAGCTCGGCTTCCCCCGAGCTTCCGTAGCTCGGCTTCCACGAGTTTCCGTAGCTCGGCTTCCACGAGCTTCCATAGCTCGGTTCCCGTCGAGCTACCCATAGCCCGTTTCTCGAGTAACCCCCGAGCAATCCATGGCTCGACACACACCTCCATGGAACCCGACGCGGGAGAGCCCAGGCCTAGCGTAACGGAATCCCAAACAAAGGATCATATCGAGGAGTGGCCTAGGAGCTACAATAACGGCCTAGGACCTACGCACTCATCAGATCTCAGGCCATCAGAGGGCCCTCCCAGCCGTCGATCCTTCAATGAACAAGATACGGACCCCACCGGCCTTACAACAGCTTGATTCGAATCATCCCCGTATCCTAACAACCTTCGAACCTTCCAGAAGGCGCTCAAGATCCAGGTGATTGCCTATAAATATGACACTCCCAGATTCTCTTAGGTATGCGCTCACAGCCCCTGGCTTACTAGCTTACTCTCACTCTCACTCACTCTCTCGCTCCTTCACTGCTCATCGGCGCTCCCCTAGAGCTCCCGATTGGCCACCCCTGGAGGGACTCCCCAGAGAGATCCTTCTTATTTCTGTTGATCGCCGATCCCCACTGACTTGAGCATCGGAGGGTCTTCCGCGGAGGGCCACCCCCAACGCCTCTCGCATGAGGACTTCTGTGCAGGTCCGCCCAGGAGGAAGCCCAGATCAGGAGACCAATCGCGCCCGAGTCGGAGGACAGATCCCGGTGGCAACAGATTGGCGCTAGAGAAAGGGTCTCAAATCCCATTAAAACTTAAAAAAGGAGATAAGGATCTCGATCTGGAATAAAACCTCTCCAATGGCTAATCGAAGAAGAGCAACCTCTGAGGCCTAGGACCAGGTCGTCTCCCAAAGACCTGATCCGACAAGCAACACGGCGCCGTAGCCGCCGCCAGTTGAGACCCCGTCACCGCCAGCCATTCCAGTGACCCAGGATTAGTTCGCCACGCTGGTCCAGCAGGTCCAAGCTCTGACCCATTTGGTTCAGGAGCGCCTCGCAACTGCCCCTGCTCTACGCCTCCCTGAGGAGGCCGCTGCCCCTTTCTCTCGGCCACCTCCTCTTCTGGTCCGCATGGAGCCACGGACCCCCCACACGACCCAAGGGGGACAAACCAGTCCTACGAGCGGCTACAACAGGGATCCTCCCAGATCTCGGCGAGCCCGGTCCCTCTCTCCGGTGTTCTCCTGCCATGATTCAATGCCATCCCCGCACTCTCCTCACCCGGCTCCTCCTCTTACGTCTGAAGAGGAGATCCGCCGACAACTCTGGGAGATGCGTCAGGAGCTAGACGCCGCCAAGCAGGCCCATCCGCCTCAGCCCAAGGCAGAACACGACATCCCTTTCTCCAAAGGGATCATGGAGGAAGTGATTCCCTCTCATGTTAAGCTACCCGCCATCAAGCCCTACCATGGCTTTCCGATCCGGATGATCATCTCAGTAGCTTCCGATCAATAATGATGTTCCACGGAGCATCGGTCGCGATCCTCTGCCGCGCCTTCCCTTCCACCCTCAGAGGATCTGCCCGAACCTGGTTCAACGCCTTGAAACCAGGTTCCGTTGATTCATTCGACGAGCTGAGCCATCTTTTTATTGGCCAGTTTGTCAGTAGCCGCCATCACCGATGGAGATCCGACTCCCTCTCCAAGTTAAGCAGAGAGAGGGAGTCCTTGAGAAATTACCTCGGCCGTTTCAACAAGGCCATGCTGGAGGTGGACCACCTTAATCATGAGGTGGCTATGTCCGCCCTGGCAGGGGGAGTCTTGAAGGAGAGCGACTTCTATCTGGCGATGGAGGTCAGCTACCCCCGAACCTCTCCGATATGATGGCCCTGGCTAATAAATACCTAGGGTCGAAGAATCATGGAGAGCTGCCCGCACCGAGCTGGCGAAGAAGAAAGAACCTAAAGGTTCCGACAGGCACCGACCCGTCCGTCAGCCAAGCCCACCTCATCACCAAAGAGCTCCCCGCCGCCGCCGAGAAATCACTCCCGGAGCCCGCCCAGGCGATTCGATCGATACACTCCACTCACTGTACCCAGGGCGCAAATCCTCATGGAGATAGAGCGCCAGCTCCCCCGACCAGTTCCTCTCCGAGGGAACCCAACTCAGAGGGACCCCACCAAATACTGTCGCTATCACAGAGAGCATGGCCACGACACCGAGGAATGCTGGCAGTTGAAGAATGAGATTGAGAGGCTGATTCAACGGGGCTAACTGAACCAGTTCAGGAGGGCACCCAAGCCAGGACAAGGGGTGATCACCAGCCCGAGCTTAAGCAGCCTCCTCCTCCTCCAAATCCGCCTGTAATCGGCCACATCAACATGATCGAGGAAGCCGGTGGCTCGAGCTCTAGGAATGATGATGAAGGCTCGACGCCAAAGAAAGCGTGAACGGGTGAGCTCTCCTTCTCTGACGATGATCTCCGAGGGATACAGTTCCCACATGACGACGCACTGGTTGTATCCCTCAATTTAAATGACTATGATGTAAGCTGGATCCTCGTTGATAGTGGAAGTTCCGTGAATGTTTTGTACCTCGATGTGTTTGCCAAGATAAGATTGCTCATGGAAAACCTCTGAGCCATGGACTCCACCCTAATGGGGTTCACAGGCGACGTCATCGTCCCAGAGGGGGTCGTAACCTTAACGGTTCGGGAAGGAACTTGGCCCCTTGTGGCCACTGTTCACATGGACTTCCTAGTGACCAAGCTTAGGTCGCCTTACAATGTGATATTTGGAAGACCTGACATGATGTCTCTCAAAGCCGTTGCCTCCATCCCACACCTATCTATGAAATTCCCCATCGGGTGAGGAATTGGTGTCGTCCGGGGGAGCCAAACTATGGCTCGGTAGTGTTTTGTCACCAGCCTTCAATCCAGAATGCCTAAAGTTGACGGGCTGGATGCTCGGGAGGAATTCGCCGAGCAACGAGGGGAACCAGCCGAAGAACTGGAGGAAGTATCACTGGATGAGGCTCGTCCCGACCGAACCATAAAGATCGAATCGCTGCTGGAAGGCGAATCCCGGCAAGAGCTGATCAACTTCCTCCGAAGCAACACCGATGTGTTCGCTTGGTCCGCCTCCGACATGCCAGGAATCAGCCCTGAAGTTCTTGTCCATCGCCTTAACACGGATGACATGTGCCGGCCCGTCAAGCAAAAGAAGAGGAGTTTCGCTCCAGAGTGGCAGAGAGCTATTGAGGAGGAGGTTGATAAGCTCATCAAGGTGAACTTCATTCGGGAGGTGAATTACCCGAGTTGGCTGTCGAATGTCGTCATGGTAAAGAAGTCGAGCAGCAAGTGGTGGATCTTCATCGACTTCACCGACCTCAACAAAGCATGCCCGAAGGACAGCTTCCCTCACCCCGAATTGATCAACTTGTGGATACCACCTCGGGTCACCAAATGTTGATGTTCATGGATGCCTACTCCGGCTACAACCAGATCCGGATGGCCCCCGAAGATGAGGAAAAGACCGCCTTCATAACCGACCGAGGTACTTACTGTTACCGTGTTATGCCTTTCGGTCTTAAAAATGCAGGAGCCACCTACCAAAGGCTTGTCAACAAGGTCTTCAAAGAATAAATCGGCCGGAACATGGAAATATACATCAATGACATGCTGGTCAAGAGCAAAGAAACATCACAGCACGTCGAGGATCTCTCGGAGAGCTTTGCAACACTCCGCAAATATTAGATGAAGCTCAATCCGACTAAGTGCGCCTTCGGCGTTAACTCTGGGAAATTCCTCGGCTTCATGGTCTCCCAGCGGGGTATCGAAGCTAACTCCCAAAAGATCCAAGCTCTCCAGCAGATGGCACCCCCGGCGTCTATTAAAGAAGTCCAGCGCCTAACCGGGAGGATAGCGGCTCTTAACCGCTTCATGGTGCGCTCTGCCGAAAGATGCCTCTCCTTCTTCAAAACTCTCCGGTCGGCTAAGAATTTCCAGTGGACCCCCGAGTGTCAAAAATCATTGAAGATCTCAAGAAGTACCTCAGCTCTTCCCCACTCCTCAGCAGTCCAAATCCTGGGGAGACATTGTTCCTGTATTTGGCTATCTCAGAAGGTGTCGTTTGCTCGGTGCTGGTCAGAGAAGAAAACAAGGTCCAGAAGCTGATTTATTATATCAGCAAGCTGCTCCATGATGCGGAGACGAGGTATAGCCGGATTGAGAAGATGGTGTTGGCCTTGATCACCTCGGTTCGGAAGTTGCGGCCATACTTCCAGGCGAATTCTGTGACAGTCCTGACTGACCAACCCATCAAGGCGATGGTCCACCACCCGGAGACATCAGGGAGAATGACTAAATGGGCCATCGAGCTGAGCAAGCATGACATCCGATTACAGCCTCGCCTGGCCATCAAAGCTCAGGTGCTAGCTGACTTCCTCCTCGAGTGTACCATCCCAGAGGACGGCTCCACCCCCGACTCCTCCGAGGAACCAAAATCTGGCGCCCGGTGGCTCCTTCATGTCAACGGGTCATCCAACGCCCATCGCTCCGGTGTGGGTTTGGTTCTCACCAGTCCGGAGGGGGCGACTTTTGAATATGGCATCCGCTTCTCCTTCCCGGCCTCCAACAATGAAGCTGAATATGAAGCCCTGCTGGCCGGTCTTCGGATCGCCCGCAGCCTTAAGGTGGAGAACCTGAATGCCTTCACCGACTCCCAGCTGGTGGCAGGTCACGTGCGAGGGGAGTTTGAGGCCCGGGAACCGAACATGATCCGGTATCTACAAGAGGTTCGAGCCTACTCTCCCATTTCCCTGAATTTGAGATCATTCAGATTCCTAGATCTGAAAATGCCCGTGCCGACCTGCTATCTCGGCTGGCTACCGCAGAATCAATGGACGCCGAATGAAAATTGCACCTGGAGACTTTGGCAAGACCTAGTATTGCGGAAGCTGACCGTGTAATACAAGTTGAGGCCGAACCATCATGGTTCGACCCCATCCTGAAGTACCTCAAAGAAGGGTCACCCCGGCCGATCGGAGGGATGCTAGAAGGCTAAAACTGCAAGCCGCCAACTATGTGTTAATTGATGACCAGCTCTACAAGCGGTCCTTCTCTATGCCATTGCTTAGATGCCTCTGCCCATCTGAGGCAGATTATGCCCTTCGGAAGGTGCACGAGGGGATTTGCGGCAACCATCTGGGGAGCCGGTCCCTGTGCCACAAGGTGCTGCATCAAGGTTACTATTGGCCAACCATGCAAAAGGATGCTGACGACCTCGTTCGAGCTTGTGACCCATGCCAAAGGCACTCGAGTATTCAGAGGCTCCCCTCCGCCAGCCTGGTCCCCATTTCCTCTGCTTGGCCCTTCGCCAAGTGGGGAATGGACATTCTTGGCCCATTTTCGCTTACCATGGGGTAACGGAAGTTTATGTTCGTCGCCATCGATTACTTCACCAAATGGGTCGAGGCGGAGGCAGTTGCACAAATAACCGATGCTCGGGCCAAGGATTTCGTATGGAAGTCCATCATCTGCCACTTCGGCCTCCCGCACACTATCATCACTGACAACGGCAGGCAATTCAACAATCCGAAGTTTCGCCAGTTCTGCAAGGAGCATGGGATCCACCACCACCTTACCTTGGTCGGGCATCCACAGGCCAACGGAGCAGCCGAAGTAACCAACCGGACCTTGCTTCGAGGGATCAAAGCTCGACTCTTCAGAGCCCGAGGCAGGTGGGCAGACGAATTGCACCATGTCCTGTGGGCCTACCGCACCATCCCGAGAGTACCGACAGGCGAAACCCCATTCCGAATGGCCTTCGGCACAGAAGCTGTCATTCTTGTGGAGATAGGGCTCCCTTCTCTGCGGATGGAAAGCTACTCGGAAGAAGCCAGCGATGAGCAGCTCCGCACCAACCTTGACCTGGTAGAGGAGATTAGAGAAAAGCTCGGATCAGAGTTGTTGGCCCAGATGCCAACCCAAGAGGGGGGGGGGGGTGAATTGGGTTCTTTAAAAAAAATTTAAACCTTTTGAAATATTTGTTTGCTTAGTGTGAGTGAAAGTGAATGCAGATGCAAAAACAAAATACAATCAATAAGATAGAGATAGAGATAGAGATAAAGGAGACACGGCAAACACAAAGATTTTATAGTGGTTCGGTGTATCCAACACCTACGTCCACTCCCAAGATTCACTTGGGTCCACACTATAATCTTCCTTGATTACAGCCGAGTTGTTTTACAAGCTCACAACTCAAACTTGTTTTTTCCCGGGATCACAACGAACCCAGCCGGTTTTCCGGGCTCACCAGCACAAAAACCCTAACACAAGCTATACCAAGCTTGTACCGAGGTAAGACTACCTCCACTAGTTCAATCCCCCAGATTGAACTAGACACAAACAAAAGAAATATTGTTTTTCAAGTACACAGCTCCTCAATGAGCAAATAATCAAGTAAATGAACAAGGTTTAGAAAAGCCTGATTTGTAGTTGGTTGGCTTTTGAGCTTTTCTTCTTTCTTTCTTTTCTTCTTCTCCTTGCTAGATTGAATCAAGCCTCAGCTCCGATTCTTCACAGTTGAAGCAGTTGAGAAGGATTGAAAAGCAAGAAACTGATCCTCTTTCTCCAATTTGGGAAATCCACCAAAACTTTGATTTGAATGCCTTGGATTCCTCTTGAGCTTTTTGGAGTGGAGTGGATTTGAGCTAGAAGGTTTTTCTCTTGAGATTCAGGCTCTCTCTTTTTCGGATTTTTGAATTGGGATTTCTCTATTTCCGTTTTTCTTCTTTGTTTTTCCATTCTTGTTTTTGAATGATAGTCTTCCCTTTTTATAGATTTCTTTCAACCCATTTTTGGAAGAAAACTATCCGTTGGAGTGTACCTTGCAACAAAATATATCCGTTAGAAATAAAGTAAAATAGAAATATTACCGTTAGAGCTGATCTGGCAATTTGATTTTTCGTTCCAGGTGGGTTGGAGTCGACTCTAACTTTTCTGGAGTCGGCTCTAACTCGAAACACTTTAATCCGTTAATTCTGGAGTCGTCTCTGACTTTTCTGGGGTCGACAAGAAACTTTTCTGGAGTCGACTCTAACAGACCCGGAGTCGACTCTAAGTCGGGGCCAGAAAAATCAACGTTCTGTCTTTTCTGTTGGAGTCGGCTCTAACAGTCTCGGAGTCGACTCTAACTTCCGTGCCAGATACTGGAGTCGGCTCTGTGATTCTCGGAGTCGACTCTAATGTCTGCAATCTTACCTAGACATTAGATTCGATCCAGAACAAGATTTAACTCCTGATTTTGATCATTCAATCGACTTATAATCTGAAAAACTTAATCAAAATCATTAGAGCCTTCAATTGTTATACTCAAATAGTTTTGTTAATCATCAAAATCATCAATTGGGTCAACAATCTCCCCCTTTTTGATGATAACAAAAACTTTGAGTATATGCATTCAAAAAATTCATTCGAACTAAAGATTATAGTCATTTTAAAGCTTAAAACATTTTTAATGAAGGATTTGATGCCAATATTCAAAGTGAACTTTTAAAATTATGCATGAGTTCTATATAAGCCATCAATTATGAACATTTAAACTAAATGTACAGAAAATTGCAATTAAGCTTGTTGTTAAGCTCCCCCTGCATTGAATAGCTCCCCCTATATATAAAAATCGAATTTTAATTGAACTGATTAAAATTTCAAGTCTCTTTCTTTTTGCATAAACAATTATTTCTCCCCCTTTCTTTCTTTCTTTTTGCATATTCAACCATCTCTCATTAAAATTTCAAGTCTTTTTTTTTTGCATATTCAACCATCTCTCCCCCTTTTTTGTTATCAGCAATAAGGAGAGTATTAGATAAAGAAAGTTATTAGAGAAAAATTGTTGGTTCAATAAGACATAGGGATTCAAGCAGTCAATCATAGACAAATTTGAAAATGTGTAATTGCATTACATAAGTAAGAAACATTACATAAGTTGATTCAAGTACATTCCAAAGTGAGATACATTAGATACTCAAAATTCCTAAATACAAACTATCAAGATAAAGTAAACCTGGAGAACCTAAGATACAAAAGAGTATCAAATCAAAATCAAAGTCAGATATGTTTGAATACAATTTTCTTCAAGTGACCTATGATTTCCATTACATCATCTTTTTGAGATTTCTTAAAATTTTCAAGACAAGCTTCAATCTGTGAGACTGCAAGGTCAATGTCCTTCTTCAGTTGACCAGTTGCATGAACATAAGATCCCGAGCCATCAGCAATGCCTTCCATCCTTTCAAAGATTTTGTGAAGTTCAGCACCAAAGGATTCAACAGAATTGCTTATGGAAAAGGAAATCATGTCAAGTCTCGAGTTAAGTTCTTCTTTTAGCTGATTGAAGTCTTCTTTTAATTGATTAATCTCATGAGATCTCTGACTGTCATATTCAGCAAGCAAGGCTCTCAACTGACCAATCTGCTCATCAGAGAATCTCCCAGAAGCAGTAACAGACAGATGTGGAGGAGAGGGAACTGTGCTCGGTCCAGCTTCTGAAGGTCCAGCTGTAGATGGTCCCGCAATAAATGGATCAGGGACTGATGGTCCCGCAGTGGATGGTCCAGGGATATCTTCTACTCTGGCCTCTTCAGTTCTATCTCTCTCAGCTCTTTCTTCTCGTCCTCCTTTCATCCAGATACCATTTAACTTCTTGAAGCCCATCCGATGAATAGTAGAAATACTATAATAGTCAGTGTGCCTTAATTTCCTTAGGGGTTCATTATCCATAATTAGCACACCTTGGCTTCTAAAGATCAATGTCAGAACCATACCATATGGCAGTGTAGATCTTTTCTTTGTAGCAGCCTCTGCCATATAACCAATCATCATGCCAGCTAGGTTGACTGGCCTTCCAGTTATAATACAATCCATCAAAAGAATGTCTCGCTCCGAGACGTACTCAAATCTACCAATTTTGGGGAATAAAATTCTTCCACATATGTTGTGTAGTAACCTGAGCTCCAGATTTAATTGATTAGCAAGAATTTCCTCAAACTCGGTTACATCCCTCCCTAACATTCTTGACAATGCACCACTTCTATCATCATGCTGATATTCCATAATACCAATTGTGGGCATTTCCAACAGATTTCCAAGGATTTCAGCAGTTATTACAACTCTAGTTCCTCTTACAATACTGACTAAACCGCCTTCTCCTCTACTCAAATCATTGTAAAATTCTCTCACTAGGGCAGGATAAGTGGGGATATCTAATGAACAAATCTTTTCCACCCCATTTCTTTTAAACATCTTCCTATTGAGAAGCCCTCCGACTCAAAGAAATCAAAGTTTCACTCTGAAACTATTCGAAATTAATCATCAAATCTAGATAGAATGTTCGACTTAGCAATTTGAATCAAGATCTAGATAGATTTCCTTATTGAATATCGAGATTTTTCAAGAAAATTGATGAAATCTAGATAGTTGTTCTTAAGAGTTTCAGAAAATTATTCCAAAGGATCACAAACTCCTAATTCTCCTCTAAGATAACAAAATCTCTCTTCACTTAAGGGTTTTGTAAATATATCTGCTAATTGTTCTTCAGTATTCACATAATCAAGACAAATTTCATTATTGGCAACATGTTCTCTTATAAAGTGATATCTAATTTCAATATGTTTGTTCTTGAATGTTGAATTGGATTTTTAGTTAGATTGATTGCACTTGTATTATCACATCTTATAGGTGTCTTATCAAGTGTGATACCATAGTCTTCAAGTTGTCGCTTAATCCATAGGATTTGAGCACAGCAACTTCCAGCTGCAACATATTCAGCTTCAGTAGTTGATAATGCAACTGAATTTTGCTTTTTGCTAAACCATGAGATTAAGTTACTTCCTAAAAATTGGCATGCACCACTTGTGCTTTTTCTATCTAACTTACATCCAGCATAATCAGAATCAGAATATGCAATCAGATTTAATGTTGAGTCTCTAGAATACCATAAACCTACATTTTTTGTTCCACTTAAGTATCTTAGTATTCTTTTAACAGCAATTAAATGTGATTCTTTAGGTTCAGACTGAAATCTAGCACATAAGCAAACAGCAAACATTATGTCTGGTCTACTTGCAGTTAAGTAAAGTAGGGATCCGATTATACCTCGATAATATTTTGATCAACCTTCTTACCTTCTTCATCTTTGTCCAGCTTGCATGAAGGACTCATTGGTGTTCCGAGGGGTTTGATTGATTCCATACCAAACTTCTTTAGAATTTCTCTTGTGTACTTTGTTTGGTTGATAAAGATTCCCTCTTTGCTTTGTTTGATTTGGAGTCCAAGGAAGAAGTTGAGTTCTCCCATCATGCTCATTTCAAATTCTCCCTGCATTAACTTAGCAAACTCTTGACATAGAAGATTGTTAGTAGCACCAAAACAATGTCATCAACATATATTTGAACTACAAGTAAATCTTTATCTTTTCTTTTCAAAAACAATGTTTTATCAACATTTCCTCTTGTAAAATCATTTTCAATTAAAAATTTACTTAGTCTATCATACCAAGCTCTAGGTGCTTGTTTCAAACCATATAAAGCTTTGTGCAATTTAAAAACGTGATTTGAAATTCATGATCTTCAAAACCTGGTGGTTGTTCTACAAATACTTCTTCATTTATAATCCATTTAAAAATGCACTTTTGACATCCATTTGAAATAAGTTAAAGTTCATGTGACATGCAAATGCAAGTAATAGCCTAATGGCTTCTAATCTAGCTACAGGTGCAAAGGTTTCATCAAAATCAATACCTTCTTCTTGATTATATCCTTTTGCAACTAATCTAGCTTTGTTTCTAATTACTATGCCATTTTCATCTAGTTTATTTCTAAAAACCCATTTTGATCCTATAACAGAATGATTTTAGGTCTTTCACTAATGTCCATACATTATTTCTAGTGAATTGATTTAATTCTTCTTGCATAGCTAACATCCAATTATTATCTTTTTCAGCTTCTTCAATAGTTTTAGGTTCAATTTGTGATACAAATGCAAGATGATTACTAATATTTCTCATAGATGATCTAGTTCTTATTCCTGAGATGGATCACCTATAATCAATTCCTTGGGATGACTATAAGCATATCTCCAATCTCTTGGTAGATCTACATCATTATGATTAGTATTAATATCATCAGCCTTAGGTGAATCATTATCTTTAGCTTCTTGTTCATGATCTGAAGATACATCAATATTAAGTTTTTCAAGATTTTTTCAAATGTTTGTATCTTCCTCATCATCAATCCTTTTGGAACTTGATGCTAAAGATTCATCAAAAACTACATGAATGATTCTTCAACAATTAAAGTTCCTTTATTAACACTCTATATGCTTTACTAGTTGTTGAATAACCTAAGAATATTCCTTCATCAGATTTTGCATCAAATTTACCTAAGTTATTTTTACCATTATTATGAATAAAACATTTACAACCAAATGCATGAAAATATTTAATGTTGGGTTTTCTATCATGCCATAATTCATAAGGTGTTTTCTTTAAAATAGGTCTTATTAATGCTCTATTTAGGATGTAACATGCTGTGTTAATAGCTTCCGCCCAAAAGTATTTCGGGAGTTTACTTTCACATAGCATGGTACGGGCCATGTCTTCTAGAGTCCTATTTTTCCTTTCAACTACTCCATTTTGTTGAGGGGTTCTTGGTGCAGAAAAATTATGATTAATACCATTTTCATTGCAAAAACTTTCAAATAAGTGATTTTCAAATTCAGTTCCATGATCACTTCTTAGAGACACTATGGTAGTGTTTTTCTCATTTGTTACTTTCTTGAAGAATTTCAGGAATATCGAGAAAGTCTCATCTTTGTGAGCTAAAAACATTACCCAAGTGAATCTAGAGTAATCATCTACTATCACAAGACCATATTTCTTTCCTCCTAAAGGTCCATGTGAAGTAGCTCTAATGGCCTAGAAGTTGAAACAACATTTTTAGATTTAAAAGAACTTCTCGTTTGTTTTCCAAACTGACATGCATCACATATTTTGTTATTTTCAAAATCTATTTTAGGTAGTCCTTTTACTAAATCCATTCTAATTAGTTTTGAAATCAGGTGTGTGCTTGCGTGACCTAATCTTCGATGCCACAACCAACCAATCTCATTCATATTAGCATTATTAGCAACTAAGCAATGATTATTAGTAGACAAATTGTCTAAGTCAATCAAGTATACATTGCCATTTCTATTTCCAATAAAAACAATGCTATTATCAATGGGATTAGCAACTGTGCATATAGAAGATTCAAATGATACTTTAAAACCTTTGTCACATAATTGACTAATACTAATTAAATTATGTTTCAAACCATCAACATAAAGACATTTTCAATATATGTGGAGGGAGTTATTTGAATGTTACCAAACCCCAAGATTTGGCCTTTGCCATTATCCCCAAATGTAACAACTCCTCCTCTTTTCTTCAGGGTGATGAATTGATCTTTGTCACCCGTCATGTGCCTTGAGCAGCCACTATCAAGATACCACTTTCGCTTTGATCTTTTGGCCGCAAGACATTCCTGCAAAGATGATCAAGTCTTATGTTTAGGTACCCAAGCTTTCTTGGGTCCTTCATGGTTAGTAGCAATAAAAATGTTCCTTTTGGAACCCATATTTTCTTTCCTTTAATATTTAAGTTTTTATTAGGTTTTAGAATTTTACATTCATAAGATTTATGTCCTTTTTGATTACATTTAAAGCATGTAAAATTACTTTGGCCAGCACGCACAAAAATATTTTTCAGTGATTTTTGTTTTCTAAAAGTGTTATACCCTAATCCGGCTTTGTCAAAAACTGCTTTTTGACTATTTAATAACATGTCAATTTAGTTGAGCTTAAGGTAAACTTATCAACTATGTTCTTATATTTTTCAACCTCTTTCCTTAGTTTATCATTTTCATTGGAAATTAATTCTTTTTCTTTTACCAAAATTTCATTTTCAGATTTAAGTTTCTTAACTTCATTATTAAGATCTTCCTTTTCTTTAATGAAAGTTAATTTTCATTTTTCAAAAGCTTGTATTTCTTTTTCAAAACCTTGAAATCGCCGACAAGTTCATTAAAAGCATCAAATAATTCATCAAATGCAACTCATCGCAAGGGTTATCGGAACTTACCTCATCGTTGTCGTCCGCCATAAAACATACATTTGCGACTTCCTTTTGTTCTTCTTCTTCGGAAGAAGATTCTTCGCTATCACTCCAAGTCGCCACATAAGCCTTCTTTTTCTTTTTGTAGGCTTTCTTTAATTTAGGACATTCATTCCTAAGTGCCCCGGTTTATTACACTCATAGCAAGTCAAGGGGTCTTTCTCTTTTTCTTTGTCCTTGTCCTTGTTCTTATCCTTTTCTCCTTCCCACTTTGCTCCAAATTTCTTCTTGTGGAAGGGTTTCTTTCTCCTCATGAATCTTTTAAACTTTTTAGCTAAGAGAGCAGTCTCTTCATCATCATCATCATCATCATCGCTGCTGCTCTTCTTCTTTTGCAGCTTTGAGGGCAATCACTTTCTTCTTCTTTGTGTCCTCCTCTACGTGCTGCTTCATTGTCAACTCATGGGTCATAAGTGATCCTAGAAGCTCCTCTAAGGGTAGAGTGTTGAGGTCCTTTGCTTCTTGGATTGCTGTCATTTTGGCTTCCCATGATCTTGGTAGTGACCTAAGAATTTTTCGAACAAGTTCTGAGTTAGTATATGTCTTACCAAGACTTTTTAAACCATTTACAATATCTGTAAATCTAGTATACATGCATGCAATGGTTTCAGATTGTTCCATGCTAAACAACTCATATTTATGAACAAGAATATTAATTTTAGATTCTTTTACTTGGTTGGTACCCTCATGGGTAACCTCTAATCTATCCCAAATCTCCTTTGCGGAATTACATGTGGAGATTCTATTAAATTCATTTGCATCTAAAGAGCAATATAAAACATTCATGGCTTTAGCGTTAAGCTGTGCCATCTTCCTATCATTATCATTCCAGTCCCTTTCGGGCTTAGGAACAATAGTGCCATCAATAACATGTGTGGGTGTACTAGGTCCATTAATTATAACACCCCATAGTTCATAGTCAGAAGCTTGAATGAATATCCTCATTCTAGCTTTCCAATATGAATAATTTGAACCATTAAACAGTGGAGGTCTATTCGTAGAATGACCTTCAGCAAATGATCCAACTTGAGCTGCCATTTGGATCTTTAGCTCTTGATCGTGTGATCAAAATCTAATGAGCACTAGCTCTGATACCAATTGTTGGCCCAGATGACAACCCAAGAGGGGGGGGTGAATTGGGTTCTTTAAAAAATTAAACCTTTTGAAATATTTGTTTGCTTAGTGTGAGTGAAAGTGAATGCAGATGCAAAAACAAAATACAATCAATAAGATAGAGATAGAGATAGAGATAAAGGAGACACGGCAAACACAAAGATTTTATAGTGGTTCGGTGTATCCAACACCTACGTCCACTCCCAAGATTCACTTGGGTCCACACTATAATCTTCCTTGATTACAGCCGAGTTGTTTTACAAGCTCACAACTCAAACTTGTTGTTTTCCCGGGATCACAACGAACCCAGCCGGTTTTCCGGGCTCACCAGCACAAAAACCCTAACACAAGCTATACCAAGCTTGTACCGAGGTAAGACTACCTCCACTAGTTCAATCCCCCAGATTGAACTAGACACAAAAAAGAAATATTGTTTTTCAAGTACACAGCTCCTCAATGAGCAAATAATCAAATAAATGAACAAGGTTTAGAAAAGCCTGATTTGTAGTTGGTTGGCTTTTGAGCTTTTCTTCTTTTCTTCTTCTCCTTGCTAGATTGAATCAAGCCTCAGCTCCGATTCTTCACAGTTGAAGCAGTTGAGAAGGATTGAAAAGCAAGAAACTGATCCTCTTTCTCCAATTTGGGAAATCCACCAAAACTTTGATTTGAATGCCTTGGATTCCTCTTGAGCTTTTTGGAGTGGAGTGGATTTGAGCTAGAAGGTTTTTCTCTTGAGATTCAGGCTCTCTCTTTTTGGATTTTTGAATTGGGATTTCTCTATTTCCGTTTTTCTTCTTTGTTTTTTCCGTTCTTTTTTTGAATGATAGTCTTCCCTTTTTATAGATTTCTTTCAAACCATTTTTGGAAGAAAACTATCCGTTGGAGTGTACCTTGCAACAAAATATATCCGTTAGAAATAAAGTAAAATAGAAATATTACCGTTAGAGCTGATCTGGCAATTTGATTTTTCGTTCCAGGTGGGTTGGAGTCGACTCTAACTTTTCTGGAGTCGGCTCTAACTCGAAACACTTTAATCCGTTAATTCTGGAGTCGTCTCTGACTTTTCTGGGGTCGACAAGAAACTTTTCTGGAGTCGACTCTAACAGACCCGGAGTCGACTCTAAGTCGGGGCCAGAAAAATCAACGTTCTGTCTTCTGTTGAGAGTCGGCTCTAACAGTCTCGGAGTCGACTCTAACTTCCGTGCCAGATACTGGAGTCGGCTCTGTGATTCTCGGAGTCGACTCTAATGTCTGCAATCTTACCTAGACATTAGATTCGATCCAGAACAAGATTTAACTCCTGATTTTGATCATTCAATCGACTTATAATCTGAAAAACTTAATCAAAATCATTAGAGCCTTCAATTGTTATACTCAAATAGTTTTGTTAATCATCAAAATCATCAATTGGGTCAACAAGAGTGGCTGCCTATCAGCAAAGAGTGGCTGCTACCATACCTCCAGAGTCAAAGGGAAAGCTTTCTTGCCTGGCGACCTCGTTCTCCGGAAAGCATCTGTCTCCAAACCGCTGGAGCAAGAAAAGCTGGCCCCAAACTGGGAAGGCCCTTACCAAGTAGCAGAGATCGTCAGACTTGGGACCTACAAGCTGCAAGATCTAAGCGGAAGATCCATCCCTCGGACGTGGAATTCGGACAATCTCTGCAAGTATCACCAGTAGGGTACGCCCTCTACAGGCTCGCCTTCTTAAATTTTTGTCAGCACAATGTTTCATAATTCATGACATAAATCACCACAAATTATATCACTGAAAATCATGAATAGAAACAGATGCTGCTTACTAATCCTCGGCACGACCGAGTTACCTATTTAAGCAGGAAATCTCTGAACCTCGGCAGGGCCGAGCAATTATTCTCTGAACCTCGGCAGGGCCGAGCAACAATTCTCCGAACCTCTGCTGGGCCGAGCAACTATTCTCCGAACCTCGGCAGGTCCGAGCAATAATTCTCCGAACCTCGGCAGGGCCGAGCAACTATTCTCCGAACCTCGGCTGGGCCGAGCAACTATTCTCCGAACCTCGGCTGGGCCGAGCAACTATTCTCTGAACCTCGGCTGGGCCGAGCAACTATTCTTTGAACCTCGGCAGGGCCGAGCAACAATTCTCCGAACCTCGGCAGGACTGAGCATTATTCTTCGAACCTCGGCAGGACCAAGCAATTATTCTCTGAACCTCGGCAGGGCCGAGCAACAATTCTTCGAACCTCGGCAGGGCCGAGCAACTATTTTCTGAACCTCAGCAGGGCCGAGCACTATCCTTCGAACCTCGGCTGGACCGAGCAACTGATCTCCGAACCATAGCTGGGCCGAGCAACAAGTCTCCGAATCTCGGTTGGGCCTAGCATGAATTCTAAAGCCCTAGCTAAAATCGGAGTGCGTAAAGCCCCGGCAAAAACCGAAGCACGCAAACCTCGATTAAAGCCGAAGGACTCCCGAACAGTCCCCAGAACTTCAGCCAGTTCAAAAAATGCACACCATGCAAAACCGCCAACAGACACAAAGTCTGCGCCTTTAGCAAATTCCTGAAGGCCTCGGCAGGCCCTACACGGCCGCCCACGAACCCCAGACAAAATCGGGAATCCCCCCTACTGCTAAATCCTCGGATGATATCCCTATATCTTACCGCCCAAGCGCCTGTCTCGCTCCTCAAACGAGACCATGACTTAGCGCGTAAGCCCACGGGACCACCCAGGTCCCCCATCGGTTCAAACAGAAGCGAGCGGTTTTACCTCTTTTATGAACTAAACGACGATCTCATCAGAGAACAATAAATTGCCAAAAAAGACCTTTTTTTTATTTATTTATTGAAAGAAAAAAGTACAGAAAGAAAGAGAAAAGTACAAAAAAGAAAAAAGTACAGAAAGAAAGAAAAATGCCTTCGCAGAGGCCTAACGTCTCCCCCAAGGAGCTGCCGGGTCTTCCACACGCCGGGACAGCTCGGCGACTCGCTGGTGGAGGGATGCTATCTCCCCCTCCTGCCAGCGTATGATCCGGCAAAGGGCCTCGGTCTCCCTCGTGGAAATGGCGAGGTACTCCTCGACTGCCTTCTCAAGCTGCTTGTGGCTTGCGAAGGCTGACGCCAAGGCCTGGCCATCAACCATGACGGTGGAACGGCTCCCTTCGGAGCCCCCACGACCGTTGTTCGCTACGCCTGATCCATTGGATGATTGCTCTCCATCCTGAGAAGCCATGTCGAGAGCTATGAGAGGCTAACCAAAGGAATGGTAAACGCTAGCATCCCTATCATCCATATTTATACCCCTCAAGCAAGCATCTTTATCAGTCGGGTCATAAATACCGACCCATGAGAATCGACCGCGTGTCGCCGCTTTGACAGGCGCCCACAAGACACGAGGGGTCGTGCTCCTTCCCGAGGGAAATCGGTAAACATCGACGAATTACTCGGGAACCCCCCTCCTTCTCTAGAAACTGGGTTCCTCCCGATCTGCCGGGCCCCTGCAGAGTAAATGCCCTCGTAACTCCTCCAAATTGCCTTAAATCGGCCGCCCTTTGGAAAGCACAAAAGAAAAAAGAATGCCAGCAGCCGACGATGACTCGCTTTCCTCGGAAGTAGCCAAATCATAAATGTCGGGTGTACCCATGCCGCCCATTCCGCTTTGGCGTTCCGCGACGAATCTCGCAGGAACCAAACATCATGAGTCTCATTGGCGACCAAGTCATCCCTCTGAGCTATAAATCTCCGAACCTCGGCTGGGCCGAGCAACTATTCTCCGAACCTCGGCAGGGCCGAGCCATAAATCTCCAAACCTCGGCTGGGCTGAGCAACTATTCTCTGAACCTCGGCAGGGCCGAGCCATAAATCTTCGAACCTTGGCTGGGCCGAGTAACTATTCTCTGAACCTCGGCAGGGCCAAGCCATAAATCTCTGAACCTCGGCAAGCCCGAGCCATAAATCTCCGAACCTCGGCAGGGCTGAGCCATAAATCTCCGAACCTCAGCCGGGCCGAGTAATAAATCTCTAAGCTTCGGCCAAAGTTAAGGAATATGTTCCATTGCTGAACAATCTCCAAGGTTCCATTTGAATTCGGGCAGCTTATGAGCCCCGACTAGGTCGGATAGTGTGGGATCCTCGGCCAAGAACGAACGATATCCCCGCGCCTCATTTCATTGCCAACAACAAACTCTTGGTACAAAAGAAATAGAAACGATGAGAAAGAACAAAACTTTCTTTACCATTGAAACCAATTACAACCACCTGAGAGGCATTACAAGTGCATTGAAATGCATGAAATAAAAATGGGTACATAACTCGGGCAAACTGCTCCAAAGCGGCTTCGGGTGACTATGATGCTCCGGCATCCGGTCCAATAAATCAGGCAAACCATGAACCAGTCAGCTCGAGCTGATAATGAGCGGACGACACGGCCCAACCGTTGCGACCAGCTTCAGTTAATAATGATATCTCGGCATCCCAACCGAGATATCAGAGAAATTAGAAAGGGTGGACGAGTTTTTACCCCAAACCACACAACTGAAGGGCCCTTAGACGAGTAGGAAGGAAGCTCGCAGACCCTGCTACCAGGGCACTCCCTCAAATCTAGTGTGTACAGCTAGCCATTGCCCAAGTCGAAAGGCAATGTACCAGCGAGCGACACACCATCACCCCTCCTCACGTGGCAAAAGATTCTCCGGGCGGATGAGCCCAGGGATCCGGGCCAGGGGAGGAGGAGAAATTCACGCAAGCCATGGGGAGCCCGCGTACATTTCCTACCGTACGTCCCCAAAGGTGAACCGCAAAGGTCACACGGGAAGCGTATATGTGCGCTCTCCATGCGATCTTTGTGGACCTCCTGTGCGCTCTCCATATGATCTTCGGAGCTCCTTTCTTGAGGGCAAGCCACCCCTCGACGGCTCCTTCGTCACCCCAACTATCCGGAGGACGACGACGACTTGCAGGAGAAAAGCTCGGTCCTCCCACTCTAAGCCTCAAAGAAACAGGCATTGTGTGCACCTCCACAGTTTACAGAAAAGAAAACTTTGGGATGGCCCAACACGGCCCTCTTCCCCCTTTTTATAGGCAGAGACGAATCAGGAACAGCTATGAGAACAGAAAGCCCCGATATTCGAGATGCCAAACACGTGCCACCATGTGGCCTCCTGAAATAAAAACAGCGCCCCACAATGCATGCCAAGCGCGTCGCTCGAGCCATGATGCATACCAAAAGATTATCTCTGATCCTGAATCACGAGCTTTAAATGCAGAAAATTGTCCGCCAATCTGTCTGATATTGGCGGATCTGAGGGATCGCCCTGTGAAAATGACATCCTCCAATGGAAAAAAAGTACTTACACCACACAACAAAGCAGCCCGCGTCGAGAAAGACCAACACAGCACTGGTTCGTCAGAAAGTGCTTGGCGACCTTTTGCTGGCTGCAGGGCCGTACCACCCACTTCGGTGAAATGAAAATCGACCCACCTTGGAAAAGATAAAGCACTGACAGGGGTAATAAATAGATGCGAAGGCCAAACCCTCTTCTTACCAAAAAGAATAGAGGGTTGACAGCGAAGGTTCAACAAACCCCTGCTCGGGGACGAACTCCCCTCTTTTCGTTGAAGGCACGATTTCAGTTAGGCTACTGATGAGGTGAACTACTCGGCCCCAGCCGAGCTACTTTGCTCCTCGATCCTAGCCGAGCTACTCCGTCCCTCGGCCCTAGCCGAGCTACCTTTTCCCTTGGCCCTAGCCGAGCTACTTCGTCCCTCGGTCCTAGCCGAGCTACCTTTTTCCTCAGCCTTAGCCGAGCTACTCCGTCCCTCGGCCCTAGCCGAGCTATTTCATTCTTCGGACCTAGTCGAACCACTGTATCATTCGGCCTAAGCCGAATTGAATCGTCTCTCAACCTCCCTTTGTACCAGGATATGTTGTCGCTCGACTCTTTCATCGGGGCTATCCCTATGCCTTGGCCTCGACTAGGATTTCTTTCAAAATTCGAGATAGGAAACCATCCAGGAAAGACAAACAAATAAAAAATGGTTAATCCGTTTATTGATTTCCAGTCAAACTACAAACCAAAAGAAAGAAAAAATACATATAGCCCCCCAAAGGGTCAAGACTTGGGATCAGGCTCAGCATCTCCTGCGGCAGCGCTAGCGGGGGTGTCGCTTGGACCCCCCTTCTCGATGGTGTCTTGCCGGGGTACCTCGGCAACATAACTCCCAGAACAGCTTCGAGATCGACGTCAAAATTTCTCCATATTCATCTTCTTCGGCCCCCGGGTGCATGCCTCATAATACTCGGCCTCCAAACAGGACAGGTCCAGGTCAGGATAAGTCTGGGCAATCTTAGCCCGCGCCTCCTCTTCGCCGAGCTGGAATGCATCGGCGCAAGCTGCCCTGTGTTCGTGGCAAACTCGGTAGAGTTCTTGTACTCCTCCACCGCTGAAGAGGCCCGCGCGTTTGCCTCGGCTAATTGTTTCTCCAATTCGGAGATCCTTCGGTGCATCGAGGCCGCCTCCTCTCCGAATGCCGCCAACCGCCCCTAAAACTCCTAGCTCACCCTGTTCAACTGCAGACAAAAAGCCAAGTAAAGCGAAAGTTGAAAGACCAAAATGAGTAAAACAAATAGTGCCCTACCTGCTCCTCCCACCGGGCAAGCTCACCCTCAAGCACTTGGACCCTATTGAGAGCCCTAGACTTAGCCGATTGGTTTTGGCGAAGGCTCTCTTTTAGCTCATCCACCCGGGACTGGGTATCTCCAATTTCTTGACGAGCATAGTCGAGCTCGTCAGAAAGTCGGGCAGCTTGTTCATCCGACCACTTTAGCCGATCCTTTGTGTCGGCAAGCTCTTTATTCAGGCAGGTGAGGTGGTCCTGCTACCGCCGACACCTATGCTCTTCCTCTCAAGCCTTTTGCTCCAGTTGCCTTTATCTTCGGCATGGCTGGCTTTCAACTGGTCCCACCTTTATCAAAAAACTGTTGCATAGATTTGACCTTGCTCTCGTGCTCCGCCTTGGCCTAAGAAAGCTCCAGACTAGCCTTCTTGGATTGCTCGCGGAACCTTGGAGCTCACTGACCTGTGTAGCGAGTTGAGAGGCTCTTTCCCTCTCAACTGCCAGAATCCTGCGAGCCTCCTCGAGCTCCCTCTGAAGGACCATCAGGGCTCGGGAAAGTTTATCCGAAGAATCCACCCTCTCCTTGAGGTGATCGACCTCCTGGCGGGCTCGAGCCCAAGCCCCAACAGACAGATGCAAGCGCCATTTCAGCACCCTCATGATCAGGGTGTTCTGCAAAAAAAAGATTGCATACATAAAGAATACATTCGAACTAGCTGACTAAAGACCCTACTTCAGCGCAACTACTTACCCGAGATGCGTAATCTGTAGCGATCCTCGTGAGAGCAAGATTATCAATCTCGGGGAGAAGAAAAGCCTCATTCGGCGCCCCGGTGTATCTAAAGGCCATCTCAACAAGGTCCTCTGGATAACTCCCTCCTGTCGAGGAACTCTCTCCCCCTTGGAACACGGACTGCATCAGAGCGGAGAACTTGGCACTCACCTCCGGGTCGCTTGAGTGAAAGTCTGCGCTCAGGGAGCCAACTTGGGAACCCACGACCCATGAGGCCCTCGGTTGGCCGAGGCCCTCGGTTGGCCGCCTCCTCCACCAGGGCCCTCATTTGCGAAGCCTCGGGCATTTCAACTCCGATGAGGGGAGCCCCGGTCCGAACGTCCCCTTCGCTCGACGGCTCCCCTCCTTCTCCTTCTTCCCCTCCTTCTCCTTCTTCCTCCTCTTCTGCTTCTACCTCCTCGGAAATCCCCCTACCCACAATAGACTCTTCAGCAAGCCTCCTGTGCCTCGGCGGAAGGCCCTTCACCAAAAAGCCCCCCGCGAGTTTCGATCGCTGGTTCGGCAGGTTCAGCCATCTCCTCGTCGCCTGCTGGCTCTCCTACCAGCGGCCCAGGCCGAACCTCAGTAGCCATAACCACTTTCCCCGCCTCGATGGAAGCGGAGGTCGCTCCCACCTCCGCTTGTAACCTCTCCGAGCCACTGGCCTCCAATGAGGGAGACCGAACCGCCCCGCCTACGGGGGCCCCCAGGTCAACCGGCGTCTCTCCCTCGCCATCGTCGGACAGAACGACGACAGGCGGGGAGGAAATTCCAGCAGCCTCCTCTGAAACTCCTGCGACATCCCGACTTTCACCTCCGGACAGACCCTCCTCCACCACCGAAAGATCATGCGCCACCGAAACCTCGATACCTCCGGTCCGCGGCTACGAGGAGCGCCGGTCATCACTGTCTCTCCTGATCCCCCTAGGGTGAGAGCCGGAGGGGCGGGGCCTCTTCTCGGCCCGATGCTTGCTGCTGGAGCTGGATCTCCTGCGATGCTTTCCCTGCTCCTCCCTCATCTGGTCTGCGAGCGCCGACCTTTCGGCTACAGGGGCAATGCGATTCGCCCATTAGTTCGCACAAAAATCGAAGATGGAGTCACATTAAGCTATTGGCTACGAAGTGAAACTCACCGCAAGGATCGATGGGACTCAGTCTGGCCGCAAAGAGAGCGTCCTCCGATAGAAGGACACTAGCCGGAAGCGCTCGAGCACCGCGCAACATGATCAGATCCCTTTTCTCCGACTCGGTTAACTCCGGGTGTGCTTCCGGATCCTTTACGTATTGCCCCCATACCCGAGGGAAATCCGAGCCGATATTCCCCGCGACGATGAAGAATCGCGACTTTCACTCCTTTATCGATGACGGGTTATCGGAGATCATCTTGAAGGACCTCCGGGGGCCGATGTAGGGCCACTCTGAGGCCCTCCCGGAGACCAGATTGAAGCATATCCTGAACATCGGAAGGGTCGCAGTCACTCCGACACGGTTGCACAACGAGATGAACCCGAAGAGGTTGCGCCAACTGTTGGGAGCCACCATGGTGAAGCATATATTGTAGAACTTCATCACCTCCTGTACCAGCGGATGAAGAGGAAACCTAAGGCCTGCCCTCAAGCTTTCCTCGTAGAAGAATGCCCCGTCTCCCAATCCGGATGTTACCCTGTCCTCAGCCGTCGGAAGCAACAAAGTAACATCCTGGGGGATCTTGTACAGACGGCGTATCCGGTCCAGGTTCGCCAAAGTTACCTCTTAAGCCTGATCACTCGGACTCACCATGTCTTCAATCGCAAGAGACGCTGAGCAACAGATTGCTGTGAAAATAGAAAGACGAAGCTCTTTAAGGGAAAGCGAGAGAGCGCTACAAATAGGGAGGGTGCCGCCTCGACTCCATTTTTTCCAAGGAAAACCATCTCAGGGTGAAGGTGAGGCGTCTCAACCAAGACATCCGGAACCGCCACTACGGGCGCCGTGAAAATCGAGATCTCCTACGTGGCGCTTTCTCAGCTGTTGCCTTCACCCTAAGGAATGATGGATCCACCTCGAAAAGGCAAAACGGCCACGCAACATTAATTATGGCATCATTGCGTGGGCTATCGAATACATGTCCCCTCCTTCGGATTGTGCCACCTAGGCCTATATTCCTACGCCCGAACCTACGCTTCTGATATGACTGATCCCGCGTCGTCAGAATAAAAGGTAACGGCAGCTAACAGAGATCATCATCTCTTGACCTCGAGACCCCCTCCGGTCTCGGGGTGCACCAGCATCATCCCACCCCCAGGACCCCTTTTGGTCTCAGGGTGGGATCATCATCTCTTGACCCCGAGACCCCCTCCGGTCTCGGGGTGCACCAGCATCATCCCACCCCCGGGACCCCTTTCGGTCTTGGGGTGATCATCATCTCTTGACCCCGAGACCCCCTTCGGTCTCGGGTGCACCAGCATCATCCCACCCCTGGGACCCCTTCCAGTCTCAGGGTGGGATCATCATCTCTTGACCCCGAGACCCCCTCCGGTCTCGGGATACACCAGCATCATCCCACCCCCGGGACCCCTTCCGGTCTTGGGGTGGGATCATCATCTCTTGACCCCGAGACCCCCTTCGGTCTCGGGGTGCACCAGCATCACCCCACCCCGGGACCCCTTCTAGCCTCGGGGTGATCATCATCTCTTGACCCCGAGACCCCCTCCGGTCTCGGGGTGCACCAGCATCATCCCACCACCGAGACCCCTTCTGGTCTTGGGGTGGGATCATCATCTCTTGACCCCGAGACCCCCTCCGGTCTTGGGGTGCACCAGCATCATCCCACCCTCGAGACCTCTTGGGGTGCACCAGCATCATCCCACCCTCGAGACCCCTTCCGATCTCGGGGTGGGATCATCATCTCTTGACCCCGAGACCCCCTCCGGTCTCGGGGTGCACCAGCATCATCCCACCCCCGGGACCCCTTCCGATCTCGGGTGATCATCATCTCTTGACCCCGAGACCCCCTCCGGTCTCGGGGTGCACCAACATCATCCCACCCCCGGGACCCATTCCGGTCTTGGGGTGGGATCATCATCTCTTGACCCCGAGACCCCCTTCGGTCTCGGGGTGCACCAGCATCATCCCACACCCGGGACCCCTTCCAGTCTCGGGGTGGGATCATCATCTCTTGACCCCGAGACCCCCTCCGGTCTCGGGGTGCACCAGCATTATCCCACCCCCGGGACCCCTTCCGGTCTCGGGGTGATCATCATCTCTTGACCCCGAGACCCCCTCCGGTCTCGGGATGCACCAGCATCATCCCACCCCCGGGACCCCTTCTGGTCTCGGGGTGGGATCATCATCTTCTGACCCCGAGACCCCTCCGGTCTCGGGGTGCACTAGCATCATCCCACCCCCCGGACCCCTTCCGGTCTCAGGGTGGGATCATCATCTCTTGACCCCGAGACCCCCTCCGGTCTCGGGGTGCACCAGCATCGTCCCACCCCGGGACCCTTCCGGTCTGGGGTGATCATCATCTCTTGACCCCGAGACCCCCTCCGGTCTCGGGGTGAACCAGCATCATCCCACCCCCGGGACCCCTTCCGGTCTCGGGTTGGGATTATCATCTCTTGATCCCGAGACCCCCTCCGGTCTCGGGGTGCACCAGCATCATCCCACCCCCGGGACCCCTTCCGATCTCGGGGTGGGATCATCATCTCTTGACCCCGAGACCCCCTCCGGTCTCGGGTGCACCAGCATCATCCCACCCCCGGGACCCCTTCCGGTCTCGTAGTGGGATCATCATCTCTTGACCCCGAGACCCCCTCCGGTCTCGGGGTGCACCAACATCATCCCACCCCCGGGACCCCTTCCGGTCTCGGGGTGGATCATCATCTCTTGACCCCGAGAGCCCCTCCGGTCTCGGGGTGCACCAGCATCATCCCACCCCCGGGGCCCCTTCGGTCTCAGGGTGGGATCATCATCTCTTAACCCCGAGACCCCCTCCGGTCTCGGGGTGCACCAGCATCACCCCACCCCCGGAATCCCTTCGGTCTCGGGATGGGACCACCATATCTCTACCCCGAGATCCTCCTCCGGTCTCGGGGTACGTGGGTATCATCAACGATTAGCACGCAGTCCAACCGTCGAAAGGAATGACAGCTCCGGGCCACATGGCGCGCCCATGTGATTCTCTGTACGCCCATGATTGCACCCCATTACGGAGGGCGATGGCTCATAACGGCGTATGATACACTGCATGTTCCTGTGTGTGCCGTGCTCCGTTACGGCGTACGATTCGCTACCACTTGTGACTGTGCGTGGTCATATCAAACAACGGCGCGCACGGAATGCCATCGCAGCTGTTAGACACATGTGATATCACGTTGATAGGTAGCACGGGATGCCTCCGGCACGCACAGCGATGGTACGATGGCAATCTTTCGGAACAGTAAGATGGGATATTCGGACAAGTATAAAAGCACGTGCCCGCACTGTAAGTAGGGATCCGAACTCTGGTTTTCTAGTTTTTCTTCCTCCTAGCAAAACCCTAACTACCTCAGCTCCTTTCCGCTGAGCGGTTCTTTGTCTGATCCCAAGTGACTGACTTGAGCGTCGGAGGGTCCCTACCGGAACCACCGGTCTCCGGGGACTTTTCTTGCAGGGGTCCGAGGAGAAGGACGTCTGTCTTCCCCGACGTTTAAAGAAGGTGACTTGGCGTCATCAGATTGGCGCGCCAGGAAGGGGGGAAAAAAGAAAGACATCGAACCAGCAGCTTACTTTTCCCTCTCTTCAAGCTCTTGAAGCCATGGTGACGACCCGGACGAAGGGAGTTTCAGCTGGTCGTACTGGGGGGCAGCGCCGCGGGGCCGGTCCACCCACGGAGGCCCCCCCGGCTCTCACAGCCAGTATTTCAGAGCCGCTGCACCCCCGGGGGGCAGGGCCTTCTGTTCCTCAGGACGATGCTCCTGCGCCTGCTCCGCAACAGCTCCAGGAGGATCGATTTGCTGCCCTGGCCATGCAAGTCCAGTCTTTGGCGGCGGTGGTTCAGGGCCTATAGCACCAGCAGGCGGCCGTGCAGCAGCCGAAGCCGAATCCATATGTCCTGAGGGTGGTGCAGCCCAGCCAGCATTCCTCCCGTCGGAGATCGCCGATTCCTGTGGATCGTCACCATCGATCTCCGGCCAAGCCTCATCACCGCGAAGCTTCTAAGAGACATCGGTCTCCTTCCCGCCACGCTAGTGTCTCTCCTAAGCGGCGGCATGGGAAGGAGGCGGAGTGCCCATGCCGGCATCGCCGCCCCCGTTCTCCTTCTTCCAAATTTCGGGGGAGGGCTCCTTTGATGGCCGGATGCCTCGTCGAGCCGAGCGTCGACTCGATGAGTGTAATCAGAAGCTGGAGGAGCTTAGCCGTCGGATCACCCACCTGCCAGAAATAGACTACAACAGCCGGCCTCCCTTGTCTCGCCGCATCATGGAGGAGCCCATCTCCACCAGATTCCGCCTTCCTCAGCTAGATCCATACGACGGGACCACAGACCCCCTGGACCATTTGGAGAGCTATAAGGTACTCATGCAAGTCCAGGGGGCCACTGATTCACTTATGTGCATTGCCTTCCCGGCCACCTGAAGAAGGCTGCTCGAGCTTGGTACTCTCGTCTGCCGCCATAAAGCATCGACTCCTTCCGCCAGTTGGAGAGGGCTTTCTTGGCCCATTTTGACGCCTGCCGGAAGATTCCAAGGGTGGCGGACAGTCTCTTTGCCGTCCAGCAGAAGAACGGCGAGTCCCTGCGGGACTATGTCGCTCGGTTTAAAGAAGCAGCTCTGGAGGTCTACAACCTGGAAGACTCGGTGGCTACCTTGGCCTTGAAGCGGGGGCTCCGCCCTTCTCGCTTCGTGTACTCTCTTGACAAAAAGCCGCCGGGCTCTTACTCCGAGCTTCTGATCCGGGCCCAAAAGTATATCCGGGGGATGAGGCCGACTTTTCCCGCGTGAGGCTGGTGGGAGTGTCCCCAAGAAGCCGGCCCGGCGGAGCCTGCAGAAGTTCGCCCCAGGAGACCTGAGCCTCCTCGCCGGCCAGACAACCGCCCCCGAGCCCCTGCACCAAGAGACGGACCTACACCCCATTGCTCGCCCTGATATCTCAGATCCTGCTCGAGATTGAAGGGGAGTCTTATTTGCAGCGCCCTCCTCCATCAACCCAAAGATCCCCCGGAACAAGAACCTCTACTGCCGCTACCACCGGGACCATGGCCACGACACCGACGACTGCCGTCAGCTGAAGAAGGCTATTGAAGACCTTATCCAGCGGGGCCACCTGGGAAAATTCATTCAGAGGAACAACCCGGGAGCTCCTGGCCCGTCAGCGCCCCCGCCACCGGTGATCGACAATGCCCCGACGGAGAAGATGGTAGCGATGATTTCCTGGGGGGCAGGAGGCCCGTCGAAGAGACCAAGAGGGGAGGGGAGTCGGAGTCTGTAATTCCTTTTTCAAAAAGGACTTAGATGGGGTAGTGAATAAAAATGATGATAGCGTCGTCGTGTCTATGACGATCGCTAAGCATCCTGTAAAAAGAATTTTAGTTGACAGTGGGAGTTCCGTAGATGTTTTGAACTATGATGCCTTTGTTCGTATGAACTTGTCACCTGATCTGCTTCGACCTGTCGCCACGCCTCTGATGGGATTCACAGGAGATTCTGTAAAAGTTGAGGGGGAGGTCACTCTCCCTGTGATGGCTGGTACAGCCCCGTGCCAGAGCACTGTTCTCATGAAGTTCTTGGTGGTTCGCGTGCCCCTCGCATACAACGCGATCCTCGGGAGGCCCGGGCTCAACCTCTTGGATGCTGTCATATCCACTAAGAGGCTCCTCGTGAGGTTCCCCACCAGCAGAGGAGTCGGGAGATGCGGGGAGAGCAGAATCCAACACTTTGCTATCACTTGGCCCCTAGTCCGCAGGGGACGGCACCTGCACCGACACCTGAGACGCTTGACCCGCGAGACTTGGAGAAAAGGGGTGAGCCAGCCGAGCGCTGCTTGCTTTTCCCCTCGGGGAGGACTCCGCGCGAACGGTCCGGATTGGAGCCTTACTTCCGGAGGAGGCTCGTGACCGACTCCTCACCTTTCTGCGGGCCAATGCGGACGTCTTCGCATGGTCGGCGTCCGACATGCCGGGGATTCCGGAGGAGGTGATCACCATCAGCTTAACATTCGGCCGGGGTGTCGGCCTATCCGGCAGAAGAAAAGGAGTTTTGCCCCTGACCGACAAAAGGCCATGGATGAGGAGGTGCGGAAGCTGCTGGCGGCCGGTCACATCCGCGAGGTGCATTACCCGGACTGGCTAGCGAATGTCGTAATGGTTCGCAAGGCCAGCGGAGTTGGAGGATGTGCGTGGACTTCACCGACCTCAACAAGGCGTGCCCTAAAGACAGCTTCCCGCTGCCCCGAATCGACCAGCTGGTGGACGCCACGTCCGGGCATGAGACCCTTAGTTTCATGGATGCGTTCTCGGGGTATAATCAAATCAAGATGAACCCGCGGATGAAGAAGCAACTTCCTTTATCACAGAAAAGGGGATTTATTGTTACAGGGTGATGCCTTTTGGGTTGAAAAATGCCGGGGCCACTTATCAAAGATTGATGAATAAGGTCTTTGAGGACAGCTAGGGCGCAACATGGAGGTGTATGTGGATGACATGCTGACCAAGAGCACCAGTGCAGCGGACCATGTCGCTGACCTCGAGGAGACTTTCAACAACTTGCGCCGGTATCGGATGAAGGCTTAACCCCCACAAATGCGCCTTTGGAGTGGCAGCAGGCAAGTTCCTGGGTTTTATGGTGACCCAGCGAGGGATCGAAGCCAACCCTGACAAGATCAGGGCTATCTTGGAGATGAGGCCCCCAGCCAACAAGAAGGAGGTGCAACGCCTGACGGGAGGGTGGCGGCCTTGAGTCGTTTCATGTCAAGGTCGGCAGAAAGGTGCCTGCCCTTCTTTAAGGCGCTGCGCAAGGTCAACGGCTTCGAATGGACAAAGGAGTGTCAGGGTGCCTTTGAGGAGTTGAAGCAGTTTCTATCCACTCCCCCGCTGTTGTCCAAGCCTAAGAATGGAGAGAGCTCTTCCTATATCTTGCAGCCTCCCCGAGGCTGTCAGCTCTGTGCTCGTGCGCATGGATGCCGATGGGGTTCAGAAGCCAATCTATTACACCAGCAAGGTACTCCATGACGCCGAGACCAGGTACTCTAGAACCGAGAAGATTATTTTTGCCTTGGTGGTCTCTGCTCAACGCTTCGACCTTACTTTCAAGCTCATCCCATCGTGGTGCTCACGGACCAGCCTCTTCGAACCATCTTATCTCGCCCCGACACCTCGGTCGGCTAGCCAAATGGGCCATTAAACTAAGTGAGTTTGACTGTCCATCCGGCCAAGGTCAGCCATGAAGTCTCAGGTGTTGGCTGATTTCTTGGTCGAGTGTTCCTGGACCGAGAGGATATGGAGGGGGTGCCCGGAGGAGTGTGGACCCTCCCTCAACTGAGGAGGCGGAGGACTGGATCTTGCATGTGGATGGAGCCGCAAATTCTCAAGGAAGCGGAGCCGGACTCATTCTTGCGAGCCCGGAGGGAGACGCAGTGGAGTATGCTCTCAGATTCCAGTTCCCAGCAACTAATAACCAGGCGGAGTATGAAGCCTTGTTAGCGGGGATGAGGTTAGCTGAGGAGTTAGGCGCTGGGCGTTTGAGGGCCTTCACGGACTCTCAGCTTGTTTCTGGGCAGATCACCGGGGAGTACGAGGCTAGGGACCCAACCATGTCCCGATATTTGAGCAAGGTGCAGTCCCAAGCCTCTCATTTCTCTTACTTCCGCGTCAGCTATATCCCCAGAGCGGAGAACGCCAGGGCCGATGCATTATCCCGCTTAGCCACTTCGGCCGACGGGACGCTGGGAAGAACATATGTGGAGCACTACAAGCCCCGAGCATCGAAGTTGCGATGAAGCGTTGCCAGTGGAGCAAGAGCCCTCCTGGATGGACGCCTACATCGATATTTGACCGACGGCACTCTCCCAGAGAACCCCGCTGAGGCCAGGCTACTCAGGCGGAGGGCCCCGAGATTCTTGATGATGGACGGGAAGCTTTATCGGAGATCCTTCTCATACCCGTCCTCAGGTGCGTGGGGCCGGCTGAATCAGATTACATCCTCAGGGAGATCCATGAAGGCATCTGTGGGAGTCACCTGGGGGGCAGAGCCCTAGCCTACAAGGCCTGCGGCAGGGGTACTTCTGGCTGACAATGAAGGAAGACGCGGCCGAGCTTGTTAAGAGATGTGATAGCTGTCAGCGTCATGCTAATATCCAGCGACAGCCGACGTCTCCTAACCCCCTTGGTAGCACCCTGGCCCTTCGCCCAGTGGGGCATGGATATCCTGGGACCATTCCCCCCGGCCTCCGGGCAGCGAAAGTTCCTCTTGGTGGCGGTGGATCACTTCACCAAGTGGGTTGAAGCCGAGGCCCTTGCCAAGATCACCGAAAGCAAAGTGAGATCCTTCTTTTGGAAGTCCATCATATGTCGGTTTGGGCTACCGCACACCCTAGTCACTGATAAC
>UESW01004526.1:118061-263487 GCA_900491605.1 Calamus simplicifolius
AAAGCCCTGGGCCAGCCAGGCATAAAGCCGACCCCGATCGGCACAAAAAGCCCTGGGCCAGCCAGGCATAAAGCCCGACCCCGTCGGCATAAAGCCCTGGGCCAACTAGGCATAAAGCTGACACCCGTCGGCACAAAAAGCCCTGGGCCAGCCAGGCATAAAGCCCGACCCCGGTCGACACAAGAAGCCCCGGGCTCGCTAGACTTAAAGCCCGACACCCGTCAGCGAGTAAGGTCGACACCCGACGGCACAAAGTCCTGCCGGTCAGATAAAGACCAACCCCCCAGGCGCCAAAAGCCATAGGCCTACTTAGCACAAGGCCTGACACTCCTGGCAAAGCGTTGCGCCGATGGTCTTGAGGAACCCGCCTACCTAACCTCCAACTACCGGCGTTTCAACTCCAAGAAACCTATCCTCCCTGGCCCAACTTTCGGTCCTAGATGGCTAAGGCAGAACAGCTCGAGTTGAGAGTTATCCCCTGGCGCTATCGGGACTAATGGGACCACGGTGCCGCGTGTTGTCAATCAACGAATTCATGGTAAGTCACAAATAGACTGCATTTTGAAGAATATTCTCATTGATTGGAAGGGATTACAAAATGCCGACATCGTCGGACTTGCAAAAAAAAACAAAAAAAAAAAAAAAACAAACAAAAGTACAGCTCACGGCTCTGCTGGCGCGGGCTCATCATCGGAGGGGGCCAAATCTGATAAACGCTCTAGCTCAACTTCCAGGGCCTGGGGGATGTTCAAATCCCTGGCCACTTTCTCCTTCCCATGCTGGAACCCTTCGAGGAACACTGCCGCCGAGGCTTCTGCCAAATCATCTGTAAAGCGCTCGGACGCCTTGTACTCTTCTTTGATCCCAGCGGCCCGAGCCTTCTGCGGCGAGGGCTGCCACTGCAACCCTCTCGGCCTCCCGGGCGCGGCTCGCCTCCTCTCCGGATTGGCTGGCTTCCTCCTTCGCCGCCTGCGCCTCTTCTTCTGCCGCAACCGCTCGACCTTCGGCCTCCTGGAGGGCTAAGGTTAGCTCAAAGATGTGTAGATCTCTGGCCATCACAGCATTCTCGGCCTCCGTCATTTGGAGGAGTGCCGCGCGTGCACGGTTGGCGTCGACCTCTGCCCGGTTCTCAGCAGCCTTTATTTCACTTGCCCAGGCGCTTCTGGCCAACTCCAGCGCTCTTCGGCCGCCTCCGTGCGGTGCTGAGCATCCTCAGCCTCCTTCGGCGCCTCCCGCAGGAGGGCCTTCCCACCATGAATTGCATCCCTGGCGGCCCTCAGGGAATTTGCGAGCTACATGCGTAAGCTCCAGGTTAGCAAAAGAAAAAGATAAAGGCAAAGGGCGAAAAGACTGCTTACCCTGATGATAGCCGCGTAGGAATCCTGGAAGAATGCGCTCGCCTTTTGGTGGCTAAGGTCCTCCAGGATCTCGGGCACAAAGACCGGGGCAAGGACCCGCTCAGCCAACGACCATCGTTTAAGAAGTCTCGGGGTGGCCCGGGCTTGACCCCACTCCGCTCGGCCATCTCGGCAGTCCCTGGCTCGGTGCGCGGGCTACTCCTAGGCGACCTCTCGGGGGGTGGACTCACGGCACCTGATGGCCCCTCGCCCCAATCCATGGCAGCCTCTGGGGGGTCGGTTCTCCAGGAGCAGGAAGCTCTTCAGCCACTGTGGGCCCCTGCGACTGGCTCCTCAACTGGGAACCTCGCGGTCACCGCCATCTCTGGCGGAGTGTTGACCGTGAGATCGACTTCTGGAGCAGTCGAGAAATCTTGCGGTGCCAGTGGTGGGGAGGCCCGAGCCATCGGGCGCTTTGGAGCTGGAGCTTATTGACCTCCAGGTGGCCCTTCCCGGGCCCTCTTTTTAGAGGCGGCCCTCAGGAGTTTCGCTGCCGGTATCTTCATAGCTGCGCAATATCAGTCTGAGTAAAAAAAAAGAAAAGAAAAAGAGAAGCAAAATTTTTAGCTAAGGGTGGAGATGGCTTACCCTGGTGGGAGATAAGACCCGCCGACTCGAGATTATCCTCCGTCAATAGCAGGGTGTACCGAGGGATCTCGGCGGCCAGCAATTGACCCAACGCCTCCCGATCCCCAGGATGAATGGCGATTGCGTTCCCTCGGAGGTCGGGATCTCCCCACCGGGGCCTAACTTGGTCAATGTTTGCAAAAAAAAATCGGGATTTTCATCCCTTTATTGAAGAGGGAAGAAAAAGTTTGAGGACCCGATTGGGTCAGGGCTGGAATAGCCACCAACCCTTCTGGGCCCGAAGGATGTAGAAGGATCGGAAAAGAGTGATTCGGGGGTGATACCCAGGCGATGGCAAAGAATGACAAAGGCGTTGACAACGCGGTAGGAGTTCGGGACCAGTTGAGATGGGGTCAAGGAGTAGTAGTTGAGAAGGTTGATGAAGAAGGGCAGAAAAGGTGGACGGAGACCTGCCTTTAGGCAAATCTCATAAAGGGCCACCCGACCAGGTCGGGAGGAGATGACCCTATCATCGGGAGTTGGCAGAAAAAGCTCAACATCCCGGGGAATCTGGTAACGGGCCTGGATTTTTGCCAAATCCAGACATATCACCGTGGAGGCAATCCCCTTCGGGGACCCCTCCACCATCGAGGAGGTGTCGGCCTCCGACCGGCGGCCCCTCGATGGGGCTCCGTCGGCGACTCGTCGCCGGGCCAGGGGGATGCGGTCCTCTGAATCAGTGGACCACTCAAGTGGAGGAGAAGGAGAAGGTGCGGGAGAGGTACAGTACCTCTCAGAAGGAGGGTGGTCCTCCGAACCATCCTCCGAGGTCCAAGATGGCGAGCTCATGAGCAAAGGAATAGAGAATCTGGAATGGGTAAAGAACTGACCTGGAAGAAAGGAAACCAAGCACGAGCTCTCAGGTTGCAGGGGAGATCAGAGCACAGGCACAAAGGAAGACGATGACAACGGAAGCGATATGGCCAGATTCAATCCCTCGTTTGGCTTTATTGGGTTTTCAAATCGTCCCGCCTCGTCTCGCCAGCCACATGGCCCCCTACCATAGGCTGGCTCGCCTCGAGGGATGCCCAGCGCATGGTGCAGCACGCCTCCGGCCAATGGTGGGACCCTGCTGACGTCGCCGTAATGAGAGGTAATGATGATGCGGCTTTTCGCGTAGACTTCGAAGGGCCAGTTTTCTCTCGAGGTCGATCGTGGCGGGCACAGTGTATGGAGGGCCGCCTTCTTACATTCCCCAGGCCGTCCGCATAAAAGATGTGGACGGGGATCAGCCACGTGGAGAACACCCCTTGCGCCTCAACGATGGGACCCGCTTCACCTCAGGGGCGAGGGGGCATCTGATATGACTGATCCCGCATCGTTAGAATAAAAGGTAACGACAGCTAATGGAGATCACCATCTCTTGACCCCGAGACCCCCTTCGGTCTAGGGTGCACCAGCATCATCCCACCCCCGGGACCCCTTCCGGTCTCGGGGTGGGATCATCTCTTGACCCCGAGACCCCCTCCGATCTCGGGGTGCACCAGCATCACCCCCGGGACCCCTTCCGGTCTCGGGGTGATCATCATCTCTTGACCCCGAGACCCCCTCCGGTCTCGGGGTGCACCAGCATCATCCCACCCCCGGGACCCCTTCCGGCCTCGGGGTGGGATCATCAACTCTTGACCCCGAGACCCCCTCCGGTCTCGGGGTGCACCAGCATCATCCCACCCCCGAGACCTCTTCCGGTCTCGGGGTGGAATCATCATCTCTTGACCCCAAGACCCCCTCCGGTCTCGGGGTGCACCAGCATCATCCCACCCTCGGGACCCCTTCCGGTCTCGGGGTGGGATTATCATCTCTTGATCCCGAGACCTCCTCCGGTCTCGGGGTGCACCAGCATCATCCCACCCCTGGGACCCCTTCCGGTCTCGGGGTGATCATCATCTCTTGACCCCGAGACCCCCTCCGGTCTCGGGGTGCACCAGCATCATCCCACCCCCGGGACCCCTTCCGGTCTCGGGGTGGGATCATCATCTCTTGACCCCGAGACCCCCTCCGGTCTCGGGGTGCACCAGCATCATCCCACCCCCGGGACCCCTTCCGATCTCGAGGCGGGATCATCATCTCTTGACCCCGAGACCCCCTCCGGTCTCGGGGTGCACCAGCATCATCCCACCCCCGGGACCCCTTCCGGTCTCGGGGTGATCATCATCTCTTGACCCCGAGACCTTCTCCGGTCTCGGGGTGCACCAGCATTATCCCACCCCCGGGACCCCTTCCGGTCTCGGGGTGGGATCATCATCTCTTGACCCCGAGACCCCCTCCGGTCTTGGGGTGCACCAGCATCATCCCACCCCCGGGACCCCTTCCGGTCTCGGGGTGGGATCATCATCTCTTGACCCCGAGACCCCCTCCGGTCTCGGGGTGCACCAGCATCACCCCACCCTCGGGATCCCTTCCGGTCTCGGGATGGGATCATCATCTCTTGACCCCGAGACCCCCTTCGGTCTCGGGGTGCACCAGCATTATTCCACCCCCGGGACCCCTTCCGGTCTCGAGGTGATCATCATCTCTTGACCTCGAGACCCCCTCCGGTCTCGGGGTGCACCAGCATCATCCCACCCTCGGGATCCCTTCCGGTCTCGGGGTGGGATCATCATCTCTTGACCCTGAGACCCCCTTTGGTCTCGAGGTGCACCAGCATCATCCCACCCCCGGGACCCCTTTCGGTCTCGGGGTGGGATCATCATCTCTTGACCCCGAGACCCCCTCCGGTCTCGGGGTGCACCAGCATCATCACACCCCCGGGACCCCTTCCGGTCTCGGGGTGTGATCATCATCTCTTGACCCCGAGACCCCCTCCGGTCTCGGGGTGCACCAGCACATCCCACCCCCGGGACCCCTTCCGATCTCGGGTGGGATCATCATCTCTTGACCCTGAGACCCCCTCCGGTCTCGGGGTGCACCAGCATCATCCCACCCCCGGGACCCCTTCCTGTCTCGGGATGATCATCATCTCTTGACCCCGAGACCCCCTTCGGTCTCGAGGAGCACCAGCATCATCCTACCCTCGGGACCCCTTCCGGTCTCGGGATGGGATCATCATCTCTTGACCCCGAGACCCCTCCGGTCTCGGGGTGCACCAGCATCATCCCACCCCTGGGACCCCTTTCGGTCTCGGGGTGGGATCATCATCTCTTGACCCCGAGACCCCCTCTGGTCTCGGGGTGCACCAGCATCACCCCACCCCCGGGACCCCTTCCGATCTCTGGATGGGACCACCATATCTCTACCCCGAGATCCTCCTCCGGTCTCGGGGTACGTGGGTATCATCAACGATTAGCACGCAGTCCAACTGTCGAAAGGAATGACAGCTCCGAGCCACATGGCGCGCCCACGTGATTCTCCGTACGCCCATGATTGTACCCCGTTACGGAGGGCCATGCCTCATAACGGCGTATGGCACACTACATGTTCCTGTGCGTGTCCGTGCTCCGTTACGACGTACGATTCGCTACCACTTGCGACTGTGCACGGTCATATCAAACAACGGCGCGCACTGAATGCCATCGCAGCTGTTAGACACATGTGATATCACGTTGATAGGTAGCACGGGATGCCTCCGGCACGCACAGCGATGGTACGATGGCGATCTTCCGAAATAGTAAGATGGGATATTCGGACAGGTATAAAAGCACGTGCCTGCACTGTAAGTAGGGATCCAAACTCTGGTTTTCTAGTTTTTCTTCCTTCTAGCAAAACCCTAACTGCCTCAGCTCCTTTCCACTGAGCGGTTCTTTGTCTGATCCCAAGTGACTGACTTGAGCGTCAGAGGGTCCCTATCGGAACCACCGGTCTTCGAGGACTTTTCTTGCAGGGGTCCGAGGAGAAGGACGTCCGTCTTCCCCAACGTTTGAAGAAGGTGACTTGGCGTCATCAGCTTTGAACTAGAGAGTGGGGGGCATGTGTTGAGGGGTAAAATCACCATTGCGTTGATAACCGTGCAAAGGGACTAGGATCAGCCCCATCTCCCCATTACGCCCATAAAGACGAGCTAACTAATATGATCCAATGGGTCGAGCAACCCATAATTCGGCTCTTCCCCGAGCTTCCTATAGCTCGGCTCCCCCGAGCTTCCCGTAGCTCGGCCTTCCCCGAGTTTCCCGTAGCTCGACCTTCCTCGAGCCTCCCATAGCTCGGCTCCCCCGAGCTACCCATAGTTCGGCTTCCACAAGCTTCCCATAGCTCGGCTTCCCTGAGCTACCCATAGCTCGGTTTCCATGAGCTTCCCATAGCTCGGCTTCCACGAGCCTCCCATAGCTCGGCTTCCCCGAGCCCCGAGCTACCCATAGCTCGGCTTCCATGAGCTTCCCATAGCTTGGCTTCCGTCGAGCTACCCATAGCCCATTTCTCCGAGTAACCCCCGAGCAATCCATGGCTCGACACATACCTCCGTGGAACCCGACGCGAGAGAGCCCAGGCCTAGCATAACGAAATCCCAAACAAAGGATCATATCGAGGAGTGGCCTAGGATCTACAATAACGACCTAGGACCTACGCACTCATCATATCTCAGGCCATCATAGGGCCCTCCCAGCCGTCGATCCTTCAACGAACAAGATACGGACCCTACCGGCCTTACAACAGCTTGATTCGAATCATCCCCGTATCCTAACAACCTTCGAACCTTCCAGAAGGCGCTCAAGATCTAGGTGATTGCCTATAAATATGACACTCCCAGATTCTCTCAGGTATGCATTCATAACCCCTGGCTTACTGGCTTACTCTCACTCTCACTCACTCTCTCGCTCCTTCACTGCTCGTCGGCGCTCCCCTAGAGCTCCCGATTGGCCACCCCTGGAGGGACTCCCCAGAGAGATCCTTCTCCTCATTTCTGTTGATCGCCGATCCCCACTGACTTGAGCGTCGGAGGGTCTTCCGCGGAGGGCCACCCCAACGCCTCTCGCGTGAGGACTTTTAAGCAGGTCCGCCAGGAGAAAGCCCAGATCAGGAGACCGATCGCATCCGAGTCGAAGGACAGATCCCGGCGGCAACAAATCATAACCATTTTAATTTACTTTTCATAATTTAATAGTAATAAATAAATAATTTGAATTATAAAATATATTTAAATCGCTAATCCATAATTAGTTTCTTACCTTGGTTTACTAAATAACAGGGCTATGTTAGATCAATTCGGGCCAGTGCGTGCTTACCTACATAACAAATTCTTAAACTAATTTTATAATCATCATGGCTCACAACGCAACTTAGGCTCAGGACCTAAACTTTATAATCATCATGGTTCACTTAGGTTTAAGTCCTATGGATCATCTATTTATATTAAATGTTAATCCAAACGCAAGCCTACTTCTAATTAGATTAGGATTAAATAGTTTCATCAATTCGATCCCTTTCCAACCAAGTTTGATTCATGCTTAGCCAAGCTTGGGTTAGGTTCAAATGGACTTGGTTCAGCTGGCCATTGGTTGAGTCAAGGCTCCATGGATGAACCGGATCAAGGACAAAATGGCTCGGCTTAACTGGTTCACAAGAAAGTCCTTCGCCTTTCCTTCCTTTGGTCCCAAGGGAAGGTCTTTGTGCACTGCATTCGATGCATAAAAGCGTGCATTGGATATGCGCATTGATCATGCATCTGTGTGAGCATGCATATGAAGCACGTTTGGTGTGCATCTTTATGCATCGAAAGTGATGCATAAAGATTTTTTTTAGTCCCAATCCAATGAAGATTTGGGCTCAGAACCACCGCCCTTTGTCGGCTGGGATATCGCCGGTGGAAGCCCTTGCTCCGGCAATATGCCGGCCCTTGGCCGACAACCGGCACGGCACGTTCGGCAAAGATGCTGGAAGACCCATTCAATAACAGGGTTTTCTATCACTTTTAGGTAATGAGAAAAATGGAATCAAAGGGACTAGGGTTACTAACCAACCTCCGGCCATGGCACCGGCGGCATGTCATCCAGATCGCCACCACAGCCTGATCTAGATCCAAGTGAAGATTCGTTGGTTCCTTGATTACAGCCAGGTTTATCTTATTTATTTTTTTTTTTTTAAAAAAAATACAGAGTATCTACTTAAGAACTGGGCACGATTTAGTCTCTAACCAATATCCTATCTCCGGCGGTCTTACCCAACTGTTTCATTGCTGGAGAAGAGGAGGATGCCGACGAAGGCTGCACACAAACACCTTATTAATTTTTAGCATGCAATATAATGAATTTAACCAACAATAACAAATTAAATATTCATCAAATAAACAAAACAAATTCCAAAACAGTGTCAATAACGAAATCTAACATAGGTTCTTAGTACCAGGTATACTAAATATTCTTAAATCAAACTAACTAATCATAAAAAAATAACTAAATCTTAAACTAGCTTTTACCTGAAATTCTATTTATTTATTTTTTAGTTTTTGAAAAAATCAATAAAAACTATTATGATCAATACTCATTAAGTAACACTTAACCGTACTTAGAAGGATAACATAAGCATCTTAATTTAATTTAAAATGCATATGCAATATGATGTTTAAATATCATTTTCACTAATAATTTCAAATAATACATGTCACTTATAATAATAATATCAAATTTAAACTTAAAGCTTTATATTATATAACTTGTAATTTACTCAAATGTCATACAAATTTACAAAACTTAGTATTCAAATTTCACATGTAATTAGATTTTATAGTAACTTTCAACATGAATTAATGATTTGTTAGAAAGCTTAACAGTTACATGAGCCACATATCACATCATACATGCTTGCTTAATCCAACTTTTGATAACTACAAATTTGTAAAAATTTACAAAATTAGTAATCTAGCATCCTCATATCATGAAATCCTAGCACATATCAAAAATAATTGCTTAAGTTTTAATGCTAAGCATACTATCATTTCAAACAAGTTTTGCAAAATTTAGCAATTATATTAAATTCTAAACGTATAAACTTAAATATAAAATATTCAATAAAATTTTCTAATCTAGGATTTTTAAGTAATCAATTAAAACTCTTATAAAATATAAGATTGAAATCTTTAATAATTTTAAAAATTACTCTAATCATATTCGAGTTTACTTACCTCTTCAGATAAAATTAATAAGAATTAATTTGTAATATTTGATGCTCAAGGGCTCCATCATCATGCTTGCTCTTTCAACTTCTATCTTCGGGATAATTGGTTTGATACTAAAAGATTTCCATCAAGCCCCATTTATATAGAAATTTCTCAAACAAAATAGGTTTTCTATTCTTTATAAAATACTAATCTGCTAAAACAAATAAACTTTATAATTCTCATATGATATTGATTTCTTTAAAAAATTAAAGAGATAAATATTTATTAAATATTTCAAATAGATTCTTAACTCAAAATTAACTTTAACTTATCTAATATTGTGTTGAGCCAAAAAACAACATCAATATATCTTATTTATCTTTTTTAATTCAAATCAATAATTTTAAATTTATATTTAATAATATATAATTAAAAGAATAAGTTTATATATTTTATTTATTCTATCAATCGCATTTGTGCTTGTGCATTGCATGAGTATATACTTAGTATAATATAGTAAACTTGAGAAGGTTTATGTTATCTTGCCACATGTCTAGCCTTTTTAATGATATTTAATATATAATGTAGTAAATCCGAGAAGGTTTACCTTATCTAGCAACATATCTAGCCTTATTTAATGATATTTAATACTGACAATTTTTTTCTCCCTTATATATTTTTTAGTCTAATATATATAGAGAGAATCTAATAGATAATATAGTAAACTTTGAGAAGATATATATATATATATATATATATATATAAAAGAGGGAGACTGAAATATGGCAATTATATTTAATGCTTTATAGCGTCTTCAGCCTTATTTAATGATATTTAATGCTGGATTTTTTTTTCTATCTTATATTTTTTTTATCGAATACATTTACATACAGAGTGATCTAATATATATATATATATATATATATATATATATATAGAAAGAATCTATATAATATAGAAAGCTAAGAAAGGTTACCCTATCTTGCCTGGTGTCCAGCCTTATTTAATATTGACAATTTTTTTCTCTCTTATATATTTTTTAATCTAATACACACACACACACACACACATATATATATATAGAATGAGAGATTGTGAAATAATAGTAATTATTTTATATAATTTTATAATGTATCCATTATTTAATGCTAATAATTCTTCTCCTCACTTATATATTTTTAATCTGGTATACCGGGAGAGAATCTAATATATAATCCAGCAATTTTTGAGAAGGTTGGCCTTATCTTGCTACGTGTCAAACCTTATTCAATGATATTTAATGCACACAATTTTTTCCGTCTCTTATTTTTTGATCTATATATATAGAGTGAGAGATTGTGAATTACTAATTTACATAATTTTACAACGTATCTAGCCTTTTTTAAAAAATATTTAATGCTGGCAATTTTTCCTCTTCTATATAATTTTCAATCTGATATATATAAAGAATCTAATATATAATATAGTAAACCTAAGAAGGTTTAGCTTATCTTGCCATTTATCCTTCCTCTGGATAATAGTTACTATATTTTACATAATTTTATAAAATAATAATTCAATTTATAAAATTAATCTATAAATAATATTTTTTAATTTATTTTTTTATCTTTTTTAAATTTAATTTTTAAATTTATTCTTCCTCTGAATAATAGTTGTCACAACTCATGTTTGAAATTTTTTTTATCTTTTCTTGGTAGTTACTTTGAATCAAGATTTTTCTTCCACTTGATAAACAAAGAAGCGAGCCTGTGCTTAGAAAAAAATACAGCGGACCTGACTCAACCTGAATGTGTGTGTGTATATATATATATATATATATATATATGCTGAGGGGTAAATCATCAACATGTCAATATTCGTACACACAATAAAAAGGTTGAGATCACTTTTGATTTCTAATCCACTAGCTGTCATGTTTGGGAAATTATTGAGAAATTATTTATCCAAATATTGATTTTGATGATTAACAAAAGCCATGAATATATTCCTTGTGATTCTGATAGTTTTGATAAGTGTTTCAGGAATTAAGATCAGTTATTTATCCAAATGATACTTAGAAATCAGTTTTGAATCGAATTTCAATGGAATTTATTTAAGTTCAGAACTTGGAGCTGACACCTAGAACCACTCGAGCCAACTCCAGAGTGTATCGAAACAGTTCAAAATTTTGGTACGGTTCGAAGCCGACACCCGACCTGGCGGAGCCGACTCCAACCTGAGATACAGAGAAACTATTTTCTGCTTCAGAAGCCGGAGCCGACATATGGATTTTGGGAGCCGACTCTAACCTGATTCATAGAGACTATTTTCGGAGCAATTCTTAGAGCCGACACTTTAGAAATCGAGAGCTGACTCCCATCAGCGGTGAGTCGACACCTTGTAAAGTCAGAGCCGACTCCACGTCGAATCGATTTTTTGCTATTTTGGGAAGACGATCTGGAGCCGACACATGAAAAGTTGGAGCCGACTCCAACCTGTCAATGACGATTTTCAAAAGTGCCAGATCAGGTCTAACGGATATATTTTTCCACCTAACCCTCAACGGATATATTTTCTTGCATGGAGAATCATCCAAGGTACATTTCAATGGCTGTTTTCTCACCTAATTTTGGATTGAAAAATCTATAAAAAGGGGGATTTGTCCGTTTCTTCACCAAAATCTCTTCAAGTGCTCTAACCTCATTCAATTCAGAAGAGAAGGAGAGAGAAGAAAAGCTCAAGCCCTACATTGCTTTAGAAATCAGGCTTTTCTATTCCCTTTACTTGCATTGCTTATTTGCTCATTAAGGAGCTTGTTGTAAACTCTTAATTATTTCTTTTGTCTAGTTCAATCAAGGGATTGAACTAGTTGAGGTAGTTACCTCGGACAAGCTAAGTTAGCTTTGTTGGGTTTGTGCTGGTGAGCCCGAAAACCAGCTGGGTTCGTTGTGACCCCGGGAAAACAACAAGTTTGAGTTGTGAGCTTGTAAAACAACTCGGCTGTAATCTAGGGATTATAGTGTGGACCCAAGTGAATCTTGGGAGTGGACGTAGGTGTTGGATACACCGAACCACTATAAAATCTTTGTGTTTGCCGTGCTTTGTCTCTCTCTCTATCTCTTTATTTATGCTTGCATTTATTATACATTGCACTGCACTTTCATATCAAAGCGCATAGTTTTAAAAGGCTAAATTTTAAAGAACCCAATTCACCCCCCCTCTTGGGTTGCATCTGGGCCAACAATTGGTATCAGAGCTAGTGCTCATTTAGATTTTGATCACACGATCAAGAGCAAAGATCCAAATGGCAACACAAGTTGGATCATTTTGCTGAAGGTCATTCTACGAATAGACCTCCACTTTTAATGGCACAAACTATTCTTATTGGAAAGCTAGAATGAGGATATTCATTCAAGCTTCTGATTATGAGCTTGGGGTGTTATAATTAATGGACCTAGTACACCCACACATAGTTGATGGCACTATTGTTCCTAAGCCCGAAAGGGATTGGAATGATAATGATAGGAAAATGGCTCAGCTTAATGCTAAAGCCATGAATGTTTTATATTGTTCCTTAGATGCAAATGAATTTAATAGAATCTCTACATGTAATTCCGCAAAAGAAATTGGGATAGGTTAGAGGTTACCCATGAGGGTACAAATCAAGTAAAAGAATCTAAAATTAATATTCTTGTTCATAAATATGAATTGTTTAGCATGGAACAAACTGAAACCATAACATGCATGTACACTAGATTTACTGATATTGTAAATGGTTTGAAAAGTCTTGGTAAGACCTATACTAACTCTGAACTTGTTCGTAAAATTCTTAGGTCTCTTCCAAGATCATGGGAAGCAAAGGTGACTGCAATCCAAGAAGCCAAGGACCTCAATGCCTTACCTTTAGAGGAGCTTTTGGATCTTATGACCCATGAATTGACAATGAAGCAGGAGGAAGATCAAGAAAAAGGGAACTATTGCTCTTAAGGCTGCAGAAATTGAGGAAAGCAGTAGTGAGGATGAAATGATGAGAGCTCTCTTTGCTAGAAAGTTTAAGAAATTCATGAAGAAGGAGACCCTTCCACAAAAAGAAATAGGAATTAAGATGGAAGGAGAAAGGGAAAAAGAGAAGGAGAAAGAAAAAGAAAAAGACCCCTTGACTTGCTATGATGTAAGAACCGGGCATTTGATATGAATGTCCTTAATTGAAAAAAGCCTAAAGAAGAAGAAGGCATATGTTGCAACATGGAGTGACAGCGAAGAATCTTCTTCCGAAGAAGAACAAAAGGAAGTTGCAAACATTTGCTTTATGGCAAACGACAATGATGAGGTAAGTTCCGAAACTCGATGATTTACATTTGATGAATTATTTGATGCTTTAATGAATTGTTGTGATTTCAAAGTTTTGAAAAAGGAGCAAATCTTTAAAAATGAAAATTAAAATCATCTTAAAGAAAAAATGAATTAGCTCTTGAAATTAAAACTTAAATCTGAAAAGAAATTTTTTAAAGAAAAGAATCAATTTCTAATAAAAATATTAACTAAAGAAAGAGGTTGAAAAATATAAGGACATAGTTGATAATTTACTTTAAGTTCAATTAAATTAAACATGATTTTAGATAGTCAAAAAGCTATTTTTGACAAAGCGGATTAGGATATAACACTTTAAGAAACAAAAATCTTAAAAATATTTTTGTAAGTGCTGGCCAAGTAATATTACTTGTTTAAATGTAATCAAAAGGACATAAATCTTATGAATGTAAAATTAAAAACTAACAAGAACTTAAATGATTAAAGGAAAGAAAATATGGGTTCCGAAAGGAACAATCTTTATTGCTACTAACCATGAAGGACCCAAGAAAGCTTGGGTACCTAAACATAAAGTTTGATTATCTTGCAGGAATGTCTTGTGGCCAAAAGATCAAAAGAAAGTGGTATCTTGATAGCGGCTGCTCAAGACATATGACGGGTGACAAAGAGAATTCATCACCCTTGAAGAAAAAAGGAGGAGTTGTTACATTTGGCGACAATGGCAAAGGCCAAATTTGGGTTTGGTAAAATTCAAATAACTCCATCCACATTTATTGAGAATATTTTTATGTTGATGGTTTAAAGCATAATTTAATTAGTATTAGTCAATTGTGTGATAAAGGTTTTAAAGTTTTTTTGAATCTTCTTTGCACTTTCTAATCCCATTGATAATAGCATTATTTTATTGGAAATAGAAATGGCAATGTATACTTGATTGATTTAGACAATTTGTCTACTAATCATTGCTTAGTTGCTGATAATGCTAAATGAATGAGATTGGTTGGTTGTGGCATCGTAGATTAGGTCACGCAAGCACACACTTAATTTCAAAACTAATTAGAATGGATTTAGTAAAAGGTTTACCTAAATTAGATTTTGAAAATAACAAAATATGTGATGCATGTCAATTTGGAAAACAAACTAGAAGTTCTTTCAAATCTAAAAATATTGTTTCAACTTCTAGGCCACTAGAGCTACTTCACATGGACCTTTTTGGACCAACTAGAACCACTAGTCTAGGAGGAAAGAAATATGGTCTTGTGATAGTAGATGATTCTAGATTCACTTGGGTAATGTTTTTAGCTCACAAAGATGAGACTTTCTCGATATTCATGAAATTCTTCAAGAAAGTCACTAATGAGAAAAACACTACCATAGTGTCTCTTAGAAGTGATCATGGAACTGAATTTGAAAATCACTTATTTGAAAGTTTTTGCATGAAAATGGCATTAATCATAATTTTTCTGCACCTAGGACACCACAACAAAATGGAGTTGTGAAAGAAAAAATAGAACTTAGAAGACATGGCCCGTACCATGCTATGTGAAAGCCAACTCCCAAATACTTTTGGGCGGAAGCTATAACACAGCATGTTACATCCTTAATAGAGCTTTAATTAGGCCAATCCTTAAGAAAACACCTTATGAATTATGGCATGATAGAAAACCAATATTAGTTATTTTCATGCATTTGGTTGTAAATGTTTCATTCATAATAATGGTAAAGACAACTTAGGAAAATTTGATGCAAAATCTGATGAAGGAATATTCTTAGGATATTCAACAACTAGTAAAGCATATAGAGTATTTAACAAGAAAACTTAATTGTGAAGAATCCATTCATGTAGTTTTTGATGAATCTTTAGCATCAAGTTCAGAAAAGATTGATGATGAGGAAGATACAAATTTGCTAGAGAAAGATATTGAAAAATTAATATAGATGTATCTTAGATCATGAACAAGAAGCTAAAGATGATGATTCACCTAGAGTTGATGTTATTGATACTAATCATGATGAGTAGATCTTCCTAGAGATTGGAGATATGCTTATGGTCATCCTAAGGAATTGATTATATGATCCATCTCAAGGTGTAAGAACTAGATCATCTATGAGAAATATCAATAATCATCTTGCATTTGTATCTCAAATTGAACCTAAAACTATTGAAGAAGCTGAAAAAGATAGTAATTGGATGTTAGCTATGCAAGAAGAATTAAATCAATTTACTAGGAATAATGTATGGTCCTTAGTTGATAGACCTAAAATCATTCAGTTATAGGATCAAAATGGGTATTTAGAAATAAATTAGATGAAAATGGCATAGTAATTAGAAACAAAGCTAGATTAGTTGCAAAAGGATATAATCAAGAAGAAGGAATTGATTTTGATGAAACCTTTGCACCAGTAGCTAGATTAGAAGCAATTAGACTATTACTTGCATTTGCATGTCATATGAATATAATTTATTTCAAATGGATGTTAAAAGTGCATTTTTAAATGGATTTATAAATGAAGAAGTTTATGTAGAACAACCACCAGGTTTTGAAGATCATGAATTTTCAAATCACGTTTTTAAATTGCACAAAGCACTTTATGGTTTAAAACAAGCACCTAGAGCTTGGTATGATAGATTAAGTAAATTTCTAATTGAAAATGATTTTTCTAGAGGAAATGTTGATAAAACCTTATTTTTGAAAAGAAAAGTAAAGATTTATTAGTAGTACAAATATATGTAGATGATATTGTTTCGGTGCTACTAACAATCTTTTATGTCAAGAGTTTGCTAAGTTAATGCAGGGTGAATTTGAAATGAGCATGATGGGAGAACTCAACTTCTTCCTAGGACTCCAAATCAAACAAAGCAAAGAGGGGATTTTCATCAACCAAACAAAGTACACAAAGAAATTCTCAAAGAAGTTTGGTATGGAATCAATCAAACCCCTCGGAACACCAATGAGTCCTTCATGCAAATTGGACAAAGATGAAGAGGTAAGATGTTGATCAAAAGCACTATAGAGGTATGATCGGATCCCTACTTTACTTAACTGCAAGTAGACCAGATATCATGTTTGCTGTTTGCTTATGTGCTAGATTTCAGTCTGAACCTAAAGAATCATTTAATTGCTGTAAAAGAATACTAAGATATCTAAGTGGAACTAAAAATGTAGGATTATGGTATTCTAGAGACTCAACATTAAATTTGATTGCATATTCTGATTCTGATTATGCTGGATGTAAGTTAGATAGAAAAAGCACAAGTGGTGCATGCCAATTCTTAGGAAGTAACTTAATCTCATGGTTTAGCAAAAAGCAAAATTCAGTTGCATTATCAACTACTGAAGCTGAATATGTTGCAGCTGGAAGTTGCTGTGCTCAAATCCTATGGATTAAGCGACAACTTGAAGACTATGGTATCACACTTGATAAAACACCTATAAGATGTGATAACACAAGTGCAATTAATCTAACTAAAAATCCAATTCAACATTCAAGAACTAAACATATTGAAATTAGATATCATTTTATAAGAGAACATGTAACTAATGGTGAAATTGTCTTGATTATGTTTGTACTGAAGAACAATTAGCTGACATATTTACAAAACCCTTAAGTGAAGAAAGATTCTGTTATCTTAGAGGAGAGTTAGGATTTGTGATCCTTTAGAATGAATTTGAAACCCCAAGGAAATTATCTAATTTAATTTTCTTAAAATTTTCTCATGATTTAAGGAAATCTTATCTAGAAACATGAATCCCTTGATTTATTCAAATTTTGATAATTTTTCACAAGTTTCAGATCATTTGAAATTTCAATTTTTCATTAAAATTTCTTGGAGTCGACGGTGGTGGAGTCGACAATTGCTCTGTCTGGAGCCGACCTGGCTTTGCGGAGCCGACTCCACTTCGGCGCTGACTGTTTTAGCGAGTTGAGTCGACCCTCGCTTTGCGGGAGTCGACACCTGGTGGTCCCAGGTTGATTTATCTAGGGCAGAGTCGACTCTCATTTTTAAAATCCTCAAATCTCTCCAAATCCTTCCCACTTCACCAAACCTCCGAATCCTTCAAATCTACCATCCCCTTGCTTCCAATGGCACCAAACTCGAGGATCCTTTGGCACCCATTAAACCGGAAGAAGGATTGCGAGGCATCCGGCTCGCCAACCGTCGCCTAGTTCATTCAACCTCCTCTTCCTCAACTCAAAGTGTGAATCCCTCTACTTCTCCCCTCAAGTAGATTTATTAGCAGGATAGATCATTACAACGGGTAGGAAAGTAGATTTTGACTTTTTTGACTCAGAGGGTTTTTCATTAGGAAGACAATTAAAGAAATGGGTTGGGAAGTATTTGCTCATTGGATTCCCTACTTATCCCGCTCTGTAAAGGAATTTTATAAGAATTTGTCTAGAGGAGATGGTGGGCTTGTAAGCTCAGTTAGAGGAAATAGAATTCATTTGACAACCAAATTTTGGATTACCCTGCTAGGTTTGATAGTGAGTGCACACAGTGAGAGAGGTGTAGCACTTTCTAGATTACTTGGCAGAGAGATGACTGATTTTGAGGAAGTGAGTGCTAATCAGCTACTCCTAGACTTAGATTGCTTCACAACATTTGTAGCCGGATCTTATTTCCAAAACTGGAGTTTTAAGTATGTCTCAGAGCGAGACATTGTGTTATGGACAGTGTGATCACGGGGTAGCCTCTTAATCTACCAGGAATGATTATTGGATACATGGCAGAGGCGGGCAGTAGGAAGAGAGCTACACTTCCTTATGGCATGGTTTTGACAAGAGTATTTGAAGCCAAGGAGTTAGCATTCTGAAAATGAGCCCAAGAGACTTCGGCACACTGACTATTGCAATTCTGCTACTTTGCACCGGATGGGTTTTAAAAAGTAAATGGTATTTTAAGGAAAGGATAGGATGAGTTGAGAGCTACTGGAGTTGACTCTGTGTCCATGGACCTTTCGAGATAGGACCCTCATAGGCATCACTCACCTGCACCGAGTTGTTCAGTACCCCCGGAGGCACCCCCGGCGACTCCAGCTCCTGCACCTACAGTTGTACCTGATTCTGCACCTCTTCTTACAGTTCTTCTGGTTTTTTGATATTCAGTTAGAGCAGCTTAAAAATCTTTTGGCTAGTCATGAAGATAGGATAAAAGCTGAGCTTGAAGCTAAATTTTTGAATATAAAGGAGATCCTCTACTCTATAGAAACAAGGTTACAAGATTTGGTTCATCTTTTGAAACTTCTTCAGAGGCTTTGAAGTCAGACTTAAAGCTTATTTTTGAAAGATCAAAGATATAGGAGGAGACTCAGATATTTATTTAAAATGCAATGTGGAGCTTCAAGACAAAATTGTTACTGTATCTGCTTTCATTGATGACAGACTAAAAGACTTTATGAATGTTCAAAAGGAAGGAATGGGAAAGATTTTAGAAGAATTGCAAAGACTTCTTAGATTTGGTTATTAGAATTTAGTTTTCTTTCGATGTAATTAGAAGTTGATATTTAGTTTTGATGTTTTGATGTAATTAGAAGTTGATGTTTAGTTGAATATGTTTTGATGTAATTGAAGTAACATCTTGTTGTAGTTCAATTATAATGTAATGTTTTGATACTTTTAATGAATATTTACTATTTGAACCTTGATATTGAGTGATTGAATTGAATTTTGATTCACTTAATGTGTAATGCATTGATTTTAATCTTCTTAACCTTTTTTTTATTACAAAAAAGGGGAGAGTAAATGATAGTTGTATATGCATAAAAGGGGAGAAGATATATATATATTGAATGAATTTCATTAATCAATTGGTATCAAGCATTGAATGGACTTAATTGAATGAATTTCATTAATCAATTGGTATCAAGCATTGAATGAACTTAATTGCATAAATTTTAATGATAAGAAGAAAAGATGTTAATTTGAGTATCATAGGGGGAGCTACCTCATTCAGGGGAGAGCTTAACTATAAGAACTCTTATCTATTTTGAAACTTTCACTAATTAATCATGCATATACTCAATGTTTTTATCATCATCAAAAAGGGAAGATTGTTGACCCAATTATTGATTTTGATGATTAACAAAAGCCATGAGTATATTCCTTATGTTTTTGATAAATTTGATAAGTGTTTTAGGAATTAAGATTGGTTATTCATCAATATGTTACTTAGAAAATCAGTTTCAAGTTGAATTTGAATGGAATTTATGTAAGTTCAGAACTTGGAGCTGACACCCTAAATCCTCGGAGCCGACTCCAAAGAGTATCAGAATAGTATTGATTTTTGGCATGGTTCAAGCCGACGCCTAAATTTTTGGAGCCGACACATGATAATTTGGAGTCGACACCTGCAGAGTGTGGAGCCGACTCTAGACTAGTTACAGAGAGTGATGTTTTCGGACATTGGTGGAGCCGACACCTTCAGAAAGTTAGAGCCGACTCCAGATCTCGCCAAGCCGACACTTCAAAATCTTGGAGTCGACACCTTGACGGACCGTTTATTACTATTTTTAGGATTCCGATTTGAGTCGACACCTAAAGACCTGGAGCCGACACCTCTACGTCAGAAACGGAATTTTCAAGTTTTCAACGGATATATTTTTCTTACCTAATCCCTAACAGATATTTTTCTTACCTAATCCCTAACGAATATATTTTCTTTTGGTAAGGTACATCCAAGACAACTCCAACGGCTATTTTTCACCTACTCATGGATTGAAATGCCTATAAAATAGGATTGAACCGTTTGAAAAAATAAGAATGGAAAAATAGTGAAACGAAAAGAAAAAAGGAGAAATCAAAAATCCCTCCTCAAGAAATTTTCTGAGCCAAAGCCAATCCACTATTGAGAGTTAGAAGAGGAATCCAAAAGAGCCAAAAGAGCTATTTCAAAGGATTTTCCTAGTTTTGAAGAAGAAGGAGAAAAGCCCTAAATCTTCAACCGTTTCTTCACCAAAATCTCTTAAGTGCTCTAATCTCATTCAATTCAGAAGAGAAGGAGAAGAGAAGAAAAGAAAAAAAGCTCATGCCCTACATTGCTTCAGAAATTAGGCTTTTCTATTCCCATTTGCTTGCATTGCTTATTTGCTCATTAAGAGCTGTTATTGCTGTAAACTCTTAATTGATTTGCTGTTTGTCTAATTCAATCAAGGGATTGAATTAGTTGAGGTTGTTAACCTCGGATAAGCTAAGTGTAGCTTACATTGGGTTTCGTGCTGGTGAGCCCGAAAAACCAGCTGGGTTCGTTGTGATCTCGGGAAAATAACAAGTTTGAGTTGTGAGCTTGCAAAAGAACTCGACTTTAATCAAGTAGATTATAGTGTGGACCCAAGTGCTGCTTAGGAGTGGACGTAGGTGTTGGATACACCAAACCACTATAAAATCTTTGTGTTTGCCGTGCTTTGTCTCTCTCTCTCTATCTCATTTATTTGTGCTTAGCATTTATCTATACATTGCACTCAAGCACTTTCATATCAAAGCACATAGTTTTAAAGTGTTAAAATTTTAAAGAACCCAATTCAACCTCCCTCCCTCTTGGGTTGCTATCTGGGCCAACAGAGATGGAGGTCTTGTAAGTTTTGTTAGAGGAAAAAGAATTCATTTGACTGCTGAGATATTAGGAAACCTTTTAGAGATTCCTGTTGTTGGACTAATTGCAAATTTCCACAGTGAGAGAGCAGGAGCTTTATCTAGAATGCTTGGAAGGGAAGTTACAGAATTTGAAGAAGTTAGGGCAAACCAGTTGCCCCTAGAGCTTAGATTATTACATATATTTGTGGTTGGATTTTATTTCCAAAGACCGACATATTTGAGTATATCTCGGAGCGAGACATTGTTATCATGGATAATGTTCTGACAGGTCAGCCAATAAATTTAGCTGGGATGATGATATGGTATATGGCTGAGGCTGGGAGCAAGAAGAGATCAACCTTGCCTTATGACATGATTTTGAATTTAGCATTTCAGAGCCAAGGAGTAGTTATTTCAGAAAATGAACCTTTGAAGAACCTTAGGCACACAGATTACTATAGCATTGCCACTGTGCATCGTATGGGGTTCGTGAAGATTAATGATAATTGGGAAAGGAAAGGACATCTAGAGGATAGGGCAGCTGATACTGGAGCTACTGCACTATTAAAGGCTGGACCATCCATGAGGCATCCTTCACCTGAGCCCAATAGATCATCACCACCACCAGCACCTGCATCTATTTTTGTTCCTACTTGTGGATTTTCTTCAATTCAAATGGAGCAACTAAAGGAACTCTTTGCTTGTCATGAAGAAAGAATGAAGATTGAATTTGATAATAGACTTATGAGTATAAGAGAGTTGTATTACTCCTTGGAAGATAAAGTAAACAGAATTGAATCATCCTTTGGAACTTCTTCTGAGGCCTTGAAATGTGATTTAATGCAAATTTTTAAGAAGATCAAGGACATTGGAGGAGATTCTGATACATATTCAAAATGTAATGATGAGCTACAAGAAAAAGTCATTGTTGCATCTACTTTTATTGAGAGGAAGTTAAATGATTTTATAAAGATACAAGGAGAGGGCATGTGAAAGATCTTAGAAGAGCTTAAGAGACTTCTTAGATTTTCTTAGATTTTGATGTTAGTTTGCTCTATGATGTAATTTGATTTTGTTTGCATTTTGAATAATATAATGAAGTTTAGTAAAATGAACATTTTGTTGTAATATTTCAGTATTCAATGAATATCATACTTGAATTTTGATATTAAGTTGCTTGAATTTTGAGTTAACCTTTGATTTGATGTTTGAATTATTCAACTCCTATGTTTGATGTTAATTTAAGCTATACGAACCACCTTCTTAACCTTTTTGTTGATTACAAAAAAAGGGGGAGAGAAGAGGTATTTGTATATTTGTATATGCATAAAGATAAGGGAAAGAAGAAATATTTGTATATGCATGTACAATGGTAAAAGATAATGAAGATATATATGTTAACTAAACATTTACATCAAAAGGAATTAAGATATGCAGTAAAGTTTCAATGAACTTAACATATGCACACATATAGGGGGAGCTATCTCATTAAGGAGGAGCTTAACCTTATTTTTAAAAATGTTTTATCAATTATGCATTAATTGATTATGCATATACTCAATATTTCTATCATCATCAAAAGGAAGAGATTGTTGGGGAAATTATTGAGAAATTATTTACCCAATTATTGATTTTGATGATTAACAAAAGCTATGAGTATATTCCTTTTGATTCTGATAGATTTAATAAGTGTTTCAGGAATTAAGATCGGTTATTTATCCAAATGATACTTAGAAATCAGTTTTGAATCGAATTTCAATGGAATTTATTTAAGTTCAGAACTTGGAGCCGACACCTAGAACCATTCGAGCCGACTCCAGAGCGTATCAGAATAGTTCAGAATTTGGCACGGTTCAAAGCCGACACCCGACCTGGCAGAGCCGACTCCAACCTGAGATACAGAGAAACTATTTTCTGCTTCAGAAGCTAGAGCCGACACATGAATTTCGGGAGCCGACTCTAACCTGATTCATATAGACTATGTTTTCAGAGCAATTCTTGGAGCCGACACTTCATAAATCGGGAGCCGACTCCCATCAACGGTGAGTCGACACCTTGTAAAGTCGGAGCCGACTCCACATCGAATTGATTTTTTGCTATTTTGGGAAGACGATCTGGAGCCGACACATGAAAAGTTGGAGCCGACTCCAACCTGTCAAGGATGATTTTCAAAAGTGCTAGATCGGCTCTAACGGATATATTTTTTCACCTAACCCTCAACATATATTTTCTTGCATGGAGAATCATCCAAGGTACATTTCAATGGCTATTTTCTTACCTAATCTCGGATTGAAAAATCTATAAAAAGGGAGATTCATCCGTTCAAAAATAAGAGGAAAATAGAGAGAAAAAATGGGAAAAATATCAAGAAAATTTCTAGTGAAAAAGAGAGAAATTTCAAAGTGAAATCTCTGAGTCCACGTCTGTCATTCAAAGAGAGATTCAAGAAAAATCCCAAGCACTAAAGTTTAAAATTAGAGGATTTTCAAAGGAGAAAAGAGAAGAGAAAAAGCCCTATTTCCTCAAATTTCTCTCCAATATCTGAGTCCACGTCTATCATTCAAAGAGAGATTCAAGAAAAATCCCAAGCCCTAAAAGTTCAAAATCAGAGGATTTCAAAGGAGAAAAGAGAAGGGCAAAGCCCTATTTCCTCAAAGTTCTCTCCAACATATTTCGGTCAAGAATCAGAGCTGAAGCTTGATTCAACTATTCAAAAGAGAAGAGAAAAAGAAGAAAAGAAGAAAAGCTCAAATCCACTTGGCTTCAATCAGGCTTTTCTTACCCTTGTTTATTTACATTGCATATCTGCTCAGTTTAAGGAGCTTTATATTGTTGTAAACATTATCTTGATTTGTTATTTACTAATTCAATCAGGGGGATTGAATTAGTTGAGGTAGTTTACCTCGGGGACAAGCTAGATTAGCTTGGGTTAAGGTTTTGTGCTAGTAAACCTGTGAAAACTGGCTGGGTTCGTTGTGACCCCGTATAAAACAAGTTAGAGTTGTGAGCTTATAAAACAACTCAACTGTAATCAGAGGATTATAGTGTGGACCCAAGAGTTGCTTGGGAGTGGACGTAGGTGTGGCTAACACCGAACCACTATAAATCTTTGTGTTTATCATGCCTTTGACTCTCTCTTTCTATCTTCTTCATATTGTGCATAGTAGTTATTAATTCACTTCACTTGTTCACTTTCATTAATAAATTATTTTTAAAGGGATAAATTTTTTAAAGAACCCAATTCACCACCCTTCTTGGGTTGTCATCTGGACCAACATGTCACATCTGGGAAAGAATAAGGCTGATACACCTCAGCAAAACCGAAGTGCCCTTATGCCTTGGCCAAACCGAGCTATTCCCATACCTCGGTCAAACCGAGCCATTCTTATGCCTTAGCAAAACCGAGCTATACTTATGCCTCGGCAAGACCGAGCCACCCTCATCCTCGGCCAGGCTGAGGTACCCCTGAACCTCTGCGGAACCAAGTGCGAAAGAATTCAAATTCATAATAATTCAACATTTCAATCACGTGGGTCTCCGACCGCTTTAAGTGGAGGAAAAAGCCAATAACTAAACGTGGCCTAGAACCTACAAGGCACCGAATCTCAAAGCATCAACTAGCTCCTCTACTCGTTGATTCTTTAACTAACCGGATTCGAAAGCTACCGGTCTCGTAACAAATTTGATTCGAATCAGATTCGAATCATGACAGTTTCTGATTCCCTATAACATGTTCAAGAAATTAGGTAGTTGTCTGCCATCATATCAGCAACCTATATATACCCTGTCCTGAAGTCTTTTAGGTACGCTCACTCTTTCACTAAAAAACTCCATTGAAGCTCAAGTAGAGCTCCCGGCTCCCCGAGAGGCCATTCTAGAGGGACTCTTCTGTGAAAGTCTTCTCCTCATATCTGCTTGCTGTAAATCTCCACTGACTTGGGGCGTCGGAGGGTCTTCCGCAGAGGGCCACCCTCAACGCTCACTGTGAGGACTGTCTTACAAGTCCATCCAGATGAGAGATTGGCAACCAGAGGTGGGCCGTGCCCGAGTCGGAGAACGGATTTCTACGGCAACAGATTGGTGCTAAGGGAAGGGCCTCAAGTCCCATAAACTTGTGATAAAGGAGACAGGCTGAAAACTGGAAGAGCAACCCTTTAATGGTAAATCGAAGGAGAGCTATCTCGGATGCTCAAGATCAGACTGCTTCCCAAAGGCTTGATCCTATAAATAATATGGCACCTCCGCATCCACCGCCAGTCGAGACTCTCTTTCCACCGACGACTGCGGTGACCCAGGACCAGTTCGCTACACTGGTTCAACAAGTGCAAGCCTTTGCACAGCTGGTCCAAGGGCTTCAGGGGGCTTCCCGTCTGACTACCCCTGCTCCATAACTCCCTGATGGAGTTGTCACCCTCGCTCTGCCAGCGATCTCTTCTTCCAACCCGCCTGAGCTCGCAAGCCATCCTCAACAGCACAAAGGAGCTAGACCGGCGTAGTAGAGGGTGAAGGGAAAAGCCCACCTAGATCTCAGTGAGCTCGCTCTCTCTCCGCGACGTGCTCCCATTATGACTCGACACCATCATCATACTCCCTTGACCGATCTCCCCTACTACTTGAGACGAGGGGATTCAGCAACAAATTTGGGAGATGCATCAAGAGTGACGGCAAGAGCTAGATGTCGTTAGGCAAGCTCCACAACCCTAGTCGAAGGCAGAGCAGGGCACCCCCTTCTCTGAGGAGATTATGCAGGAGGTGATCCCTCCTCATGTCAAGATTCCTACCATCAAGCCATACCACAGATCTATCGACCCCGATGACCATCTGAGCAGCTTTCGATCCATCATTATATTCCATGGAGCATCAGATGCGATCTGTGTCGAGCCTTCCCCTCTACGCTCAGGGGGTCCGCTAGAACCTGGTTCAATAGCTTGAAGCCAGGTTTCATCAATTCTTTTGATGAGCTGAGCTGCTTGTTCATCAGCCAATTCATAAGCAGTCGCCGCCATAGACGGAGGTCTGATTCCCTCTCCGAGGTCAAGCAACGGGAGGGGGAATCTTTGAAGAATTATTTTGGCCGCTTCAACATGGCCATGTTAGAAGTGGACCACCTCAACCATGAGGTGGCCATGTTCGCCTTGGCGAGCGGAGTATCAAAGGAGGGTGACTTCTATCTAGCCCTGTAGGTCAACTACCCAAAGAGCCTCTTCGACATGATGGCCTCGGTGGATAAGTATGCCAGGGTTGAGGAGTCGCGGAGGTCAGCCCGGACCGAGCAATCAAGAAGAAAGGAGGCCAAGGGCTTGGAGCAGAGCCGACCCTTTCACCATACAAGCCTACTCCGTCGCCAGAGAGCTCTTTCATCGCCACCCAGAGATCATACCCGGAGCTCAGCCCAGAGGTTCAATCAATACACCCCACTCACCATGCCAAGGGCACAGATCTTGATAGAGATCGAGCGCCAGATCTCTCGGCTGCCATCTCTCCAAGGGAACACAGCCTGGAGGGACATGACCAAGTACTGCCGATTCCATCAGGATCATGGGCATGATACCGAAGAGTGTTGGCAGCTTCAGAATGAGATTGAGCAACTCATCCGATGGGATAGGCTGGACAGGTTTAGAAGAGACCCTGAATCGAACAATGGAGGAGACCGTTAGCCTGAGCCTCGCCAACCTCCTCTACCGAATCCATCGGTCATTGGCAATGTCAATATGATAGCAATGATCGGCTTCCCATCAGTCTGAATGGACAAAGAGACAAATCCATCGAAGAAGGCTCGGATTGATGGGCTTTCTTTTTTTCAATGAAGACCTCCGGAAGATATAGTATCCACATGATGATGCGTTGGTTGTATCCTTCAATATGAATGATTATGATGTACACCAAATTTTGGTTGATAGTAGAAGCTCTGTTAATATTTTATACTTTGATGCCTTTGTGAGGATGAAAAACCTTCGGACCATAGAATCAACCTTAGTGGGTTTCACTAGCAACATTATTATCCCCGAGGGGGTCGTCACATTGGTGGTCTGAGCAGGCGCTTGGCCTAGTATAGCCACTGTTCACACGGACTTTCTGGTAAACAAGCTTCGGTCTCCCTACAATGCGATCCTCGGTAGGCCTGGACAAATGTCCCTCAAAGCTATTATCTCTATCTCTCATCTCGCCATGAAGTTCTCCACCGAATGGGGAGTGGGAGTTGTCCGAGAAAATCAGGCTGTGGCTCGGTACTGCTTCATTGCTGACCTTCAATCTAGAAAGCCCGAGGTTGACGGACTGGATGCTCAGGAGGATTTTGCCAAACAACTTGGAGAATCAGCCAAGGAACTTGGGGAGGTGCCACTTGACGAAGCTTGATCTGACCGAACTATAAAGATCGAGTCACAACTAAAAGGAAAGCTTCGGAAAGATTTAGTTAAATTTCTTCAAAGAAACGCTGACATCTTCACCTGGTCTGCTTTGGATATGCCGGGGATCGACCTGAATGTCCTTGTTCATCTCCTTAGTGTGGATGAGATGTTTCAGCCGGTCAAGCAGAAGAAAAGAAGCTTCGCTCCTGAGCGTCAGAAGGCCATCGAGGAAAAGGTTGATAAACTCATTAAAGCTAACTTATTTGGGAAGTAAACTATCCCGATTGGCTGAAAAATGTCATCATGATGAAGAAGTCGAACGACAAATGGAGAATCTGCATCAACTTCACTTACCTCAACAAGGCTTGCCCGAAGGACAGTTTTTTTTACCTCGGATTAACCAACTTGTGGATGCTACCTCGGGCCACCAGATGCTGACTTTCATGGATGCGTATTCGGGCTATAACCAAATTCGAATGGCACTTGTGAACGAAGAAAAGACTACTTTCATAACCGACCGAGGTATCTACTGTTACCGAGTCATGCATTTAGTTTTAAAAATGCAAGTGCAACATACCAGAGGCTGGTTAATAAGGTTTTCAAAGAATAAATCGATCGGAACATGGAGGTTTATGTTGACGATATGCTAGTTAAGAGCAAGGAGGCATCCCAGCACATTGATGATCTTACATAAATCTTTGCCACACTTCGGAGGTATCAAATGAAGCTTAATCCAACCAAATATGCCTTCAGAGTTAACTCTGGGAAGTTCTTGGGCTTGATGATCTCCTAACTAGGCATTGAAGCAAATCTATAAAAATTTAAGCCTTGCAGCAAATGATGCCTCCAGGGTCGATTAAAGAGGTGCATCATCTTGCCAGAAATATAGTGACCCTCATCCACTTTGTTGCTCGGTTGGCCGAAAGATGCTTGCCCTTTTTCAAGGCACTTCGGTCGGCTAAGAACTTCCAGTGGATTCTGGATTGTCAAAAATCCTTCGAAGATCTCAAAAATACCTCGGCTCGCCATCTTTCCTCAGCAGTCCGAGACCCGGAGAGACGCTATACCTATATCTAGCAGTCTTGGAGGGCGTCGTTGGGTCCATGCTAATCCGAGAAGAGAATAAAATCCAAAAGCTGATTTATTATGTCAATAAAATACTTCGGGATGCTGAGATAAGGTACACCCAGATTGAGAAGATGGTGTTAGCCCTGGTAACCTTCGTTCGGAAGCTATGGCCCTATTTTCAGGCACACACCATGGTAATCTTGACCGACCAGCCTATCAAATCAATCATTCATCGTCTGAAGACATCAGAAAGGATGACCAAATAGGCTGTTGAGCTAAGTGAGCATGACCTCCGATATCAACCCCGTTCGGCATTTAAAGCATAAATTTTAGCAGATTTTCTCCTTGAATACACCATTCCTGAGGATGGTTCCACTCTAGATACCTCTGAACAACCGAGGTCCGATGCTTTGTGGTTGCTTCATGCAGATGGATCATCCAACACAAGTGGTTATGGCACCGGGTTAGTCCTTACCAGTTCGGAGGGGGCGACCTTTGAGTATGGCATCCGTTTCTCCTTTCCAACCTCTAACAATGAAGCAGAGTATGAGGCTCTGCTCGCTGGACTTTGCAACGCCCGTGATCTCAAAGTCAAGAAACTGAATGCATATACCGACTCTCAATTGGTGGCTGGCCACGTGCGGGTGGAGTTCGAGGCTCGGGAGCTGAACATGATTCAGCATCTCCAAAAGGTGCGTGATCTATCCTCCTATTTTTCTGAATTTGAAGTTATTTAGGTTCTAAGGGCCAAGAATGCGCGTGCCAACCTTTTATCTCGCCTGGCAACCACGGATTCAATGGATCTCGAGCAAAAATTCCACCTAAAAATCCTAGAAAAGTCCTGCATTACCAGCATTGATTAGGTGATGTAGATTGATGCCAAACCATCCTGGTTCGATCCAATCTTCAAATATCTCAAAGAAGGGTCGCTCCTAGCCGACAGAAGGGATGCAAGAAAATTGAAGATGCAAGCGTCTCATTATGTCCTACTTGATGACCAGCTGTACAAGCGATCCTTCTCTATGCCATTACTCAATGCCTTCGCCCGTCGGAAGCCGATTATGCCCTTTGGAAGGTCCACGAGGGAATCTGTGGAAGCCACCTTGGTGGCTGTGCTTTATGTCATAAAGTGCTGCACCAGGGATACTACTGGCCGACTATGCAGAAGGATGCCGATGATCTTGTCCGAGCCTGTGACTCATATCAACGACATTCAAATATACAGAGGCCCCCCTTCACTCGCTTGATGCCTATATTATCTGCTTGGCCTTTCGTCAAGTGGGGAATGGACATCCTTAGCCTTTTCCTCTTGCCATGGGATAGAGAAAGTTTCTTTGTAGCGATCGACTATTTCATCAAGTGGGTCGAGGCCGAGGCAGTTGCTTAGATAACTAAGGCCCGGGCTAGGGATTTTGTATGGAGATCAATCATTTGCCGGTTCAGCCTTCCGCACACCATTATCATCGACAACGGAAGACAGATCGACAATCCCAAGTTTCGAGAGTTTTGCGAAGATTATGGCATCGGTCACTGGCTCACCTCGGTCGAGCACCCCCAAGCCAATGGATAAGCCGAGATAACTAATTGAACCTTGCTGCAGGAAATCAAAGCTCGACTCAATAGGGCACAGGGGAGATAGGCAGAGGAGCTTCATCACGTCTTGTGGGCCTACCGAACCACTCAGAGGGTCCCCACAGGCGAGACTCCGTTCATAATGGCCTTCGGCACGGAAGCTTGTCATTCCCATGGAGATAGGGCTACTGTCGCTACAGGTGGAAAGTTATTTGGAGGAGTCGAATGATGAACAACTCCAAACCAATCTCGATCTGATATAAACAATTAGAGAGAAGGCCCAAATCTGAATGGTAGCCTATCAACAAAGAGTAGCTCACTACCATTCCTCCTGATTCAAAGGGAAATCTTTTCTTCCTGACGACCTTGTACTCTGCAAGGCATCAGTCTCCAAACCATTAGAGCAAGAAAAGCTATCTTCAAATTGGGAAGGACCCTATCGAGTTGCGGAAGTTATCAGGCTCGACACTTATAAGCTTCAGAATCTAAACGGAAAATCTATCCTCTGGACATAAAATTCAGACAACCTTCGGATATATCGTCATTAAAGTATGCTCCCACTGAACTCACCCTACTTGCAATAATAAGATCTTACTTTTAAAATCACATTGTTTATGTTTGATCAATTCTTTCCGAAGTCTTTGATAAGAGACAGATTTTATCCGACTACCGACCTATGGGTCCCTCAACAAAGACTCGGTAGGTTTGAGTGAATCTTTTTAAGCCTCGGTAGGACCAAGTGATCTTACTATGAACCTCAATGGGTCGAGCAACTTCTCTGTACCTTGGCAGTGCCAATAAAATATAATCTTACTCCGAACCTTAGCAGGGCTGAGCAACTTCTCCGTACCTTGGCAGCACCAAGTGAAATATAATCTTACTCCGAACCTTGGCAGGGCCAAGCGACTTTTCCATACCTTGGTAGCGCCAAGTAAAATATAATCTTACTCCGAACTCGGTAGGACCGAGCGACTTCTCCGCACCTTGGCAGCACCAAGTAAAATATAATTTGACTCTAAACCTCGGTAGGACTGAGTGATTTCTCCATACTTTGGTAGCGCCAAGTAAAATATAATCTTATTTCAAACCTCGGTAGGACCAAGTGATTTTTTCAAGCCTCAGCAGGACCGAGTGATCTCTACAAACCTCGATAGGACCGAGTGGTTTCTTCTAACCCTAGCAGGACCGAGTGATTTCTTTGAGCCTCGATAGGACCGAGTGATCTCTACAAACCTCGGTGGACCAAGTGGTTTCTTCTAACCTCAGCAGGGCCGAATGATTTTTTCAAGCTTCAGTAGGACCGAGTGACTTTTCCATACTTCGGTAGGACCGAGTGACTTCGAGCCTCGGCAGGACCGAGTGATCTCTACAAACCTAAGTGGGACCGAGTGGTTTCTTCTAACCCCGGCAGGACCAAATGATTTCTTCAAGCCTTGATAAGACCAAGTGACTTTTCCATACCTTGCACAACCAAGCCATGCCTATGAACTAAGTAAAAGCTTTCGAGGATATTCGGCATGACCAAACTCCCATCAAGAGACTGTAAGGCTGCCCAAGTCTTCCTCCAACCTAAGATAAATCATGCATTCTCAAAGGGCCAGCATAATCCGGTGCACGTCAGCAGGCCTAAACTGAACCATCAAAATATTTGGTGAAGAGCTAAATCTCTAAAATGCCTCCGACATATAAGCATCGGATACGACCATCTAAATATCTTCCCTAGTGAAGGGGTGCCCTAATGGCTGTTTATATATCTCAGCAAGACTGAGTCTTCGCCCCACACCCCCCGATCCAATAGTGGTTCATGTATCGAAAAAAAAGAAAGACAACGATACATTGGGAAAACGGCACCTTGCAAGATATGAACAAAATAGCAAAAAGAGATAGATTTACGGAAGGAAAAACATTCTTTTATTTTGATAATAATCCATTATAAAAAGTTATAGCCTTTTGCAAGGCATTACAAGTGCATTACATCACATAAAATACACAGAGAACAAAAAAAATGTTCGAGCAAATAAGTTCGTCCACAACGCTGCTTCAACATAGCTTCCACCAATGATTTGAAGAAATTGGAAAAGACAACTCTATTGAGGTGTGATCCCCGAAATGCCAGGTAATGATATAGAAAAAAGAAGCAGCCTGAAGGAACTTACCTTCGGCTTTCCAGAGTATGGAATTCCTCAGGATGTAGGGACATGGCCGAGGGCCACCATGGAAGATGAAAAGCCTCAGGAAAAAGAGGCTTGGCAATAAATGTTACCATAGTTGACGAAAAGCCTGTGAAAACTATGGCTTATCAACAATTGCATTTCCAATGACCTTTTATGGTTCCACAATGAGTGAATGGAGCCAAGTAGAAAGCGTCCGCATGCGCTTCCCATATGAACTCTATCCCCCTTTTGCATTTCGCATATGACCTCCATAATTCCTTCCTTGAGGATGACTTGCCTCCAAGCAAACTCTTCATCACCCCAATCATCGGGGCCAAGCCAAACCTCGAAAGGGAAGTCCAGCCTTACAGCTCTCAACTTCAGCATGGAAAAAGCCATGAAAGTTTCTTTCTGCTCGCAAAGTAAGAAGACTTTTTTGGGTATGCTTAGTCACCCTCTGCTCTTTCCTTTTTATAAACGTCAAATGGGAAGCAACCATTAACGAAGGGGGAAACTCTGGGACTCAAGATACGACAACTGTGTTGCATCCGAGACTACGTGGCAATACCTTAACGGGACTTGGTACTCCCCGAGGTATACTGAAGATATTCCCCATGCCTCAATAAAAGGCAGAAGATTTCCTCTCTATCTTGGGCTAGAGACCTTAAATGCAAAAAGTCATTCATGAATCCTCAAAATACGAATGAACTTGGGAAACCCTCTGCGGAAAAGGACATGGTTCAATAGCAATCGAATGCTTGTCGTATACGAAAAGCAAACTCGCATAAAAAAAGACAAGGCATTAACTATGAAATAAAAGCCCTAGAAAAAATAAGATATGCTTTGGCCAAAGCCAAGCCATTATCTTGCTTTAGCAAAGCCGAACTATCCTTTGCCTCGGCCAAAGCTGAGCTAGCTATTATCTTGCTTCGGCAAAGCTGAACTATCCTTTGCCTCAGCCAAAGCCGAGCTATTATCTTACTTCGGCAAAGCCAAATTATCCTTTGCTTCAACCAAAGCCGAGCCATTATCTTGCTTCGGCAAAGCCGAACTATCCTTTACTTTGGCCAAGACCCAAGTTATTATCTTTACTTCGACAAAGCCGAGCCCCCTCCTTTACTTCGAAAAGGCTGAGTAATTATCTACTCCGATAGACTTAGCTGGGTCAGCCTCGGCAAGATCGAGTGACTCCTTTAACTTCAACAAAGTAATCAAAAATTTTCTAAGAGTTGGTTTATTTACCTGGCTTTATAATAAGCCAAGTTTGTGTAAGCCACGGGCGAGCTAAACATACTATTTTAGCATAAAGCTTAGACGAGAGAAAAATATAAAACTCAAGATTCATTCATAGTGATATGGCAAGATGAGGCTTTATCAAGTCTCCCTCAATTACAGAAAGAGAAAAGAAAAAATTACAAAGATAGTCTTCAAGACTCAGGCTCAGCCCTGAGAGCAACTGAGCAACTCCGGTAGCACTTGGGGATGGCCGACTTGATTCACCTACTTCGAATGAAGCCGGAGGGGGGGCTTTGAATTCTTTAGCAATATGCTGATGGCCTTCTTTTCCTCGGCTATCTGCTTCTGGATCCATGGCTTGGTCGGTACCAATAACAGCTTCAAGGTCAACATTCAGAATCTCTTCATACTTAGATAGCTCGGTCCTCGGCGTCCGAGCGTCATAATAATCAGCTTCTAAAAATGAGAGATCAAACTCTTGATATTTCTAGAAGATTTTCGCCCACGTTTCCTCCTCCCCATACTGGAACACATCGGCACAAGCTGCCTTGTGCTCATCCAAAAACCGAGTGAAATTTTTTATACTCCTTCACAACTAGAGCAGCTTGTTTCTTAGCTTCGGCCACTTGACCCTCCAGTTCGGAGCATCTTTAGTGACTCGAGGCCAACTCTTTTCTCAAAGCTTTAATTGGTTCTGAACTTCAAAACCCATCCTACTCACTTGGAGTCACAAAATCAATCAGAATAATAATAATTAAAGGAGAAAAAATGTGAACAGAAGTAAGGAGATGTTATACCTTCTCTTCTCATCGAGACATCTTCGCGTTGAGCTCTTGGATTTTATCGATGGCCTTCAATTTGTCATCTCTATACTAGTGCATCCTCTCCTTGAGGTCATTGAACCTCAACTGTCTCTCTTCCACCGCTAGCTGAGACTGAGCAAGATCAACGGTGAGTTTGACAATTTGATCGTGATGCCATTTGGATCTGTTTACCTCCTCAGCAAGCCTTCTGTTCAAGCCGACAATCTGATCTTACTGCCACTGATATCTGCTATCTTCCTCATCGAGCCTCTTATTTAAGCTGCTTCTCTCATTGACGAAATGCCTATAAGGGTCGTTTCACTCTCATCAAGAGCTTGTTGGCCCAGATGACAACCCAAGGGGGGGGGGGGGGGGGGTGAATTGGGTTCTTTAAAAATTAGCCTTTTAAATTATTTAGCTTGAGATGAATGAAGGCAATGCAAAGTAAATATAAATTGCAGTGAATAAAACAGAGATAGAGAAGAGACAATAAACACGGCAAACACAAAGATTTTATAGTGGTTCGGTGTATCCAACACCTACGTCCACTCCCAAGATTCACTTGGGTCCACACTATAATCACCCTAGATTACAGCAGAGTTGTTTTACAAGCTCACAACTCAAACTTGTTGTTTTTTCGGGCGCACAACGAACCCAGCTGGTTTTCAAGGGCTCACCAGCACAAAAACCCTTAACCCAAGCTAACCAAGCTTGAACTGAGGTAAGACTACCTCCTCTAGTTCAATCCCCCAGATTGAACTAGACACAAAGAATAGAAATATGTTTGTTTAGTTACAAGGCTCCTTAATGAGCAGATAAACAAATGTAAGAATAGAGTTTAGATAAGCCTGATTTGCAGTTGGTTGGCTTTGAGCTTTTCTTCTTTTCTTCAACTCCTTTGAAGTGTAGAACCAGGCCTCAGCTTGGATTCTTCACGGAATGATGTGTTGGAGTTGATTTGGGCTTTTCCTCTTTTCTTTGAGTGTTGAAAATCTCTTGAGATGCTCTTGAATAGCACTTGGATTTTCTTCTGAAGCTTCCTTGGATTTGAGCTTGAACACAGAAGGAACTTCCTTTGATTTCACACTCTTTCTTTCACTCTATTTTGAATCACGGATTTTTTCAACTGAAGCTCTATTTTTCCGATTTTTCTCTCTTTTTCTTTGAAATAAATATCTCTCTATTCGTCTCTCTTTGATTTGAAAATGGCTTCTCTATTTATAGATTCTGCAAAAATATAGCCGTTAGAGACAAAGAAAAATAGCCGTTAATCAAAAATCTTACCGTTGAGCTGAGTTGGCATCCGGAAAAATTTGCCCAGATTTGCTGGAGTCGACTCATGCTTTTCCCGAGTCGGCTCGAGGTCGTGATACTAAAAATAGAAATGTTTCAGAAAGTCATAGGGTCGACTCACCAAAAGTAAAGTGTCGACTCCTGAAAGTCGGGGGTCGACTCATGAAAAGTTGGGGTCGACTCGCGAAGTGCTCAGAAAAACACACCTCTGGTGTCTGAGCGGAGTCGACTCGCACAGTCATGGAGTCGGCTCGACAGAATCGGGGGTCGACTCGAGAAATTACGTGGGTCGACTCGAGACAGACAGACATTTCTGTTACTCTGAGGGGAGTCGACTCTGAAACTCAAGAGTCGGCTCCGGAACGTATCAAAAATCAGAAAGTTTTCTGATTGACTTTAAATCGTTCCAGATTCATTTTAAATCATTATTTTGACTTGAATTCAATAAAATTGACATTAAGAATTAATTCAAGAAGTATTCCAAAAACTCATTGATTAAATATGAATTATAAAATTTCTTTTTGAAAGCTTAAACATTGAGCTTAAAGTTACTTTCAAAATGATTAAAGTCAAACTTTAACATTCTCATTGATTGTTCAAAATAAATTCATTGCTCATGTAAATAAACTCATTACATCTTTTAATGTACTCATGGCTTTTGGTAATCATCAAAATCAATGGGATTGGGGAAAATAATTTTTCAACAAACTCCCAACAGAGCTTCTTCAAGGACTCTATCTCCTGAGCATGCTCGGACTTACACTGCAGTAACTCTGACCGAGCTTTGTCAGCTAAATCGCAAGCCCCTCCGAGCTCATTGGCTTCAGTCTGGAATCTGGACGCTCGTTCCAGAGCGATTTGCTAGGCATGCTCTAATTTCTTAATGTTCACCTGAGCCACACTCAAAGCTTTAGAAAGTTTGCCGGTTGATCCCACCCTTTCCTTAAGGCTGGCGACCTCCCTCCTAGCTTAAGCCAGGCCCCCGTGACCAGCTTCAAACGATAGCACAGCGACCTCGTTATGATAGCGCTTTGCAAGTAAACTTCCAGTGGTAAGATCGGATTGAACTACTCTTTTGAAAGTGGAATGTTTAAAGGTTCCTACTTACCCAAGAGGTATATGCTGACGCTATCTTGGTAAGCATGTAATTATCGATTTCGAAAAGAAACTTGATATCGCTCGGTAGGCCATCACGCCCAAATGCTGCAAAAACAATGTTCTCCTCAGCGGATGGGTCATCCCTCTCATATAAAATAGACCGCATCAGTGCGGCCACAGTCTCATCAACATCTGCGTTAAGGGAACTTTGCGCCAGAGGATTAATTTGTGAGGTCTCGGTTCGAGGAACCCGGTTCGCCTCGCCTCTTCAGCTAAGGCTTCGATGTGGGAGGCTTCAGCTCGAAATATTTGACTTGCTTGCCTTTTTTTTTCGATACCTTTGTTGGGAATCCTCACTCCAGTTTTCTTCCTCCTCTAAAGCCCTTCTTGGCTTATGGGCCTCTGCTCCATTCTTCCATCCCCTTCAATGCCTTGGCCTCCTCCTTAATCTCCCTCAGTCTTTAGGAGGATATTCCTTGACAGGAGGCTCCTCTTGTGCCTCGACATCCATGTCCACTCCCCTCACCTCCTTGATCAGAGCTGAGGCCTCTCCTTCGCGAGCGAAGGGTGATTTAGGGCTGCTAGCCCCCTCCAGGCATGATTCTTCATCTTCGGGGCCATCTAGGGACCGCTTCGGGACCGCCTAGGGACCGCTTTCTTCTCCAGTAACTCCGACCATCAGGTAATTTTAATAGTTAACTCACACGTGGCTTCTATCAGTCACATCATACCTAACTTTTATTCTTAAAGAATTATTATTTAATTCTCAAGTTAGGTGCGATCTTAAACAACTGAAAATTAAAGCCAACACCAATATAATGAGATAAACATAAGCTCCAATGACATCACAATGTAACCAACATGCTCCTATTTAATTCAGCTCATGTGATAACAACAGCAATAAAAAAATACGCATGTTAGCTGCTAATTTAATATGATACCCTTTTCCTCAAGAGACGCACGAAAGAAAGAAAGAAAGAAATTATATCCAACGCACGGATCACCGAAAGACTTATGGTTAATGGCGATGCTAGAAAGGAAAGCCAAACATCAAAGCAGATGAGAACACATACTTCCACGTTATATCGATCCCTTCCAATTAAGATATAAAAAGAATCAAGGCTTTTGGAGATAGCATGAAAGCCGAGAGAATGGTGCGAGTGACTTCTTTGACCACACCATCCTCTCCTTTACGTGTTCAGAATGATGGAAGTAAATATTATCTAAGTAATATCATCAAAATTAGCCATCAGGAGACGCAAGCTCTAACGTCTATCACAATTAGGAGTGATTTAATATCTAAATTTTATTTCTCTTTGCTAAGAGATGTAGCAAAGGATTCAATAATTTATCTTTTTGTTTTTTTTTAATGGAATCATCAACAATGTGAATCAACATGCTTATATACGAGCATGACGAAGGATTGAGTTAGGATATTAGTAGTGGAATCTTGAGTTAGGATATTAGTAGTGGAATCTTTGTTATCAATTCCACAAGAAAATATAGAAGGGACCGCCAACCCTTCTATTACTATATATAAGCTGAAATTGAGAGAAGGTTATGATATGACTGATTCCAGAGTCATCAGGAGGTAATGGGATTCACTGTCATTTTCCCACCCTCGGGACCCCCTCGGGGTCGGGGGGTGGGGCCATCATTTCTTAACCCCGGGGTCCCCACCGGCCTCGGGGTTCACCGTCATTCCTCCACCCCGGCACCCCTCAGGGTCGGGGGAGGCCATCATTTCTTAACCCCGGAGCCCCACCGGCCTCGGGGTTCACCGTCATTCCTCCACCCCGGCACCCCCTCGGGGTCGGGGGAGGTCATCATTTCTTAACCCCGGGACCCCCACCGGTCTCGGGGTGCACCGTCATTCCTCCACCCCGGCACCCCCTCGGGGTCGGGGGAGGTCATCATTTCTTAACCCCGGGACCCCACCGGTCTCGGGGTGCACCGTCATTCCTCTACCCCGGCACCCCCTCGGGGTCGGGGGAGGTCGCCATTTCTTAACCCCGAGACCCCCACCGGTCTCGGGGTGCACCGTCATTCCTCCACCCCGGTACCCCCTCGGGGTCGGGGGAGGTCATCATTTCTTAACCCCGAGACCCCCACCGGTCTCGGGGTGCACCATCATTCCTCCACCCCGGCACCCCCTCGGGGTCGGAGGGGTCATCATTTCTTAACCCCGAGACCCCACCGGTCTCGGGGTGCAGTCGGGGGGGGGGGGGGGTCATCAACGGTCAACACGTAACTCAACTGCCAAGGAAAACAGCAAATATCAGGTGGCACGGCACTTATACATGATTTTCAGCGCATGACCATGCCTCGCCGCAGCGTACCATTCAGCACTTCCGTGATTGAGCCCCGTTACGGAGGGCCATGCCTCATAATGGTGTTTGGCGCGTTGCATGTCCCTGTACATGGCCATACCTTACTGCGACGTACGGCACGCTACTGCTTGCAACTGTGCTTGGTCCCATCAGCTGGCGGCGCGCACCGCATGCCTTCGCGGCCGCTGGACACGTAAAATATCATATCCACAAAGGGTACGGGAATGTCTCCGGCACGTACGGCTATAGTACGAGGGCAATCTCCTCAGATTGTGGGATAAGGTATTCAAGCCAATATAAGGACGGGAGCTAGCACGGTAAGTGGGATCTGAACTCTGTTTTTCTGAGCTTTCTTCCTCCCAGCAAAAACCCTAACCGCCTCAGCTCCTCTTCGCTGGAGCGGTTCCTTGTCTGAACCCAAGCCACTAACTTGATCGTCGGAGGGTCCCCACCGGTGCCACCGGTCTCCGGGGACTTTTCTTGCAGGATTCCCAGGAGCGAGACGTCTGTTTTCCCCGACGTTCGAAAGGTGACTTGGCGTCATCAGATTGGCGCGCCAGGTAGGGGGGTGCAAGAAAGACATCGAACCAGCTGCCTTCTTCTTTCTCCTGCCTTCAAGACTTCGAAGCCATGGTGACTACTCGAACGAAGGGAGTTTCAACGGTCGCGCTGGGGGGCAGCACTGCGGGGCTGGTCCACCCGCGGAAGCCCCCCCGGCTCTCACATCCATCTATCCAGAGCCTTCGGATCTCCAGGGGGCAGGGCCTTCTGCTCCGTCAAAGGACGCCCCCGCGCCTGCTTCGCAGCGGCTCCAAGAGGATCGACTCGCAGCCTTGGCCACGCAGGTCCAGTCGTTGACTGCGATGGTTCAAGGTCTGCAGCACCAGCAGGCGGCCTTGCAGCAGCCGGAGCCGAACCCGTCCGCCCCAGGGGTGGTGCAGCCTAGCCAGCACTCCACCCGCCGGAGGTCGCCCGTTCCTGCAGATCATCACCGCCGATCTCCGGCCAAGCCACATCCCCGCGAAGCATCCAAAAGGCCCCGGTCTCCCTCTCGCCACGCCAGCGTCTCTCCTAAGCGGCGGCACGGAAAGGAGGCGGAGCGCACGCGCCGGCATCGCCGCCCCCGCTCTTCTTCTGAGTCTTCGGGGGAGGGCTCCTTTGATGGCCGGATGCCTCGTCGAGCTGAGCGTCGACTCGAGGAGTGCAACCAGAAGCTGGAGGAGCTCAGCCGTCGGATCACTCACCTGCCGGAGACTGATTATGACAGTCGGCCTCCTCTGTCTCGCCGCATCATGGAAGAGCCTATCTCCACCAGGTTTCGCCTTCCTCAACTGGACCCTTACGATGGGACCACGGACCCCCTAGACCATTTGGAGAGCTATAAGGTACTCATGCAAGTTCAGGGGGCCACTGACTCGCTCATGTGTGTTGCTTTCCCGGCTACCCTGAAAAAAGCTGCCCGGGCTTGGTATTCACGTCTGCCGCCACGAAGCATCGACTCCTTCCGCCAGTTGGAGAGGGCTTTTCTGGCCCACTTCGACGCCTGCCGGAAGATTCCAAGGGTGGCAGACAGCCTGTTCGCCGTGCAGCAGAAGAACGGCGAAACTCTACGGGACTACGTTGCCCGGTTCAAGGAGGCCGCTTGGAAGTCTACAACCTGGAGGACTCGGTGGCAACCCTGGCTTTGAAGCGGGGGCTTCGCCCTTCACGCTTCGCATACTCCCTTGACAAGAAGCCGCCGGGCTCCTACTCCGAACTTTTGATCCGCGCCCAAAAGTACATCCGGGCGGACGAAGCTGACTTTTCCCGGCGTGAAGCCGGCGGGAGTATACCCCAGAAGCCAACCCAGCCAGAACCTGCGGAAGCCGCCCCAGGAGGCCTGAGCCTCCTCACCGACCAGACAACCATCCTCGACCTCCTGCACCGAGAGACGGGCCTTACACCCGCTCTTGCTCCAATATCCCAGATCCTGCTCGAGATCGAAGGGGAGCCTTATCTACAACGCCCTCCTCCTATCAACCCGAAGATCCCCAGGAACAAAAACCTCTACTGCCGCTACCACCGGGACCATGGCCACAACACCGACGACTGCCGGCAGCTGAAGAAGGCCATTGAAGACCTTATTCAACAGGGCCATCTGAGGAAGTTTGTTCAAAGGAATAACCCGGGAGCTCCTGGCCCCTCAGCACCCGCGCCACCGGTGATCGACAACGCCCCGACGGAGAAGACAGTGGAAATGATTTCCTGGGGGGCAGGAGGCCCGGCAAAGAAGCCAAGAGGAGAGGAAGGGGTAGATGCTGTAATTCCTTTTTTCAAAAAGGACTTGGAGGAATTGTAAATAAAGATGATGATAGCATCGTCGTATCCATGACGATTGCTAAGCACCCTGTAAAAAGAATCTTAGTCGACAGTGGAAGCTCTGTAGATGTTTTGAATTACGACGCCTTTGTCCGCATGAACCTGTCGCATGATTTACTTCGACCTGTCGTCACACCTTTGATGGGGTTCACAGGAGATTCCGTGAGGGTCGAGGGGGAAATTACTCTCCCCGTGACGGCCGGGACGGCTCCGTGCCAAAGCACTATCCTTATAAAATTTCTGGTGGTACGAGTGCCCCTGGCGTACAACGCAATTCTTGGCGGCCCGGGCTCAACCTCTTGGATGCCGTCATATCGACCAAGAGGCTCCTTGTGAGATTCCCGACCGGCAGAGGGGTCGGCGAGATGCGAGGAGAGCAGGGCCTACCGGCACTTTGCTATCATTTGGCCCCCAGTCCCAGGAGGCGGCACCTGCATAGCCATCTGCACCGACACCCGAGGCCCTTGACCCACGAGACTTGGAGAGGAGGGGGGAACCGGCCGAGCAGCTACTCACCTCCCCCTTGGGGAGGACCCTAAGCGGACGGTCCGTGTTGGGGCCTTGCTTCCGGACGAGGCTCGGAGGCTCCTTGTGTTTCTGCGGGCCAACGTCGACGTCTTCGCATGGTCTGCGTCCGACATGCCCGGGATCCCGGAGGAGGTGATTACACATCAGCTCAACATTCGACCGGAGTGCCGGCCCGTCAGACAGAAGAAAAGGAGTTTTGCCCCGGACCGGCAGAAGGCTATAGACGAGGAGGTGTGGAAGCTGCTGGCGGCAGGCCACATTCGCGAGGTGCGATACCCCGACTGGTTGGCAAACGTCGTGATGGTTCGCAAGGCCAGCGGAAGCTGGAGAATGTGCGTGGACTTCACCGACCTCAATAAGGCGTGCCCCAAGGATAGCTTTCGCTCCCGAATCGACCAGCTGGTGGACGCCACCTCCGGGCATGGGACGCTCAGCTTCATGGATGCGTTCTCGGGGTATAATCAAATCAGAATGAGCCCGGCGGATGAAGAAGCAACCTCCTTCGTCACGGAGAAGGGGATCTACTGCTACAGGGTGATGCCCTTTGGACTGAAAAATGCCGGGGCTACTTATCAAAGATTAATGAATAAGATTTTTGAAGACCAGCTGGGGCGCAACATGGAGGTATATGTGGATGACATGCTGACCAAGAGCACCAATGTAGAAGACCACGTAACCGACCTCGAGGAAACTTTCAACAATCTGCGCCGATACCGGATGAAGCTCAACCCCCGCAAATGCGCCTTCGGAGTAGCAGCTGGCAAGTTCCTGGGTTTCATGGTGACCCAGCGCGGGATCGAAGCCAACCCCGACAAGATCAGAGCCATCCTGGAGATGCGGCCTCCGGCCAGCAAGAAGGAGGTGCAACGCCTGACAGGGAGGGTGGCGGCCTTGAGTCGTTTCATGTCAAGGTCGCGGAGAGGTGCCTGCCCTTCTTCAAGGCGCTGCGCAAGATTAATGGCTTCGAGTGGACGAAAGAGTGTCAGGGCTCCTTTGAAGAATTGAAGCAGTTCTCTCCACTCCTCCGCTACTGTCCAAGCCTGTAGGTGGGGAGGAGCTCTTTTTATATCTGGCTGCTTCCCCCGAGGCCGTTAGCTCCGTGCTTGTGCGCATGGGTACCGACGGAGTCCAGAGGCCAATCTATTATACCAGCAAGGTACTCCATGACGCTGAGACCAGGTATTCAAAAACCGAGAAGATTATCTTCGCCCTGGTGGTCTTTACTCAGCGCCTTCGGCCTTATTTTCAAGCTCATCCCATTGTGGTGCTTACGGATCAGCCCCTGCGAGCTATCCTGTCTCGCCCCGACACCTCCGGCCGGCTGGCTAAATGGGCCATCAAGCTAAGCGAGTTCGACCTGTCCATCCGGCCAAGATCAGCCATGAAGTCCCAGGTGTTGGCGGATTTCCTAGTCGAATGCTCCTGGACCGAGAAGGACGTGGAGGAGGTGCGACCGGAGGAGTTTGTGGACCCTCCCTTATCGGGAGAGACGGAGGACTGGATCCTGCATGTAGATGGAGCGGCAAACTCTCAAGGGAGTGGAGCCGGACTCATTCTTGCGAGCCCGGAGGGAGACGTGGTGGAATACGCTCTCAGATTCCAGTTCCCGGCGACCAATAATCAGGCGGAATACGAAGCCCTGCTGGTGGGATGAGACTAGCTAAGGTAGCTGGGCGTGGGGCGCTTGAGAGCCTTCACAGACTCTCAACTCGTTTCTGGACAAGTTGCCGGGGAGTACGAGGCTAGGGACCCGACATGTCCCGCTACTTGAGCAAGGTGTAGTCCCAGGCATCTCATTTTTCTTATTTCCGCATCAGTTATATCCCCAGGGCAGAGAATGCCAGGGCTGACGCGCTGTCCCGTTTGGCCACTTCGGTCGAGGGGACGTTGGGAAGAACGTACGTGGAACACCTACAAGTCCCGAGCATCGAGGCCACAGATGAAGTGCTACCGGTGGAGCAGGAGCCCTCCTGGATGGATGCCTACATCCGATACTTGACTGACGGCACTCTCCCGGGGGATCCCGCAGAGGCCAAGCTGCTCAAACAAAGGGCCCCAAGGTTCTTGATGATGGACGGGAAGCTTTATCGGAGATCATTCTCATATCCGGTCCTTAGATGTGTGGGGCCAGCAGAATCAGATTACATCCTCAGGGAGATCCATGAAGGCGTATGCGGGAGTCATCTGGGGGGCAGAGCCCTGGCTTACAAGGCCTGCGCCAAGGGTACTTTTGGTTGACAATGAAGGAGGACGCGGCCGAGCTTGTCAAGAGTGTGATAGCTGCCAACGTCATGCCAATATCCAGCGACAACCGACATCTAACCTGACCCCCGTGGTGGCGCCTTGGCCCTTTGCCCAGTGGGGTATGGTCATCTTGGGTCCGTTTCCCCCGGCTTCCGGGCAGCGGAGTTCCTCTTGGTGGCGGTGGACTACTTCACCAAGTGGGTTGAAGCTGAGGCTCTGGCCAAGATTACTGAGAGCAAAGTGAGATCTTTTTTCTGGAAGTCAATCATATGCCGGTTCGGGCTGCCGCGCACACTGGTCACCGATAATGGCCGTCAGTTTGACAACGCACCTTTCCGGGAGTTCTGCTCCGAGCTGGGCATCTGTCAGAGGTTCACCTCCGTCGGGCATCCTCAAACCAACGGGGCAGCTGAAGTGACTAACCGGATCATCCTCCAGGGACTAAAGACTCGACTGGATGGCTGCAAGGGACGATGGGTAGAAGAGCTCCCCAACGTGCTATGGGCTTATCATACAACGCCACGAACCCCCACCGGCGAAACGCCATTCAGCTTGGTCTTTGGCTCTGAGGCTGTTATTCCTGTGGAGATTGGAGCACCCAGCCCCCGGGTGGAGGCTTACAGTGAAGAAGGTAACCCCGACCAACTGCGAGCCAACCTTGACTTGGTGGAGGAAGTGCGGGACAGGGCGCGGCTTCGAATGGCAGCCTACCGGCAACGGGCCGCAAAATACTATAACGCACGCGTGTGCCCCCGGATGTTCCTACCAGGAGATCTAGTCCTTAGACGGGCGGAGGTCTCAAAGCCAACTGAGGGAGGCAAGCTGGCCCCTAACTGGGAGGGGCCTTACCGAATCACCGAGACGCTCCACCACGGGGCTTATAAAGTTGAAGAACTTGATGGGACGCCTCTCCCTAGGACGTGGAATGCAGATAACCTCCGTCGGTATTATCAGTAACGAATTTCTTTTTCATGATTAAGCAACTTTCCTGTGTTCACTTGGGTTTTCGCCCCTTGTCAATATTAACAAGTCAATTTTAGCTACTTAAATTTTCACAGAAAAGCCCGGCGCTCCGTCGGCACTCAAAGCCCTACACTAGCCAGGCACAAAGCCCAGTGTACCACTGGCAGAGCAGTGTGCCACTGGCTCTCAACAAAAAGCCCGGCGCCCCGTCGGCACTCAAAGCCCTGCACTAGCCAGGCACAAAGCCCAGTGTACCACTGGCAGAGCAGTGTGCCACTGGCTCTCAACAACAAAAGCCTGGCGCCCCATCGGCACTCAAAGCCCTGCACTAGCCAGGCGCAAAGCCCAGTGTACCATTGGCAGAGCAGTGTGCCACTGGCTCTCAACAACAAAAGCCCGGCGCCCCATCGGCACTCAAAGCCCTGCACTAGCCAGGCACAAAGCCAGTGTACCACTGGCAGAGCAGTGTGCCACTGGCTCTCAACAACAAAAGCCCGGCGCCCCGTCGGCACTCAAAGCCCTGCACTAGCCAGGCACAAAGCCCAGTGTACCACTGGCAGAGCAGTGTGCCACTGGCTCTCAACAACAAAAGCCCGGCGCCCCATCGGCACTCAAAGCCCTGCACTAGCCAGGCACAAAGCCCAGTGTACCACTGGCAGAGCAGTGTGCCACTGGCTCTCAACAACAAAAGCCCGGCGCCCCGTCGGTACTCAAAGCCCTGCACTAGCCAGGCACAAAGCCCAGTGTACCACTGGCAGAGCAGTGTGCCATTGGCTCTCAACAACAAAAGCCCGGTGCCCCGTCGGCACTCAAAGCCCAGTGTACCACTGGCAGAGCAGTGTGCCACTGGCTCTCAACAACAAAAGCTCGGTGCCCCGTCGGCACTCAAAGCCCTGCACTAGCCAGGCACAAAGCCCAGTGTACCACTGGCAGAGCAGTGTGCCACTGGCTCTCAACAACAAAAGCCCGGTGCCCCGTCGGCACTCAAAGCCCTGCACTAGCCAGGCACAAAGCCCAGTGTACCACTGGTAGAGCAGTGTGCCACTGGCTCTCAACAACAAAAGCCCGGCGCCCCGTCGGCACTCAAAGCCCTGCACTAGCCAGGCACAAAGCCCAGTGTACCACTGGCAGAGCAGTGTGCCACTGGCTCTCAACAACAAAAGCCCGGCGCCCCGTCGGCACTCAAAGCCCCGCTCTAATCAGGCATAAAGCCCGGCTAACCACCGGCGGAGCGATGCACCAACGATTCGTCGCAGTCAAGACCCGACATCCTGCCGGTCAAACCAAAGCTAAGTCCCGCGAGCATCAAGCTGTGCGCCTGACCAACACCAGGTCCAATACTTGACCGGACGTTACGCCTATAGCTCCAAGGGAGCCTATCGGCCTAACCCCCGACCAGCGGTGCCCCCGCTCCCAAGATTCAACCCTACCTAGCTCTAACTCGCGGGTTCATGTAACTAAGGCGGAGTGGCGTAGGTGGGAAGGTGTCCCCTAGAATCGTCGGGACGAATAGAGTCATGGGGCCACATATCAATCAACAAAGTCAACAACAGTTCAAAAATCGTTGAGAAGGGTATTTTCATTAACGAAGGAGGATTACAAAATTCCGACATAGTCGGGCTTACAGAAGCAAGAAAAGACAGCAAGATAATGGGCGCAAACTCAAGGCTCCGCCGGTGCGGGCTCATCGTCGGAAGGGGCCAGGTCCGACGATTGTTCTAGCTCGACCTCCAGTGCGCGGGGGAGATTTAGATCCTTGGCCACCCTCTCCTTGGCGTACTGGAACCCGTCGAGGAACGCGGCGGCTGAAGCTTCGGCCAGGTCGTCTGTGAAACGGTCAGACGACCTGTATTCCTCGACGAGCCCGGTAGCTCGGGCTTTCTCCGCAGCGAGGGCCTCCACCGCGGCCCTTTCAGCTTCTCTGGCGCGACCTGTCTCTTCCTTATACCAGTCGGCCTCCTCTTTTCCACTCTGGCCTCCTCCGACGCCGCTCCCGCCCGTTCCTCAGCCTCCCGAAGAGCCGAGGTCAGCTCCGAGATATGAATATCCCTCGCCATGACCGCGCCCTCGGACTCTGTCATCTGGGAGATTGCTGCACGCGCGCGATTGGCCTCGGTCTCCGCCCTGCTCTCGGCGGCTCTCACCTCGTTAGAGCAGGACCTTTTGACCTCTCCAGCGCCTTTTCTGCTGCTTCCGCGTGGTCCTGCGCCTCCCGGAGAAGTTTCTTTCCCCCGCGGATCACCTCCCTAGCAGCCTTTAGGGAGTGCGCAATCTGCATGCATAAGCCCCCAAGTCAGTAAAGTATGTGTGTACATGAACGATAAAGGGTAAAAAGCAGGAAGGTCGCTTACCCTGAACACAGCGGCATAAGATTCCCGGAAGAACTCGCCCGTCTTCTGATGACCAAGACCTTCGATGATCCTAGGATCCAGGACCGGGCCCAGGACCCGCTCGGCCCAGTGGCCATCGCCCAGGGAGTTTAGGGGCGACCTGGGTACGCCCCCACCTCCCTCTGCCGCCTTAGGTCCCCTCGGCTCTACATGCGGGTCGCCCCTAACCGACCCCTCGGGGGGTGGGCTGGCAGGACCGGATGGTCCCTCACCCCAGTCCCTGCTAGCGTCGGATGGGGTCGCTCCCTCGGGGACCGGGAGCCCTTCGGTTGGCGCAGGCTCCCCTGCTACTGACTCTATGGCGGTATGTTGGCTCAGATGGCAACCCAAGAGAGGGGGGGTGAATTGGGTTCTTAAAAATTTAAGACTTTTTAACTTTAATTGATTAGTTAGCAAGATGTGCAAGTGAGAGGCTAACTAAAATTAATACACAAGTAATAAAGAGAGATAGAGATAGAGAAAATTATGCACGGCAAACACAAGGCAATTTTATAGTGGTTCGGCGCAACCAGCACCTACGTCCACTCCCAAGATTCACTTGGGTCCACACTATAATCTCTCTAGATTACAGCCGAGTTGTTTTACAAGCTCACAACTCAAACTTGTTGTTTTACCGGGTGCACAACGAACCCAGCTGGTTTTAACTCGGGCTTACCAGCACAAAACCCTACACGTTGTTTTTCTTTGGGCTCACAACTAACCCAACACAAGCACTCCGGCTTGCAACGAGGTATACCAACCTCCACTAATTCAATCCACTGATTGAATCAGCAAAATAATAAAGATAGAGTTTGAACAATAAGTGCTCCCCTTGAGCAGATATACAAATTAAGTACAAAATATATAAGGTTAGAAAAGCCTGATAATTTTGCAGATGGTAGATGCTTGGGCTTTCTCCCTTCTTCTCTTCAACTCCTCTGAAGTGTTGAATCACGCCTCAGCTAGATTCTTGACCGTTGAAGTGTTTGGAGTTGAGATGAAGCTTTTCCTCTTTTGAAAATCCGCAGATTTGACCTTTGAAACGCACTTGGATTTTCTTCTGGCTTTTGTGGAATGATGAGAAGGAGTAGACGAATCTTCACTTGGATTTCACTCCTTTTGAAACACTCCTCTTTGAGCTAAAAGATTTTTCCAATAAGCTCTGTTTTTCCCTCTTTTCAAATGATATTCTTTTCTCTCTTTTTGATTTTCTCTGGGTTTTTTGATTTGAAAAGAACTCCTCTATTTATAGATCTGCAAAAATATATCCGTTAGAGACAAGGAAAAATAGCCGTTATTCAAAAATCTTACCGTTGGGGCTGATGTGTCATCGTTAAAAATCGCGCCCAGAATTCGTGGAGTCGACTCGAGCTCTGAGGGAGTCGGCTCGAGGTCGATTACCAAAAATAGAAACATTTTAAGCATTGAAGGTCGACTCGCGAAAACATAAGTGTCGGCTCCTGAAAGTCGGGAGTCGACTCGAGAAAATGGGGAGTCGACTCGAGAAGTGCTCAAAAATGAGACTTTCTGGTGTCTGAGCGGAGTCGGCTCGCACAGTCAGGAGTCGGCTCGAATTCAGGGGTCGACTCTTGAAAACCAAGGTCGACTCGGAAACTCAGCAATTGGGGAGTCGACTCGGAAACCCTTGAGTCGGCTCGGGACGATACAAAAATCAGAAAAATGTTCTGATTGACTTTAAAACTTGTCCCAATTATAATTTTAAATATATTTGACTTGAATACAATAAATATGACATTAAGCATGATTCAAGACATGTTTCAAGAATTCATCGATTAAAATATATTATGTAAAATTTCTTTTGAATTCAAAATAGCTTGAAACTCTTTTCTAATTGATTCAAAAATCATTTGAATTAACCATTTAAGTTCATTTTTCAATTTGAATAAGCTCAAGTTTTTGATAAATAAACATTGTTTTCTTTAAAATACTCATGGCTTTTGGAAATCATCAAAATCAATAAAGTTGGGGCAATTATGTTTCAATAATTTCTCAACAATCTCCCCCTTTTTGATGATGACAAAAACATTGAGTATATGCATTATAACATTGAAAAATTTGTGATTCAAAATCAACTTTTGTGTTCATGGAAAGGCTCCCCCTCAATGAGGTAGCTCCCCCTATGAACCTTAATTCAAAAAATTTTTAAATTTAAAAACTTAAGCCAAATAACCTTTTTCTTATTTAATTCTCCCCCTTATTTAATTAGGGCAATTAAAAAGATGATGCAATATACGATTAATTCATATAAATCTCTCCCCCTTTTTTGTAATCAACAAAAAGGTTGAGATGCATCAGAGCATCAATTGATTAATTCATTCGAATTCATTCAGCATTTAAGTTATCAATTGAGTATTGAGATATTCAAAATTATATCAATTAAACATAAGCATTCAAAGATATTCAAGGTACTCATAATTGAAATGAACATAACTTTTCTCATTACAAAAGTACATCAAATTACATCAAAATGTAAACAAGGGAATCAAATTTAAAAACTTAGATTCATCAAAGTTCAAATACATTCATATTAATTTCCTTACAATCTTCTATACAACATTTCTTCATTTCTTGAATTTAAGTGTCCAATCACATGTCTTTTGAGATTTGTTAAAGTCATTCAACTTGAATTTGCAAGCTGCATCAATATCTCTTCTTAACTGATTGGTTCATCAAGCATTGGATCCATCAGCTATCCTTAAGTCTTTCAAAGATATTCTTAAGCTCACTTAAGGAATCCACATGAGTACCAATAGAGAATGAAAATAAGTCAAGTCTTGAAATGATATTTCCTTTAATTCATAATTCTTCTCTTAATTCCTTTCATCTTTCTTTGATTATCAAACTCAGCAAAATAGATCTAAGTTGACTAACTGTATCAGAAAAACTCACAGAAGTAGATGAAGCCTGAGGTGGAGGAGAATAATGCAGCTAGGTCCTGAGAGGTCCAGCAACAGAGGGCTGAAGCTCCTCTCAACTCTGTCCTCTGCAGCTCTAATCTCATCTTGACCTTTTCTTATCCCAATTCCATTTTTCTTGAAGCCCATGCGATGAATAGTGGCCAAGTATAATAGTCTGTATGTCTCAAATTCTTCTTGGCTCACTATCACTAAAAACAATCCCTTGGCTTCTGAATAACTGAGTCAAGATCATACCATAGGGAAGACAGATTTCCTCTTACTTCCACAATCAGCAATATACCATAAAATCATCCTGGGTAAGTTGATTGGTTTCCCAGAAACAACAGCATCCATGACAAAATATCCCTTCAGAACATAGTCAAACCGGCCTGTCTTGGGAAATAGAATCCTGCTGCAAATGTTGTGAGAATCTTAAGTTCCAATGGCAGTTGACTGGCAAAAACTTCTTCAAATCCCTCAAAGTTTCTATTCAATAATCTGGTGAGAGCAGGAGACCTATCCTCTGGTTCAAATGTGGAGGTCCAGATAGGGTAAGTCCAATAGTTAGAAAGAATGAGGAGTAACATTCAAACCAATCCTCTAACTTGACCAATCCATTGTCTCCTCTAGACAAATTTCTATAAAATTCTTTGACCAAGCAGGGTAGGTAGGAATCCAATGAACAATTTTCTCAAACCCATTTCTCTCAACTGTGCCTACAAAATCCCTCATTCTCAAACAAATCGAAATCAAACTTCCTTCCGTGGTACAATCCTACTGGCTAGAAGATCTACCTGGGGTAGAGCAGTGGAGCAGGAGGATCATCCGAAGAGGAAGAGAGAATCCGGAGTCGGCTCGCGGACGGGTCGTGCACGGTCTTCTTCCTCTTCATCCCGGCCGGCACTACTGCTCCACGGGTTTTGGGGGCCATTGATTCTTGGAATGATTGTTAAGGTTTTTGGAAGATTTGGAAAGTTTGAGGTTTTGGATTTTGAGAAGATTTGGAAGATTAGAATCCGTCGGGTCGACTCGTGCCCTAAATAATCGACTGGGACCACGTCGAGTCGACTCGCGCAAAGTGTGGAGTCGGCTCGCGACAAGTCACAGAGCACGGACACGATCTCGAGTCGACTCGCTCAGAGGAGGGGTCGACTCCTGAGTTTCAGCAGAAACTCGAGTCGACTCCGAAACTCTCGAGTCGGCTCCCGGACAATTTCAGAGAAAAATTAGATTGAGATTCAGAGAATCCGAAATAAGTCCGAAATTTGATCTTTGAGTATGATTAAAAATCATGGACTTTGAGAGATCAAATTGATATGAGTTCTAGATAAAATTTCCTTAAGATTTTGAGAATTTGAAAGAATTCTAGATATATTTCCTTAGAGGTTTCAAAATTTATTCAAAAGGATTACAAATTCCTAATTCTCCTCTAAGATAACAAAATCTTTCTTCATTTAAAGGTTTAGTGAATATGTCAGCTAATTGTTCTTCAGTGTTTACATAATCTAAACAAATTTCATCATTAGCTACATGTTCCCTTATAAAATGATATCTAATTTCTATGTGTTTTGTTCTTGAGTGTTGAATTGGATTTTTAGTTAAGTTGATTGCGCTAGTGTTATCACATCTTATGGGTGTTTTATCAAGTGTGATACCATAGTCTTCAAGTTGTCGCTTAATCCATAGGATTTGCGCACAGCAACTTCCAGCTGCTACATATTCAGCTTCAGTAGTTGATAATGCAACTGAATTTTGCTTTTTGCTAAACCATGTGATTAAGTTACTACCTAAGAATTGGCATGCACCACTTGTGCTTTTTCTATCTAATTTACATCCAGCATAATCAGAATCTGAATATGCAATTAGGTTTAATGTGGAATCTCTAGAATACCATAAACCTACATTTTTAGTTCCATTTAGATATCTTAAAATTCTTTTAACAGCTATTAAATGTGATTCTTTAGGTTCAGATTGAAATCTAGCACATAAACATACTGAAAACATGATATCTGGTCTACTTGCTGTTAAATAAAGAAGGGATCCGATTATACCTCGATAATACTTTTGATCAACCTTTTTACCTTCTTCATCTTTGTCCAGCTTGCATGAAGGACTCATTGGAGTTCCGAGGGGTTTCATTGTTTCCATACCAAACTTTTTGAGTAGTTCTCTTGTGTATTTGGTTTGGTTGATAAAGATTCCCTCTTTGCTTTGTTTGATCTGGAGTCCAAGGAAGAAGTTGAGTTCTCCCATCATGCTCATCTCGAATTCTCCCTGCATCAACTTTGCAAATTCTTGACAAAGAGAATCGTTAGTAGCACCAAAAATAATGTCATCTACGTATATTTGTACTACAAGTAAATCTTTACCTTTTCTTTTCAAAAACAAAGTTTTATCAACATTTCCTCTTGTAAAATCATTTTCTATTAAGAATTTACTTAACCTATCATACCAAGCTCTAGGTGCTTGTTTCAAACCATATAAAGCTTTGTGCAATTTAAAAACGTGATTTGAAAACTCGTGATCTTCAAAACCTGGTGGTTGTTCTACATAAACTTCTTCATTAATAAATCCATTTAAAAATGCGCTTTTTACATCCATTTGAAATAAGTTAATGTTCATATGACATGCAAATGCAAGTAATAGCCTAATGGCTTCTAATCTAGCTACAGGTGCAAAGGTTTCATCAAAATCAATACCTTCTTCTTGATTATATCCTTTAGCAACCAATCTAGCTTTGTTTCTAATTACAATGCCATTTTCATCTAGTTTATTTCTATAAATCCATTTTGATCCTATTACTGAATGGTTTTTAGGTCTTTCAACTAAGGTCCAAACATTATTTCTTGTAAATTGATTTAGTTCTTCTTGCATAGCTAACATCCAATTATTATCTTTTTCAGCTTCTTCTATAGTTTTAGGTTCAATTTGTGATACAAATGCAAGATGATTACTAATATTTCTCATGTATGATCTAGTCCTTATTCCTTGAGATGGATCGCCTATAATCAATTCCTTAGGATGACTATGAGCATATCTCCAGTCTCTTGGAAGATCTACATCATTATGATCAATATTGACATCATCGTCCTTATGTGAATCATCATCTTTAGCCTCTTGTTCATGATCAGAAGATACTTCAATATTAAGTTTTTCAAGATCTTTTTCAATTATGTTTGTATCTTCCTCATCATCAATCTTTTCAGATCCAGTTGCTAAAGATTCATCAAAAACTACATGAATGGATTCTTCAACTACTAAGGTTTTCTTGTTAAAGATTCTATATGCCTTACTAGTTGTTGAATAACCTAGAAAAATTCCTTCATCAGATTTAGCATCAAATTTTCCTAAGTTGTTTTTACCATTATTATGAATGAAACATTTACATCCAAATGCATGAAAGTATTTTATATTTGGTTTTCTTTCATTCCATAATTCATAAGGTGTTTTCTTTAATATTGGTCTTATTAAAGCTCTGTTTAAGATGTAACATGCTGTGTTAATTGCTTCCGCCCAAAAATACTTTGGTAAGTTGCTTTCACATAGCATGGTACGGGCCATGTCTTCTAGAGTTCTATTTTTTCTTTCAACTACACCGTTTTGTTGTGGAGTCCTAGGGGCTGAAAAATTATGATTAATTCCATTTTCAGTGCAGAAATTTTCAAATAAGTGATTTTCAAATTCTGTTCCATGATCACTTCTTAGAGATACTATAGTAGTGTTTTTCTCATTTGTGACTTTCTTGAAAAATTTCAGGAACATCGAGAAAGTCTCATCTTTGTGAGCTAAAAACATTACCCAAGTATATCTAGAATAATCATCTACAATCACTAGACCATATTTCTTTCCTCCTAGACTTGTGGTTCTAGTTGGTCCAAAAGGTCCATGTGAAGTAGCTCTAGTCCCCTAGAAGTTGAAACAATGTTTTTAGATTTAAAAGAACTTCTAGTTTGTTTTCCAAATTGACATGCATCACATATTTTATTATTTTCAAAATCTAATTTAGGTAATCCTTTAACTAAATCCATTTTAATTAGTTTTGAAATAAGGTGTGTGCTTGCATGACCTAATCTACGATGCCACAACCAACTAATTTCATTTATGTTAGCATTGTCAGCAATTAAGCAATGATCACTCAAAGATAATTTTTCCAAGTCAACTAAGTAAACATTGCCATGTCTATAACCAGTAAATACAATGCTATCATCAATAGAATTAGTTACAGTGCATATAGAAGATTTAAATGAAACATTAAAATTTTTATCACATAATTGACTTATGCTAATTAGATTATGCTTCAAACCATTAACATAAAGTACATTATCAATAACTATGGATGGAGTTATGCGAACTTTACCAAGGCCCATAATTTGACCTTTACCGTTGTCGCCAAACGTCACAACTCCACCTTTCTTTTCTTCCAGGGTGATGAATTCATCTTTGTCACCCGTCATATGTCTTGAGCAGCCACTATCAAGGTACCACTTTTTCTTTGATCTTTTGGCTACAAGACATTCCTGCAATATCATCAAACTTTATGCTTAGGTACCCAAGCTTTCTTGGGTCCTTCATGGTTAGCAGCAATAAAAATTGTTCCTTTCGGAACCCATATTTTCTTAGCTTTAATATTTAACTTGTTGTTGTTTAACGTTTTGCATTCAAAGGATTTGTGACCTTTTTCATTACATTTAAAACAAGTTATATTACTTTGGTTGGCTTTTATAAAAATATTCTTTAGAGATTTCTGTTTCTTAATGTGTTATATCCTAAACCAGCTTTGTCAAAAACAGCTTTTTGACTATCTAGGATCATGTTAAGTTTAGTTGAACTTAAAGTGAATTTCTCAACAATGTCTTTATATTTTTTAACATCTTTCTTAAGAGAGTCAATTTCTTTAGCTTGCTGTTCTTTATCTAAAGCTAAAGTTTCTATTTGATCTTTTAAATCTTTAGTTGAGTTTTTAGTTTCAGATTTTAATAAATCTTTTTCTTGATTAAGATTATCTCTTTCTTTCCTAAGTTCTTCTTTTTCATTAGTTAAGTTCTTAACTTCTAAAGCTAATTCATTTTTACTTTTAGCTAAACTAATATTGTCATTTTTCAAAAACTTATACTTTTTCTTTAAGGATTTAAAATCAATCATAAGTTCATTGAAAGCCTCAAACATTTCATCAAATGTAAAATCATCATTTGAGTTTTCAGAACTTACCTCATTGTCGTTGTCGTCGTCGTTGGCCATGAAACAAATATTGGCAACTTCCTTTTGCTCATCTTCTTCCGACGAGGAAGATTCTTCAGACCATGTTGCCATATAAGCTTTCTTCTTTTTCTTGTAGGCCTTTTTCAGTAAAGGACAATCATACTTGAAGTGCCCTGGCTTTTTGCACTCATAACATACTAAGGGGAGAAAAAGAAAAAGAAAGAGCTTGTCCTTTTTCTTATCCTTTTCTCCTTCAAATCTTGCTCCAAATTTCTTTTTATGGAAGGGCCTTTTTCTCATAAACTTTCTGAATTTTTTGGCCAAGAGAGCAGTTTCCTCATCATCTTCATCATTACTTTCACTGCTGCTCTCTTCCATTTCTGCAGTCTTGAGGGCAAGTGTTTTCCTTCTTTTTGTTTCCTCCTCAACATGCTGCTTCATTGTTAACTCGTGGGTCATTAAGGATCCTAGAAGCTCCTCTAAAGGTAATGCATTGAGGTCCTTTGCTTCTTGGATAGCAGTGACTTTAGCTTCCCACGATCTTGGTAGTGACCTAAGAATTTTGCGCACAAGGTCAGCATTAGAATAAATTCTACCAAGACTTTTTAAACCATTCACAATGTCGGTGAATCTAGTGAACATGCATGTGATGGTTTCAGTTTGTTCCATAGTAAATAATTCATATTTATGAACCAAAATATTTATCTTTGATTCTTTTACTTGGTTTGTTCCTTCATGAGTTATTTCCAACCTATCCCAAATTTCTTTTGCGGAATTACAAGTTGAGATTCGGTTGAATTCATTTGAATCTAAGGAATAATATAAAATATTAATGGCCTTAGCATTTAGTTGTGCCATTCTCCTATCATTATCATTCCAATCCCTTTCGGGTTTAGGAACAATAGTGCCATCAATAAGGTGTGTGGGTGTACTAGGTCCGTTTATTATTACTCCCACAATTCATAGTCCGAAGCTTGAATGAATATTCTCATTCTAGCTTTCCAATATAATAGTTGGTTCCATTAAATAAAGGAGGTCGATTCGTAGAATGACCTTCAGCAAAACTTGAACCAATTTGTGTTTCCATATGGATCTTTAGCCCTTGATCGTGAGATCAAATTCTAAATGAGCACTAGCTTTGATACCAATTGTTGGCCCAGATGGCAACCCAAGAGGGGGGGGGGGGTGAATTGGGTTCTTAAAATTTAAGACTTTTTAGATATTTTAAACTGAATTGCTCAAGATGTGCAAGTGAGTGAAATGATCTAAGAAGCAATGCACAAGCAATTAATAAAGAGAGATAGAGAGAGAGAAAATATAGCACGGCAAACACAAGATAATTTTTTAGTGGTTCGGCGCAACCAGCACCTACGTCCACTCCCAAGATTCACTTGGGTCCACACTATAATCTCTCTAGATTACAGCCGAGTTGTTTTCCAAGCTCACAACTCAAACTTATTGTTTTACCGGGTGCACAACGAACCCAGCTGGTTTTACTCGGGCTTACCAGCACAAAACCCTACACGTTGTTTTTCTTGGGCTCACAACTAACCAAACACAAGCACTCCGGCTTGCAACGAGGTATATCAACCTCCACTGATTCAATCCACTGATTGAATCAGCAAGCAATTAAAATAGAAGTGTTTGGATAATGAAATGCTCCCCTTGAGCAAATATACAAATGAAGTACAAAATAATAAAAGGTTAGAAAAGCCTGATAGTATTGCAGATGGTAGTGGCTTGGGCTTTCTTCCTTCTTCTCTTTAACTCCTCTAGAAGTGTTGAATCACGCCTCAGCAAGATTCTTGACCGTTGAAGACTTTGGAGTTGAGATGAAGCTTTTTCTTCTTTTGAAAATCCTCCGATTTGACCTTTGAAAAGCTTGTGGATTTTCTTCTGACTATAGTGGATTGATGGAGAGGAGCAGACGAAACTTCCTCTTGGATTTCTCTCCTTTTGAATCACTCTCCTTTTAGCTAGATGATTTTTCCAATATGCTCTGTTTTCCCCTCTTTTCAAATGATACTCTTTTCTCTCTTTTTGATTTTCTCTGGGTTGTTTTGATTTGAAAAGAGCTCCACTATTTATAGAATCTGCAAAAATATATCCGTTAGAGACAAAGAAAAATAGCCGTTATTTGAAAATCTTACCGTTGGGACTGATGTGTCATCGTTAAAAATCGCGCCCAGATTTCGCGGAGTCGACTCGAGCTTTGTGGGAGTCGGCTCGAAGTCGATTACTAAAAATAGAAACATTTTAAGCATTGAAGGGTCGACTCACGAAAACTAAAGTGTCGGCTCGCGAAAGTTGGGAGTCGACTCGAGGAAAATGGGGAGTCGACTCGAAAAGTGCTCAAAAAACATGGTTTCTGTTGTTTGAGCGGAGTCGGCTCGCACAGACAGGAGTCGGCTCGCAAGGAGTCAGGGGTCGACTCTTGAAAACCAAGGGTCGACTCGAGAAAATCAGACATTTTGGGGAGTCGACTCGGAAACCCTTGAGTCGGCTCGGAGCGATACAAAAATCAGAAAAATGTTCTGATAGACTTTAAAACTTGTCCCAATTAAATTTAAAATATAAATTTGACTTGAATACATTAAATATGACATTTATCATGGATTCAAGACATGTTTCAAGAATTCATCGATTGAATTATAATGTGTAAAAATTCCTTTTTGAAATCTTTTAAGCATAGAGCTTGAAACTCCTATTTCTAATAGATTCAAAGCTCATTAAATATAACCATTGATAGTTCATTCCTTTCAATTTGAATAAGCTCAAGGTTTTTGATAAATAAACACATTGTATTCTTTAAGGTACTCATGGCTTTTGGAAATCATCAAAATCAATAAAGTTGGGGCAATTATGTTTCAATAATTTCTCAACAGTTCGCGACCAAATGATATACTATGAAAGGGCCATATCACTATCAATTATAGGATGTTGTATATCATATTTGTTGGTTGTCCTCTTAACCAAGGAGTTAGAGACACTGGTATGACATACATGTGAAAGTGTAGGAGTACATTTCACCGAATGTGACTCATTTTCGGATACTCTACTGTCAAGAGTTAATCCGAGAAGATATAGGTATAAGTATCCTTCAGACCTGAAGATCACAACCGATGACTTGCAAGCAACTCATTGTACTTAGGTGCCGGACCACCTGGATTTCTAATCCAGCTATGAAAGGTTACTGGGTGCAGTCAAGTACTTGTGGTAGTCAGTTGTGGATCAAGATAGAATTTGACCTATCCCATTAAAAGGAGAAATGCTTGTGTTTCAATTTAGCAAGACCTTGGCCAAGGCACTTCATGTGAAAGTCACATGATCACTAAAATTAAAATCACTTTATGGATTTGCTGTTTAGAGTTGACAGGCTCTTAAGCCATCCTTAGCATTTGTGGTCAAAAGGATGAATTATATGGTAACTGTTTCTTAGGGTTCTTGGAGTTTGCTCGGCAACTCTTCGACCTATCTGGACGTTGGGTTCTATTGCTAGATGGGCACATCGATTAGCATAGAAAGTTGTTTCTATGCTACCGGCTTAGGTTCGAACCTAAAGAGTCACACGCATAGAAGTTTCCTAGGATGATCTATTTGCTGATCAACGATTAGGAATCGTATATGATTTAATTAATCAATTTGATTGATTGAATTATCTCAATTGGGTTAAGTATAAGTGAATAAGATTCAATTTGGTTTAAGTCTATTAGAAGGACTAATCAATTTCAAATATTGATTTGAAATTAGACTTGATTTGGATTTAAATAGATTCAGGACTAGCCAAATTTGATTTGGGCTAGGACCATGATCTATGTAGGTTCAGTCCAATAAATTCAGATCAGCTTAAATCAAAACCTGAACCCAAACCTCTCGCTTAAGTATCTCACATGATGAGATAACTAAAGTATGAGAGATTAAATTCACATATAGAATTTAATATGTAACATTAATCTTCTCCAAATGATTCTGTTAGAATTCTAAAGTGTTAGAATTTATATGGAATAAATGTACCTCTTTGAATCAACCAGGTGATGGAATTCTAAGTGTTAGAATTCACATCTCTTTGGTTCTCACCGAATGTCGGAATTAAAAAATGCCGCGTCTCCTTGGTTTTTATCGAACGTCGAAATTAACCAAATGCCACATCTCTTTGGTTCGGCGTCTCTTTGGTTTTTACCGAACGGCAGAATTCTAATTGTTAGAATTCAATTGGCTGGCTAAAATGAGACTATAAATAGAGGACATCCCTCACCAGATAAGAACAACACACGTATGTCATGGATTGAAATTCTAAAGAGTTAGAATAGAAAATCCTGGTGATTCTGGTGTTAGCGGAAGCGTGGTGGATCTTAGAGGAAGATTCAAGTGGGAGGATTCAAGATTAGCAAAGTTGTTTTTCCGTGAGCTAGTACTTCCGAGAATCCAATCATTCGGGGCTTCCCGTGGATGATACTAGAGGCTGGACAATTGAACGGCTGCAGAGCACAACTTACTGTTCTTAAGGTAAGTGATTTGATCCCTAGATCTTAAGGCAGGCTTCAAGACGAGTAGTATGACTTCTCATCTTGAAGATCAAGATATGATCTTGATGTTTTTATTTATATGCATAATTTAGATCAAACGATCCTATAGTATAAGGCAAAGATATTATCTTGATGCATGTTAGATAGATTAATATGTTATCTTTAAGTTTACGCATTGATAGTTGTTATCAAATTTTAAAATATGCATAGGAGATTATTTCTTCCCATAAATGGTATTAGAGCATGGTTTCGTCATTGATCTAATTTATTGCATGCAAATTAATGCTCCTATTAATTGTGTAATCAAAGATAAAATAGATCACAAGTCTATTTGGTCATAGATAGATTAAAAATCCAAATTACCCATTCAACTAGGTATTCTGTGACATATTGCTGTGACGTTATGGTTCTTGATGTTTATCAAAAGATAATTTAAATTGATCTTTGGCATCAAACATAGATTACACACACTCTCAAAAGATGTTTTATATTTGATACAAATTGATGTTGTATAAAAGCATGATATTTGCATGTTTAGTATAAAAATATAGATATGAGATATGATGGCATGATGTCTATGTTATGAAACATACAAATATTTATGAGAGTCTTATTTGAATGTCAAATATTTATTCATAATCTTTTTAGATATGATCTAAATATAGGAATTATGAGTAGTTAAATAATGCAACCGATGCATGATTCGAAATATACGACATGAAATAAATTTAATCTTTTGGGTTAGCTAAATCAGGTCCATAAAGGGTTAGACCCTAAGGTTTAAATCAACTGGACTATAAGAGTATTTGATCAAATCTAAATTGATTAGATTAGGTTAAGGATGCTCTAAATCAAACAATAATTGTAGTTGATCATGTCCTTATCTTTGATTAAACCAAATGGATGTAGATTAGGCTCCGTGCTTGAGCATGAATTTCTTAAATGGTCAAATCAAAATTGGTTAACCATTTGAGGACAATGAAAGATTCCTTAATGTCGGCGATGGAAGATTAGTTCCAGTTATGGCACTAGGAGTTCTTGAAATAGTTTTCAATAGAAATGTCATTGTACTAAATGATTATCATTTTTGCCCAACGTTCTTGTTGAACGTAATTTCTGTAGGCCTTCTGGCCAAAAGTCATTATGAAATTTTAATAAAGGATGTTACTTTGAATATCATTATGAATGGAGTCACTGTAATGATTGGGCATTTATCTAATGTCATTTATATATTATCACAGCCTGTAAATGTAGTGTACAAATCAAGTAAGCGCCCTAGAACAACTGATGTCACAGATACTTATCTTTGGCACCATCGACTGGGTCATATCAACAAGAACAGATTAAGCATGTTAACTCAGGAGGGCATCCTTCGAGTTGATGATTGTGAATCATTAACTACCTGTGAATCCTGTCTTCTTGATAAAATGACCAAGTCATTTTTACTGAAAAAGGTGAAAGAGCTAAAGAGTTATTGGGTCTAGTACATACTGATGTATGTGGACCAATGAGCACTTGTGCCAAAGGTGGATATTACTACTTCATTACTTTTACAGACGGCCTTTCTAGGTTTGGTTATGTCTATCTTATGCGACATAAATCTGAGTCATTTGAAATGTTCAAACTATATCATAAAGAAGTAGAAAAACAAACAGAAAAATATATTAAGACCCTTCGATCAGATCGAGGAGGCGAATACCTTTCAAATGACTTTGTAACATATTTAAGGGAGAATGAGATTCTCTCTCAATGGACTCCTCCAGGAACACTGTAGCATAATGGTGTGTCGAAAAGAAGGAATCGAACTTTGTTAGACATGGTTCGGTCCATGATGGGTTTTGCAATCTTGCCAATATCATTTTGGGGATATGCATTAGAATCAACTTGTCATATTCTCAATAAGGTTCTAAGTAAGTCTATTTCTAAAACTCCACATGAGATGTGGTATGGACATAAATCGGTTATCACCTATCTGAGAGTCTGGGGGTGTCCGGCTTATGTGAAATGTACAAAATCAGACAAACTTGAACCCAAATCTGACAAATGTTTTTTTATCGGCTATCTGAAAGAAACCAAAGGATATTACTTCTACAATACTTAAGAACAAAAGTTGTTCATTAGTAATAGAGCAGTTTTTCTTGAAAAGGAGTTCCTTAGTGAAGGAACAAATAGCTCTAATATTGAACTTGAGAAAGTTCATTAAGTAGAAGGAACAACACAAACTAGTGAACCCTTAGAATATGAGTTGATTAGATCAAACTCAAAACCCATTTTAGATGCACCATTAAGGCGATATGGTAGAGTACCACATCAACCGGACAGATACTTAGGTTTCTTGGTCCAGAATGAAGATTATGTTGAGCTCGATGAGAACAACGAGGATCCGATTACCTATATGGATGCTATGCAAAGGACTGACTCTAATAAATGGCTTGATGCCATGAAATCCGAACTTGATTCCATGAAGAAAAATAATGTATGGACATTAGTTGACCCACCCGAAGGGATAAAACTCATAAGATGTAAATGGGTTTTCAAGATGAAAAGAGGCACAGACGGAAAAGTAGAGACCTACAAAGCACGTCTAGTTACTAAGGGGTATCGCCAACATTATGGTATTGACTATGACAAAATATTTTCTCCTGTGGCAATGCTGAAATTTATTCGGATTATGCTAGCTATAGCAGCACACTTCGATTATGAGATTTAGCAGATGGATGTTAAAACCGCTTTTCTAAATGGTAATTTAGATGAACAGGTGTATATACAGCCTGAAGGTTTTATATTTGAAGATGAGTCTAAAGTGTGCAGGCTACAGAAGTCCATTTATGGACTTAAGAAAGCATCTAGGAGTTGGAACATATGATTTGATAATGTGATCAAATCTTATGGCTTTATTAAGAATAAAGAAGAACCTTGCATTTATAAATAGGCTAAAGGTTCCGTTATTTTATTTCTTATATTATATGTGGATGATATTCTCTTAATCGGGAATGATGTCCCTGTATTACAAGGAATAAAGACATGGTTATCATCACAATTCTCCATGAAAGATCTGGGAGAAGCATCATACATCCTAGGGATGAAGATCTATAGAGATAGATCTAAGAGGATGCTTGGTTTATTCCAATCTACGTACATTGACACCGTGCTAAAAATGTTTAGCATAGAGAATTCCAAGAAAGGCTATCTTCCAATAGGCCATGGAATTCATCTTTCTAAGAAGGATTGTCCAACAACTCCTAATGAAAGAGAACGTATGAGTTGAACTTCATATGCTTCGGCAGTGGGATCAATTATGTACACCATGACATGTACAAGACCAGATGTGGCATACTCACTAGGAGTAGTGAGTAGATACTAATCTGATCCAGGAGAAAAATATTGGCAAGTTGTTAAGATAATCCTTAAGTATTTGAGAAATACTAAAGACTAGTGGTTAGTATATGGAGAGTCTGATTTAAAACTTGTTGGATATACTGATTCCAGTTTCCAATCAGACCATGATGATAGCAAAAGTATGTCAGGTTTCATGTTTATCCTGAATGGTGGAGCTGTTTGCTGGAAAAGTTCCAAGCAACATACAATGGCAGATTCAGTGTGCGAGGCAGAGTACATTGCTGCATCAGATGTTGCGAAAGAAGCTGTGTGGCTGCGAAAGTTTATCTCCGAGCTTGGAGTGGTACCTTTCATAAATGGATCAGTCCTATTGTACAGTGACATCACTGGTGCCATAGCTCAAGCAAAGGAACCACGAGCACATCAGCGCACCAAGCACATACAGCGTCGGTTTCATCTCATTCGAGAGATTGTAGAACGAGGTGACATAAATCTTCAGAAGATTGATGGAAAGGAAAACCTAGGTGACCCATTTACTAAAGCACTCAGCATTAAGGAGTTTGAAGACTATAAATTGAAGATGGGTATTAGATACTGTAATGAGTGGCTTTAGGCTAAGTGGGGTTTGTTGGGAATTGTATCCTAAAGCCAATCATTTGATGATTGTGCTAATGTAAATTACATATAAATTGATATATTAATAAAAGTTATTTGGCAGTTTATTCATTACAAGAATATCTTCTTAAAACTCCTAATAGTAATGAAGCCCTCAGGATCTTCCTTCACGATAAAGAAGGATTTATCTATGAAGGTCCTCAAAAGAGTTCGCGACCAAATGATATACTATGAAAGGGCCATAGTACTATCAATTATATGACGTTGTATATCATATTTGTTGGCTGTCCTCTTAACCAAGGAGTGTAGAGACACTGATATGACATACAGGTGAAAGTATAGGAGTACATTTCACCGAACGTGACTCATTTTCGGATACTCTGCTGTCAAGAGTTAATCTATGAAGATATAGGTATAAGTATTCTTCAGACCTGAAGATCATAACCGGTGACTTGCAAAAACTCATTGTACTTAGGTGCCGGACCACTTGGATTTCTAATCTAGCTACGAAAGGTTACTAGGTGCAGTCAAGTACTTGTGGTAGTCAGTTGTGGATCAAGATGGAATTTGACCTATCCCGTTAAAAGGAGAAATGCTTGTGTTTCAATTTAGCAAGACCTTGGCCAAGGCACTTCATGTGAAAGTCACATGATCATTAAAATTGAAATCACTTTATGGATTTGCTGTTTAGAGTTGACAGGCTCTTAAGCCATCCTTAGCATTTGTGGTCAAAAGGATGCATTATACGGTAACTGTTTCTTAGGGTTCTTAGAGTTTGCTCGGCAACTCTTTGACCTATCTGAACGTCGGGTTCCATTGCTAGATGAGCACATCGATTAGTATAGAAAGTTATTTATATACTGCCGGCTTAGGTTCGAACCTAGAGAGTCACACGCATAGAAGTTTCCTAGGATGATCTATTTGCTGATCAACGATTGAGAATCGTATATGATTTAATTAATCAATTTGATTGATTGAATTATCTCAATTGGGTTAAGTACAAGTGAATAAGATTCAATTTGGTTTAAGTCTATTAGAAGGACTAATCAATTTCAAATATTGATTTGAAATTAGACTTGATTTGGATTTAAATAGATTCAGGACTAGCCAAATTTGATTCGGGCTAGGACCATGATCTATGTAGGTTCAGTCCATTAAATTCAGATCAGCTTAAATCAAAACTTGAACCCAAACCTCTCGCATAAGTATCTCATATGATGAGATAACTAAGGTCTGAGAGATTAAATTCATATATAAATTTAATATGTAACATTAATCTCTTCCAAACGATTCCGTTGGAATTCTAAAGTGTTAGAATTTATATGAAATAAATGTGCCTCTTTGAATCAACCAGGCGATGAAATTCTAAGTGTTAGAATTCATATCTCTTTGGTTCTCACCGAACGTCAAAATTAACAAAACACCGCGTCTCCTTGGTTTTTACCGAACGTCGGAATTAACTAAACGTCGCATCTCTTTGGTTCGGCGTCTCTTTGGTTTTTGTCGAACGATGGAATTCTAAATGTTAGAATTCAATGGGCTGGCTAAAATGAGACTATAAATAGAGGACATCCCTCACCAGATAAGAACAACACATGGTATGTCGTGGATTGAAATTCTAAAGAGTTAGAGTAGAAAATTCTGGTGATTCTGGTGTTAGCAAAAGTGTGGTAGATCTTGGAGGAAGATTCAAGTAGGAGGATTCAAGATTAGCAAAATTATTTTTTCGCGAGCTAGCACTCCCGGGAATCCGATCATTTGGGGCTTCGCGTGGACGATACTAGAGGCCGGACAATTGAACGGCTGCAGAGCACAACTTATTGTTCTTAAGGTAAGTGATTTGATCCCTAGATCTTAAGGTAGGCTTCAAGACGAGTAGTATGACTTCTCATCTTGAAGATCAAGATATGATCTTGATGTTTTTATTATATGCATAATTTAGATCAAATGATCCTATAGTATAAGGCAAAGATATGATCTTGATGCATATTAGATAGATTAATATGTAATCTTTAAGTTTTTGCATTGATAGTTGTTATCAAATTTTAAAATATGCATGCCTCGAGATTATTTCTCCCTACAGGAGGCTGGTTGGATCTTCTTGGTCGGTTGAGAGCGGCCAGCACTATCAACTGTGAGCTGAGGAGTTGGTCTCTCCTAATTGTGAGCTGACTTGGTCTTCTTCTTTTGACATGAAGTTTGAAAGTCTTTTCATTGCCATTTGCCAACTTGGAGTTGCCGAGATAGGCTTGAGGTTGCTGAGACTGGCTCGGGAGTTGCTGAGATCGACTCGAGAGTTTTTTGGGCTTGCCCGAGGGTTGCTGAGATCGACCTGAGGGTTGCTGAGATCAACTCGAGGGCTGCTGAGTCTAACCTGAGGGCTGCTGAAATCGACCCGAGGGCGTCCAACGACTGTGAGCCAGGAGGTCTATATCTCCTAACTGTGAGTCGACTGGACTCATCCAATGTGGAATTGAGAATTTGATCTTCATTCTGTAAGAAGACTGGATGATGGAGCAGCATGCATGGAGCTCCTTTGCAAAATGTTTTGGGGAGAGTTTGTCTTCTTTTGCTGATTTGGATACTTCAGCATGTTGGCGACATGCCCCCTAGGAAATTATGTCAACTGGAGGTGAAAGGTACCAGGGCCCTCACTTAGGGGGCTTCATGATTATGGTGCTTGTTGGCGAGCTTTATGATGCTCTTGTTGATGAGCTTGATGGTGCTCTTGTTGGTGAGCTTGATGGTGCTCTTGTTAATGAGCTTGAAGGTACTCTTGCTGATGAGCTTGGTGGTGCTCTTGCTGATAAGCTTGATGGTGCTATTGTGAGGCATAGCGGCGGTGAGTTTCTCAACAAGGAGATCTCATGCCAGTGGAATTATGGCTAGCTTGAGCAGCAACTAGAGAGGGAGCAGAAGCTCTTGGTTGCTGCTATGTGGTAATGAAATATTGCTCTTGCAGCCTTTGGACACTGCCACTAGTGCTTGGACTTGCTGTGCAAAGGTGGCAAGCTAATCCGACTGAGTGGATTGAGGTGGTGACGATGGTGGAGCCGGCTTCATGTTGCTTAGCTCATCGTGGGGATTCTTCCGTGCGACTGGTAGAGACCTCTTGGGCTCTTGTCATTATTATCTTTTTTGATTTAGAAAGGATGAGGATCTGCATGCTAGCATTGCTGACAATCTGTGCACTACCCCCTTCCTGGCGTATCAATCTATTGACGCTAGATCACCCACCTTGATAGTCCGCGAGCTTCCGGTCGCCTCCTTCGGTGTGCCAAGGATCTTTCAATGGGCTTCGCTCAATCAGAAGCCTGCAAAAAGTCTCAAGGATCAGATATTCCAGCAGGGAGCCTCCGACGCTCAAATTAGTGCTTTAGGCAATAGCCGTGAGCTTGAGGAATCTCGAATGGCTTGAAAGAAAAGGCTCTGTGTAAGCGTATATGAGTGTGTAGGAGTTGTTGTTGGCTTTTTTTCTCTTACCCATTTTATTGAAGTTTGGAGCCTGTAGCGTGACTGGATGCTAGAATGTGGCTTGCAATAGAATTGATTATCAAAGTGTTTATGGTAAGGTCAGCAACAATAAGGCTTGCCTCTTTGTAGCATGTCAGAGCTGCAAGCCATGTTCCATTCGGTATGGGTAGCTGTAGCTGGTTGATGGGCCAGGTCCCATCAGGAGTGGGTGGCCGCAGCAGAGATAGTGGGTGCCACTTGATTTAGATGGTTACTACAGGTTGCTGCAGGCTTGCAGGGCATGGACGACCATTACGACATTCGCCAGACATGTCCCTCATGTCGCACATCTGTTATCCTGTTTTGGGTCATGAGGAGATGTGCGGAAAGTGGTGAGTAGTGGAGTACTGGAGCCAGGCATGTGGGCCTCATAATGAGTCCTACCTAGGTGGCCACTGGGGCATTGCCTGGGTGGTTGATCACCACCGTTGATTAGATGTCGTCTCTCTAGCCCCATCAGCTTCTCCTCTCAAAGTCATGAACACGTGCATGAACGATCCTTAGGAAGAGCAATTTAAAGCATGGGTAGTCATGACCCCTCCATGTGCATGTCTTATTTCATGTATGGGTGGTACGTTATTGGCTTAGCCTTCGTTGCCTTAGAGGGAGGCTGAGGTTGATGTGAGGCCAAGGCTAACTGACTGAGGCTAAGGCTGACTGGCTAAGGTCGAGTCTGACTTGGCTAAGGCCGAGGCTGACTGCCCGGGTCGAGTTTGACTGGTCGAGTCTGACTCGCCAAGGCCGAGTCTGACTTGTCGAGGCTAAGGCTGACTGGCTAAGGTCGACTCTGACTGATCGAGGCTGACCGGTTGAGGTCGAGGCTGACTTGCTGAGGCCGAGGCTGAGGCTGACTAGCCAAGGCCGACTTGCTGAGGTCGAGGCCGAGGCTGAGGCTGAGGTCGAGACTGATTGGCCGAGGCTTACTTGCCGAGGCCGACTAGAAGGGCTAGAAAGGGCCAACCCAGGTGGTCGACTAGGGGGTCCGGCTCGAGTGCGATCACCATTGCCCATGGGGTTTACTAGCCTCATCAAGATGCAATATGAGTTTGATGCGATGTTCGAGGCATGAATAGTAGGGAAACACCAAAAAAAATGCATGCCCAAATGCAATATGAGTTTGATGCCATGTCAAGGCATCAGTAACGCCTCTTTGCTTGGCTTCATCTCTTTGCAACAATCAAGAGAGATTTGAGCAACTTCTAATTTTGTGTCTTCATCTTAAACTAAATAAAGTAACAACTTTTATTGCAATTGTGACTTAGTCATTTTTTTAATAATATTTTCTTATTACTTGGCAAATTATGATTAGTATTAATGTAAAATTTTTATTTTTAATTTTTGTAAGATATATTTGCTTGAAATATGGATATTATAGACATATTGCTTCATTGGATGGTTGATGATCTGAAATTTTAGACTTATCTCTTTATTTTCCTAGCTATGAGTTAATGATTGCTAAATATTTTCTATTTAAGATGCAACATACCTTGAGTTTAAAGTATAATAAAAGTTCTTAATGATAAGGATGTTATGAAATTTGTGTACATGCATATTTTGAGATACTAGAGTTTATATTTGTGTTAACAAAGTTATAGTGGATTTAGCTATAGTTATTCTTGAAATGTTATTCCATAACATGTTCTCTTGTCTAACTAGGGCTGAAACTCATAAGAAGGAAAAATATGATGGCAAAAAAAGACATAAATAAGGATAAACATGTAACATAAAACTTAAATTATCAAATAAATAATAATATTACTTTGAGCTTTGAAACTCAAAATAAATATAAATAATAATAATAAATTCTCTAAATGCATTTGCACTAAAAGGATAACAAGGACCCTGATTTTTTTAATCGAAAGTTTTTCGGCCTTCAAAGTTGGAGTAATTAACTGTCATTAGGAAGGCATAAAATATTAAACAAACATGCTCTTGCATCTTGTATCATTTCAACTGAAATAATTTCGTCGAGATAAAGGATGGTACGGACGTGAGCACCTACCAATGGGTAGAGTGGGGTGGATCCAGCCTGCACATATTTTATGACAAAAATTTTTTTGTACACTATGCACGATGCAGAAAGATGCACCATCTTTTCTTATTGATCGATGCTGCGTAGGCATAGAACAAAAATATTATTTCTTATATTTGAAGAGATGGCATGTGCGGTGCGAGGAGCCAATAAAAAGAGGATTGCACGATCTTTTCTATTTCGCACGAGGTGTACAAAGAACTTTTTATATATATAAATTGATCACAAGGCAGCCCATCTCATGTGCCGCATGAGAAATTAAGACATGGTAAAAAAATATTTAGTTTGACTGCATATCTGACATACAATGACACTACAGGTCATATGGTAACATTTGGGGCTCACGGTTGATGAGATTTTCATCTGATTTTTTTTAAAATCTTCATTATATCAGATAAACTTATAAATAGAAATCCTTAAATATCATTATTGAATATAATAGAAATATATTTATTAGGTTTTGCTCACATATTTCTCAGAGCCAAGCGCCAACGGCTATAGTATATATAAAGTGAACCCATTAAGACTTTTTTTTTTTTTTTTGATAAATTCGAGTGTTATATAAAGTGCCCCATCTGGCATTGCTAAAAATGCCTTGAAGCGTAATCTTCTTTGTTGCCAGCTCAGTGCCTAATTAAGAACATTTTCATTTTTTATTAATTTAAAATAAACTAACTTTGGATCCCTCGTATATCTTTTGTTTTAATCGAGAAGGCCTATATTTCATGTGAGCCCAATTAAATGCACAAGAGGAGGGGATTCAAGGTAGAAAAAGAAAAAAGAAAAGCTTGTGGTGTGTCAGCGTGCCAGAAGAGACCATAACGTTCCTTTTTAAACCAGCACTAGCCGTTGAAGGGGGGACGCGCATGCCAACGGGTTGGAAACAAGGAAACTTTTATGAAAGTTCATTGAAGTTCTCTTTCGATGAGATGTCAGACAATAATGACCACCCGGTCTATTCTTCCTGGCATCCCGAGAAAAGAGTGGCTTTTCTCTATCCTATGGACGTCATGAGGAGTGAAGAGGCAGCTAAATGATTAGAAAAAAAAAAAAAAAAACAGATTTCAAAACATTTAAGAATGGCATGGCGGATAAAGAAGATGGAAAGAAAACGAATGCCCTTCCTTTCTATTGAAAGTTTAGGCATCACATTCTAAAGCAATATTTTTTCGGAAACAACATAAAGCAGTTTCATTAATATCTAATCCAACTTTGCCAGCAAATAAAATAAAATAAAAATTATTTCATAGATGTATCTAGATAAAGCTGCCAGAACATGAATTATAGAAATATAGCCTTCAATCATAGAGTCGCAAGCATACAACCTTTGACAACATTCTTATCTTCTTGTAGCCGGAGGAAGGAGAACAACTGGATGGCATTGAACCCCCATTTTTTTTTTTTCTCTGACTGATTAGGTTGATGGTTTGCTGCTTCCCATTAGCTTAAATGCTTACATATATGGAATTTAGGGAAGCTACATCTGCTCTATTCAGTTACGATGACGGATTACTCGCACAGTTGAATTTGGTGGGGATAATGTTAAGGTCAATTTCATCTCATTTCTTTTGTAGCGTAAGCCACAGGCATTGCAGAGGGTCTGCTCATTAATTTTCAATAAAAACCATGCAATAAGAGTATAATAGTTAGAATATATGTTATTAAGAGCACAACGAACTCAAATTGTATTGTTAAACTAGCATTAGATGTTATTTAGTTTTCTCCGTAGCACTTCAAGATATTTATACAATATTTTAAGAGTAAGATACACATGTTAATGAATAAGTTATAAACTTATCATAGCGATATGCATGCTCAATTTGTAATACAATGAATTGATCAAAATGAAAGTTATTTAAGTATAATTTAATTTTCATTTTTAAATATAAATTTTTGTTTATTCTAAAGTAGACAATGAATAGAAACAGAAGCGTTCAATTCAATTCCCAAAATTCATGAGTGGCAGATAAGAAAATGCTAAAACTTTAAAGAATTAAATTTGCGTTGTTGCCAAAGTGCAAAAATTGTTTTTTTACTATATATACAACAACAATGCAATGTGTTCTTGTGCAAATTGCATCATTAACTTGTATAAGTACACAAGCCAAAAGATTCCAACATGATGTCTATATTAAATTTAAATATCTTAAGATAAAAAATTCCCGATAATTGAATAAATTGATAGAGATTCATGTCCAAGGGTTGGGGGGGGGGTATTGAGGGGCTAGTAAAAATATGAATGAACTAATTAAAAAGATTTACTTTTTTTACCATTAATAACAACAAATAAGATCTATTATATGCAATAGGTGTATCATCAAATTTATTACGATTTAAGAAATTGTTAGAATAAAATAGTAAACAAGACTTATGAATGTCCCTTTTTGATAGACGGTAACAATGATCATGTATTATTCTCTAATCGCATATCACTCCATTTGTAATAATAAAAGAGAAATATATCGATAACGATAAAATCGTATCTAATAATAAAAGAGAAATTTATCGATAACAATAAAATCGTATCTAATTCTCTTGTCACTTATGATCAAACTAGTAATAAGAAAAGTAAATAAAATCCGATAACTTAGATTTTTACCATCAATGACTATAAAATTTTATCAAGATCTTGATCAAATCTAGTAATCTATACCTTTGCAAAGCTTATCAAGATCTTGATCGAATCTATAGTTACTTTTCTTCTCAATTTGAACTTTTCAACAAATAACACTCATGTTGGCAATTTTATTTACACCATAAATCCAAAACACAAATTATGTGTATGAGACACCAAAAAACACCTGCTTTCTTGTTACATCTAAAGAATGAAAGAATCAAAGAAGTATATAACTATAAATATAAAATGCATCTAGTTTTTGTTATTACCTTCCCATCAGGGCCTTTCCTCCACAGAGGTGTCTTGGCTATCTTACAAAAGCCGCATGTCTTCATAGGAGTTTGCAAGGAAAGGTTTAAATCTAGCCCATCTGCCCAGTATTCTCTCTCCAAACAATTGATCAAGTCCCTCTCAACCAGAGATTTAGAAGAGGAAGAAGAGGAGGCAACAAAATTGTTTTCCATGGTACCTATTATCTAAACTCCTAAAGGACTATTGACTGAAAATAGTATTACTAAAAGAATGGCCGAGAAGAAGGGAAGACAAGGTGGTATTTATAGTAGATTTGTGGAGTAAATGAGATAGAGAGATGAAACACTACTTTTCTTGATGGTCACTAGGGGTCTATATTTTAATTAATTATGCAGCATGAAGAGTGTGTTTATGTTCATGCTTATCAATTTAGTCTAGGAGTAATAAATAGACTCTATTGTTATTATTCGTAAAGGATGTCGCGCGTTACATTTGTGTCAGAACAATAATTCAATAGCAACAAAAATATAAATGAAGGTTACTATTATTATATTTTTTAAAAGGAGTCTAATGATACCATAGAACCACCAATATATCCCCAAGCTAAAGTGGTTGTTGAGTCTTTTGTAATTCACCGAGTGAATGGCAACTAAAACATATTGTGCTAAAAATTATCCTGCTTATTGAACACGTGTGATGGAGTATGAAAGGGACTATTATTGTTTTGCCTAAGCCTTTGAAATATGCAACCATTTATTTGATTTTATTTCATACTATTTTAAGAAACAAAAGCTACAACAAGGTTCATTGCATCTTATAGGATATTTTTTTTATCTTGGAGCCTCTTGAGCACCAAAGCTTTGGAATTAGAAAGGTGAATAGAAAAAGGAAGCTTGCTAGAATGTGATTCGAAAGATCAACTCTGATACATGGCATAACAAATTAAAATATTAATAATTAGAATCAATATTTATATAATAGAGTATCTTTTAATTTTTACAGGCTAGTGACATCAGCTTTCTTACTTTTTTTGTAAGCTCATACGAAGGCAACATTGTTCAACCTTATTATATATATATTTCTTTGATAGGAGTTTGCAAGGAAAGGTTTAAATCTAGCCCATCTACCCAGTATTCTCTCTCCAAACAATTAATCAAGTCCCTCTCAACCAAAGATTTAGAAGAGGAAGAAGAGGAGGCAACAAAATTATTTTCCATGGTACCTATTATCTAAACTCCTAAAGGACTATTGACTGAAAATAATATTACTAATAGAACAGCCGAGAAGAAGGGAAGACAAGGTGGTAATTTATAGTAGCTTTGTGGAGTAAATGAGATAGAGAGATGAAACACTACTTTTCTTGATGGTCACTAGGGGTCTAGATTTTAATTAATTATGGAGCATGAAGAGTGTGTTTATGCTCATGCTTATCTGTTTGGTCTAGGAGTAATAAATAGATCTATTGTTATTATTTGTAAAGGATGCCATGCGTTACATTTGTGTCAGAACACTAAATCAATAGCAACAAAAATATAAATGAAGGTTACTATTATTATATTTTTCTAAAAGGAGTCTAATGATACCATAGAACCACCAATATAGCCCCAAGCTAAAGTGGTTGTTGAGTCTTTTGTAATTCACCGAGTGAATGGCAACTAAAACATATTGTGCTAAAAATTATCCTGCTTATTGAACACGTGTGATGGAGTATGAAAGGGAATATTATTGTTTTGCCTAAGCCTTTGAAATATGCAACCATTTATTTGATTTTATTTCATACTATTTTAAGAAACAAAAGCATACGACAAGGTTCATTGCATCTTATAGGATATTTTTTATCATCTTGGAGCCTCTGAAGCACCAAAGCTTTGGAATTAGAAATGTGAATAGAAAAAGGAAGCTTTCTAGAATGTGATTAGAAAGATCAACTCTCATACATAGCATAACAAATTAAAATATTAATAATTAGAATCAATATTTATATAATAGAGTATCTTTTAATATTTACAGGCTAGTGACATCAGCTTTTTTTTTTTTTTTGTAAGCTCATGCAAAGGCAACATTCTTCAACCTTATTCTATATATATTTATTTGATGTATATGTTAAAAATGATAATGGAGTGAGATGAAGCGAGGTTGAGAATCTTAATCCCCATTCTTATTTTTCTTAAAAAGTTAATCTTCATCTTCATCCTATCCCCATAAATGGGGATATTTTTTATTTTCATCCCCACTCCATCTCCATTCTATCTCCATCCCCACCTTACCCTTTTTTTTAATGATGTATATGTGTTTTGAATAAAAATTATAAAATTAATAACATAACTTGAATTTTTTCTGACTAAGTATATTAATAAATTTTATATTTATTATTAAAATAATTTTAAATTTTAAATTAACATATAAAGATTAATTATTTTGTATGCATAAAAATATATGTATATATAGTATAATATTTAAGTAGGAGATCAACTGAACGGATAGAGTGGGATAGATCCTGCACATATGTCGTGATGAGGTCACAAAGCAGCCCATCCCATGTGCACATCTGTTCTACGTTTTTGAGATACAAGCTTATATCGCAATGATAATTTAAACTTAGAGATTCTGCAGGTTTCTAATCCGCACGCTCTTTCTATTAATGATGATAAACTTTTGTATAAGTAAGTTGTTTCTACTCAATAAGCTAAAGGGGTTTTATTACTGATCTATTAAAGGAGAATTTTAGCGAGAGCAACTAAGATTAATTTTATATTTGTTTCTTACAAAGTCAACTTCGCTAGCTAAAATGATTTTATCTTGTAATTTCTTTTAAAAATAGTTCTTTTTATTATTTCTGAAAATAAAGCTGTTTTGAACTTATTTATTGAAAAAATGTGATTTTAGCCACATCGATGGTGATGATTCTATGCAACTAAATTTAGGAAAAGTCTTTGTGCACCGGAGGCCAGTGCACAAAGCGCACACGAACATATAGTTATTGGAAATAAAAATCAGTAAAATAATAAAAAAAATGCCTTTGAATGAGTTGAATTGTTAAATGATAGAACTTAGGTGCGGTGTGCTATGTATATGTGCCCTTTGATTCCCTTCCTCTCTCTCTCTCTCTCTCTTTTTCCTTCACACCATCACTTGGTGCTCAAAAAAGAGAAAAGAGATAGACAGGACCAAAGGATATGCACATACAGTGCACCGCACTTAAATCCCCTCTTTATCAAATTTGTCAATAGAGTATTGTCTATTAAAACTTATTGACCGTATCCATACAAGAAGGAGACAACCAAAAGGACGTGGAAACAAAACAAAATAACTTTTCATACAAAATTTCTAATGTATTATATTATAATATTATGTTCTATTATTATATAATCTTATAATATTGAATTATATTATACTAATATGAAAATAATATTAGGGTGTAATTAAACATGATGATCCCATTATCTCTATCAACATCATTAAGCTCCCCTATGATTATCCTATTTATTGATTATATAAGTTTATAAAATAATAAAATAATAATCTTTACTATTAACTATAATGCTAAATGTTAACGTTCATTTAGATCATTTTCAAATACTTTGTCCCTTCTGTTTCTTGTAATTTAGTTTCTTTATCTAAACTTGACTAAGTTGGATATTGATTTAAATTTGAGGATGGATATTTCAATTTGTTTAAACATAATTATCTCATTGGTTCTGGTGTTCTATCTAATAGTTTGTATAAATTTAAGCTTGATAATCTTTTTGTTGAGACATTATTGGCCTTGCATCATAATAATGGTAATAAACATGGTTTAGTGAATGTTCAGCTTATATGTGACATAAACGTTTGTCATACATCTAAAGAAAGAATTAAAAGATTAGTAAAAAAAAAAAATCCTTCACGTTTTGAATTTTACTGATCTTGGGATATGTGTGGATTGTATTAAGGAAAAGCACACAAAATACACAATCAAGAAAAATGTTACAAGAAATACATAATTCCTTGAAATTATACACACTGATATATGTGGGCATACTGACAATAATCGTATTTGGTGCATGATTTTGTCCATCGAAGATGTGCACAAAGTCGTTTCCCATACCTTAACAGGAAAAAGTCTTGTGTGGATTGATTGCCGCACGTGTTGATACGTATATGGTGATTCAATAAATTTTATTGTGCATCGCACGTACAAATGATCAATCTACGAAGTTGATACGTACTTACTGCATCGAGGGCAATACAACAAACCTTTTGCTGCCTTACAAATGCCTTAAGGGTAAGCTTGATAACCAAGGCTTCCTTGAAGACAAAATAGATTAATAGGATGCATCAAATTGAGATTGGAGGTTCAGATGTGGACATGTATGCAATCCTGACCACTTTAGGCACTTTGGAGGCATTCGGCTCGCGAAAATCTTTCAATATTCCTAATAATGTGGCAATATCACATTATCATGCTTGATTGAATATATCACCAAAGAAAAAAAAATGATGATATTTAAAACTGGTAATCTCTTATTCCCAAGCAATGAAAATGTTTATGTACTTTTCATTCAAAATTACTCTTTAAAACAAAATATCTTTTATGACACATTTAACATAATATGTCATATTAAAAATTTAATAATTTTTATTACATATTAATATAAATAATAAAAAAATATTATATTAAATTATAAATAATAATTTATTATTTCAATATAATTATATTTATTATTATAATAAAATTTAAGGATAATTATATAAATTTATTTGGGGGTTTTTGCATGAGCCTTTGTAAATTTATTTGGCGTTTTTGTATTCGGCGCATTCTCTTCCTCTTCCCTGTCTCGCATCGGCGATGGCATCGTCTTCCGAGGAAAGGGGAGAAATATCGCAACCACAATGGTCGCAACTCCAGCCAGAGCTCTTGGAGATCATCGCCAAGAAGGCCATCGGCAACATCTCCGATCACATCCGTTTTCGCTCCGTGTGCAGGGCATGGCGGTCCGTCGCGTTCCCGCACCTGGTGAAGCTTCCGCCGCTGCTGATGCTGCCCTACAACACCTCCATCGATGACCGGGCCTTCTTCAGCCTCTCCTCCAAGTCCCTCCTCACCGTCTCCCTCCCTGAAGCCCATGACAAAATGATCCTCACCTCGTCACACGGTTGGCTCGTCTTGTTCGACTCATTGACCGCCCAATTCTCCATGTTCAATCCCGTCACTAGAGCCCAAATCCCCCTCCCTCCCACCACCGATCTCTATCCCGGCTATCGTATAGTGTTACCAGCGTTTGCCTTCTTGTTCTCAGACCCCGATTCAGCCGATGGTGACTGTGTCGTGATCATCGACGGGAATTGTTGGGACATCGTCTTCTGTAGACCGGGGGACGAGGAATGGACGGTGTTCCACACCGATTGGGCTTATCCCCCTGAATCTATTTTCTACCGTCAGGGCCGTTTCTATCTGATAGACATTCAAGGAATATTTTACATCTACAATGCCAATTCTAATCCTTCGAGGCCAGAGATGATCTACAAGATGAAGGCGCCCCTTCGTGGCGTCTTGGCCTTTTTGGAGAAGACTACTGGAGCAGAACTCTTCATGTTCGTCGACAAAAGTTGTTTCTCTAGAGAAACGACGTTGTTGACTATTTTTAAATTAGACATGACCAAGGAGCCGCCTGAATGGTCTCAGGTCAACGACATAGGTGATCGGACACTATTTTGGACGGTGGAACTGACCTCTTCTTTCTATTCTTGGGATTTTCCTGAATACAGAGCCAATTGCATTTATTATTGTGATTCTTATTTCCATTGGCCTGATCCAATGGAGCCTTTAGATCATGAGATAGAGGTGGAGCCTTTAGATCATGAGATAGAGGTGTTCGACATAATGAATCAGAGCTTTGAGTTGTTATCCACCGGTTGGAAGAAGCCTCCATATTATGACATTACGGCGAAGTGGTTTACCCCCAGTCTCAGGAATACGAGGATGTGAGGAATATGAGGATGTGAGCGCAGATTAGAAGATGCCTGGTATTCTTTGTCTGACCCTTTTTTACTTTCACGCTATGTCATTTTGCAAGATGTGCTCTTTTCTACTTTGATTTCCTTTCTCATGATTGTCGCTAATCTTCCACATGAATGCTTACTGTTTGATGCAATGCCTGGATTTAAAAACTGCATTACAAATAACTTTGTCAATAGATGCAAGTTATGATCAATCAGAAGCTTCTTTCTTTTACAGTCTAGGTCTCGCATTTAGAATTGATTTAGATTTGTACTTTTTGGAGATCAATTAATTTCCTCGCATCAGATAATGAAATTTTATTCTAGTTTGAGGAGCCCTTCCGGTCTAATAGATAAGATAAGTTTCTGTAATTTATTAATAGATAAACATAGCTACGATTTGTAATAAATGGATGGAAGTCCTTATGACGTAATATCCATGGTAATTGGATGCTGTACTCTCTACTAATTATTAAGAAAGTGGTTCTGTTAGTATATGTAGACGTAGCCTAAGGTGAGGTTGATGTTCAAGATCTGGCTCTGTTTATGTACTTGTAACTATAGGTTATATTATGAAAGAGTGTAGTTTAAGTACAAGACAGTGAATTCATAACAGAAATTGTCCGTGAGTTCCCTCTAAATATTCATCAGGGAGATGTATATTATTCTGGCTAATGAGAGGAATTTTTGATATATTCTATAACTTTCGGTTGACCTCATCTTAAGTTCCAGTGGATGTTGAATTTTAATGCTGGGTGCACGTTTATGAAATAGAATATTCTGGGTAGTAAGTCTTGGTTTTCCTGGGGGTAAGGTTATCGTGCTAAATCTCAAGCAGCTGTCAGGTTGTGCTAGGAATTGTAAACCCTTTAAGGCTATCCTTGTTAAATTCGTAATAATTAGAAGTGTAAGTTTTGGAGAATTCAAGAAATAAGTAAATATTCCAGCATGATATTGATTCGATCCTTGAATAATTTTGGATTATTGGGTCTCAAAGAATTTTCAGGAAGCGGTTAGTTTTTTTGTTACAAACGGGTGATCACACCAATCTAGATTGAGTCAACCCCAATTTATCAGAATACTGGGCACAGATCACTCGGTATCCAGCACCACGGCCCTGAATGATGGGCAACTCAGGCAGCAATCCAGTCAGCCGCTGAATTCGCTTCCCGATAAATGTGCCGAATCTGAACAGCATCAGCCTGGTGAAGCATAAACCGAATGTCACATAACATCGGGTTGGACAAAATAGGAGCGCTCAGATCCTGGCGGAGCCAACGCACCACAGTGATAGAATCACCCTCAATAATAAGCCTGCGAATACCTAGACTGCGTATGGCATAGGAAATACCAGCCCACGCCGCATGCAGTTCAGCAGCCGGCACAGAAAGGTCAAGGATGCCAAAACCGCCAGCCGCAACCAAAGCACCGTCAGGCCCATGGATAAGAAAAGCCGAACCCGCCAGACGACCATGAACACTGCCATCAAAATTGACTTTGACAAACCCTAGTGGAGGGGGTTCCCAAGAGATGAAGACCATACGTCGGTGCACTGCAGGGGCAGCAAGGGAACCCAAGATGCTAGAGCTGTCAGAGTCAAAGGCAGACTGATGGAAAATATACTCATCTGAGAGAGAGTGAGCAGTCTTGATAATCCGGTGAGGAGGATCAGAAACATCAGAGAAAATTTGATGATTCCGGGATAACCAAAGATGATAAGCAATATAGGCAGCCAAGGAGCTGGAACGACCAAAGTTTCGTCTGGTGTCCCGACGAATCATCGTAATGAAGGAGGTGCAGCACTGAACACTACTCTCACCCCACAGGCTGTAACCCGTAATCTGCCATACCAATCTCACTCTGGCACAGGAAAATATAGCATGGTCAACAGTCTCGACCCTAGAACCGCATAGCGGGCAGGTAGGAGAGATCGCCATGCCCCTCCCAGAAAGCAGGGAACACGTAGGAAGGCAATCCCAAGCCATCTTCCAGATAAATAGACGAACTCTTGGGTGGATGGGAAGCCTCCAAATCCAGGACCCATCCATCGCATACCCCGACTGAGATCGTAATCCTGCATGAAGTCCCGGATGGGCGCACGGGTCAAGCAGGACCTCCTTCATAATCTAATATCCGCAGTGTGATCATGGAAAAGAGGGATAGAGAGAATGCGCTGGGAAAGCTCCGCACCAAATAAAGAGTCAATAAGGGGCCATTCCAGGCGTTGTGATACTGAATGATAAGGTCAGAGACTCTCATTCCAGTAGGGATGTCAGAACTGACAAAGGTAGGCCATCAAAACAACGGGGAATCAGCCAACCATGCATCCCTAAGGGTATCCACAGAGGTGCCATCACCAATCATCCACGACGTACGTCTAAGAACAGTCGGAGCATGACGACAGACCTCTTTCCAGAAGAAAGAGCCGGTATGAATAGACTGAGGCTGACTTGGGAGGACCAATCACCGTATTTGGCACGCATGAACGAACTCCATAAGCATCCAGGATCTAGCAAGAATCTCGATGCGTGCCTAGCAATCAACGCCTCTTTTCTGACAATAAGGGAATGAATCCCAAGCCCACCCTCTGATAAGGGCCTGCAAACAAAATCCCAAGCTCGCAAGTGAATCCCATGGCCTTCCTGCATAGAAAATCTCTGAACCATCTCTCTATCCTTCTTAAGCAGGACAACAGAATAGCTGCATTAGAAAGGATATAGAGAGGAAGAGCAGTGAGAACAGATCGGATGAGGTAAGCCTGACCATCATGGATAACCCAGAGACTTGCCAACCATCCAGATGATCACGAACACGGCGCTCTAGATCGGTGAAATCCGAGCAGCGTGGCCGCCTTCCCGTAATAGGGACCCCCAGATAAGAAAGGTGATCAGCCTGAGCGGAAATACCCAAAATTTGCATAATGGAATCCCGAATAGAATATTTAGTCTTCGGACTGAAAGATATCATGGATTTAACATTATTAACTTTCTGACCAGAAGCCCTACAGTAAGACTGGATCACTGAAGCAAAAGCAGAAGCATTGCTGGTAGTAGCCCTCCCCATCAATATGCAATCATCAGCAAACACAAATGAGATATCGATGGCCCTTGGGGCCCAGGACTGTAAGGATCTAGGAGAGAAGCTTGCTGGGCTTGGTGAAAAGCTCTAGATAAGGCATCCGCAGATAGAATAAATAAGAATGGGGATAGGGGACATCCCTGCCTAAGACCCACCGCAGAGTGGAAGTAGTCCGTCTGACCACCATTAATAATAATAGAGAAGGACGACCGATGAACACAAGCCCTGATCCAAGCAATAAAAATCTCATCAAACCCAAACTCCTGAAGAGAGCGAAAAAGAAAATCCTAACACACTCTATCATAAGCTCTCTCCATGTCCAGTTTGACAGCCATCAGACACTGGCGACTAGGGGCTCTATGAAGATCATGCATCACCTCTTGAGTTAACAGGACGTTATCAGAAATACACCGACCGGCCAGGAAAGCGCCCTGCTCAAGAGAGATCAGACGAGGAATCACCATCCTGAGCCGAGAGACCAGAAGCCGAGCACACACCTTATATAAGGTCGTACACAGGCTAATAGGCTGAAAGTGGTGCAGCATAGAAGCATCGTGGCATTTCGGCACCAAAGTAACAAGAGTCCTATTCCACTCCAAAGGAATCGACCTGGTCATAAAAACAAGCTAAATAGCCTGCTCAACATCCTGACGCACTATAGTCCAATAATGCCAAAAGAAAAGAGGAGGAAACCCATCCGAACCAGGGGCCTTATCGGGGCCAAGGTTCCAAAGGGCCAGCCAAATCTCCTCTGAAGTAATCGGACTGGTAAGGGCCGAATTCTCAGCCGCCGAGACCTTAAAGGGGGATGCCACTGGACACACAGAGGAGCCGTCCCCAGAGAGCTCAGTCCACCGAGAACGAAAAAACCGAAAAACTGGTCCGAAATTCCCAGAGTGGATTCCTGAACATTCCCCGAATCATCAATAAGCCGCCGGATCCGATTAGCCGCTTGGCGCTTTAAGGTGATCTGGTGGAAGAATCTAGTGTTCTGATCACCCTCCTTGATCCACTGAATCCGGGATCGTTGCCTCCAATAGGTCTCTTACTGACGAAGAAGGGAATGGTGGAGGCCAAGACTGGAACGAAGAGTAGCCAGATCAGAGTCCTGAAGATAGCCAAGACGTCTTCCTTATCCTGAAGAGAAGCAATAACAAACTCCACCTCCTCAACTCGTCTAAAGATGTCACCAACCTCCTCTCGATTCCATCTGGACAGTCTACGCCTGACAAGTTCCAACCAGTGAGACAGGCGATAAGTAGCATTACCTCTGACAGGAATATGCCACACTTGAGAAATAAGGGACCAAGCAGTAGGATAAGAAGTCCAGAATTTCTCAAATTTAAACTGAGCTCGGCGCTGATCATCCACATTAGTAGATATAAGAACAGGGCAGTGATCAGAGGCGATCCTGGTCAGATGAGAGACAGTAGTTGAGGGAAAAAGCTGAAGCCATTTAGCAGTGGCCAAAGCCCTATCCAATCTTTCCCACACTCTGGCAGACCCATGACGATTGTTGCACCAAGTGAATTGAGCCCCCTGAAATCCCAAGTCCAAAAGATTTGCAGAAGCAATGAAAGAACGGAACTCAGAAATGCCCGAAGACTCCACAAACTGCCTACCACCTCTTTTTTCATTGGCTCCCGTAATACAGTTGAAATCCCCAGCAATCAGGGAAGGAACACCCTGAGTAAGCACTGACAAGAGCTCGTCCCAGAGAACACGACGGACTCTGAAGTCAGTACTCGCATAGATACCAGAAAGAAGCCAGGGGCCGACGATCCCTTCGAGATAACCAAAGCCACCTGCTGCCCGCACTGGTGAAAACCCTCAACTCTAATGTCAGCAGCACGCCATAAGGCCAAGATGCCACCAGATAAACCATCAGACTCTATAGCATAGGAAGACCACGATCTAGATATCTGTCTCCTGACACGGGCCAAACTCTGCCCTGACAGCCGAGTCTCCAGCAAAACACATATATCACATTTATGAAGCTGCATGAGCCTCCCAAAAGAGGAGCGAAACGATGGTTTCAAAGCTCCTCTAACATTCCATATAATAATCTTCATTTAGATCGGGGAGAGCCCACCCGATCCCCAATCATCTCAGTATCAGGAGGACTACTATCAATAGGACCTCCTGCCTGAGTCACCTAGACTTTACTGTCCATATTAACACCGTCCACCTCAACCTGCATGGCCTTCTTGAGTAGACAGACAACATCGTCATGAGAACGATGCTCCGGGGGAAGCAACTGTGAAACCTCAGCACATGCACCTGGGGGCTGAACATCCGAAGCTTGGGTCACTAGGGACCCTTGAGCAGCCAGAGCCCCGACCTCCTTCGGCACCTTCAGCGATGCAGAAAAAGTGAAAGTGGGATCCAACCCTTGTTTATCAGCATCATTGATTTTCCCCTTACCTTTAGAGGTTAAAGGACCAATCCTCGGATTCGGGGATTCCACCGGACGGGCCCTCTTCAATGGCCCCGGATTAGCTTCCTTCCGAGATTTCGGCCTCCCAGCCCATTTATCAGATCCCAAGAGGGCAAAGGGATTAGCAGAAGTAATGGATGGCTTAGTCTTCAGAGAATTTTCAGGCACCCCATAGCCCTCGGCCAGGACCGCACAGTGAACAGGGATTGGCACGCACCCTTCACAGCCTGCAACCCCTCCTCCACAGCTTGATTGCCCGAGTCTCCTGCAGGGGGCCCTTGAGTGGAACCCTCCATGTCCACACCCAAACCACCCTGCTGCTCCCTGGAGCTAGCCACAGACCCCTTCGCACCAGAGGTTTGAAACTTCCTGCGAGCCATCTTCTTTGGGATTTGCCAGCCATCAACAACGTTGGGAGACGACGATGCAGCAGCCTTCTGGAACTTCAAACCCGAGTCCACAGCTGCCGGTTGGGGAGATCTCCGACGCCGGATCGCAGACATCCAGGGTCCATAGAGCAGAGAAGAAGAAACAGGGGTCTTCACTGAATCAAGGGACAACCCTCAGCCGGATGCAGAGCACCGCACAAGGTGCAGAATCCTTCAAGATGTTCGAAGACGAATGGCTGCCAGAAGGGAAGTCCTGTACCGTGCACCCTCACCCCCGGCCGCAGTGGCTTCCTCAGGTCTACCTGGACGCAGGCACGGGCGTAACCGTCATGCTTCTTCTCCTTGGTTGCCGAATCAAGGAAGACAAACCTCCTGCAACAGCAAGGATGGAGCTCAATATGGTCTCAGTCTAAAATTCCATAGGGAGAGACGGCAGCCGTATCCACAGAAGAGCAGAGGACAACGACGATTCCGATGGGATGAATTCAGGCTTCCAGTCCTCAATTGCTATGACCTGCCCATTTACAACCCAGGGATTTCCGAGCACCATCAATTTCGCTGCTGGATCAGAGAACCTGAGCAGAACATGACGGTGGGCCAAGCTGATCGGTTCTATCAAACCAGCAACTCCAGCACGTCGAAGCTCCCGCACGATGGCTTCAGACGGAATCCATCGCGATAAGCTCCGAGCGATTACGGCCTTGGATCCCCACTCAGAGATTTCCTCCTCCAATGCCTGGATAGGGGCCTGGACAACATCCGGAAAAAGATGAACAAGCTCGGAAACAGTTGCCGGAGAGGGAGACGAAGACACCCACTCAAACCGACTGCCCAGCGTGCGATTCCCTATCTTCCTCCCTCCTTACTCCCATCCGAGCTCACCGGAATGGCATTCGACGGCGGCACCATCGTCGGACAAGAAGCCAAGACCAGCCGGAGAAGATCGCCGGAGATCGGACACAGCCGTGCCGTAGGCACTAATCTTAAAGCAAACCCAGAGACAGACTTCAAGGAACTAGAATGCACGAACCTTAAAGCAAAACCTTAAACCAAAATAATGAAGCGGTTAGTTGGAATACAATGGAGACCCATGAAGTCACGCTTCCTATTTATAGTGTAATTATAAATTATTTTATAGAAAAAATTATCATTGTAAATTTATTTTCAAATTCAAGTTTTGTTGGATCAGAAATATTTACAATGATATTATCTCATGTGCGATTCATTATTTTTAAGAAATTATCAATATCTTAGAATTATAAATTCTTTGCATTAAATCATTCTGAGTTTCGTAAGTTATATAAGGTTATGTTTGATTTTTTGGCTAATTGATTTCATCTGTTAAATTATGCTACATTTGATTTATAACTACTCGATCAAGCAGGAAGCATAAATTATTGAATACACTGTTTAGAATTTTTTTTATTTTTGTTATTATCAATTATGAATAATTGAAATTTTGATTTTTTGTAAATATCTGGATATTCATGAAATTTCTTTTGAAAGTAAATTCTAAGTAAATAAATATTTGTATATGCATATAGACTTTTGGCCAAATTACATATGATATGATGTTGAAGAGCTACACTATAATGATATTTTTTGATACGGGCATACTCCATATTACTAAATGCGGTCTTGAGCTTACTTTGCAGGCTAAATGCAATCTTGAATCTACTCTGCAAGGCTGAATGCGGTCTCAAGCTTACTCTGCAAGGCTTCAGATCCATGTTGAAGAGGGTTAAATGTGGATGTAGTCTTTAGTTGAAGAGATGAAAGAAAATTAAGATATGAGATTTAATATGTATGATTCGATATTTGATTGTCTCATTAAATCTTGAATTTGATATTTCCTTTTGACTATTGGGTGTATGGAATTTATATAGTATATTTATGTGACAGAAATATGATTCTATTTATGCATTCAGTGCAATGATATATTTATAATTTTTAATATATATGTCAAACATGCATAATTCTTTGCATTTATCAAATTATAATATTGAAAGCTACTTGATCCAATTATATTAAAATGAAGTATTGCTTACTAGATTGTCAAGTTCATTATTGATGTTATTTATCTATTTTTTTAGACCCATAGGCTGAAAAGTAAGTTAACAGAGGATTAGGGGTGAACTAATAGAGGCAAGGCCGGCTCTCTATGTACATGCAAACGGGTTTTAATTTACTTGGTTGTATATGAAAGTGTGCTTTAAGGATATATATAAATATATTAAACAATAAAGAATGCCAGTTGTATACTTTTTATTATTATTGGAAATATAGAAGTTTTGTAAAAAGGCCATGAGACAAGATGATTAGAATGTACAGGTTGTTTTGATGATCACTATTGCCCATGTATGAATTTTATTATTATTATATTAGATTATTTTTAACAGATGAAAATATATTAGAATGCTGATTGAAAGTTGCTTTTGCTGCTTCAATACTTCTCTCATTGATTTGAAGCTGACTAGCTTAGAAAAAGACCGTGTAGGAATTGAAAGTTTAAACATAAAAATTTGCAGCTAATCGGGGCTTAACTTGATGATTACACCACTTTGTTTGAAAACTAAATTATCTACGTTTGAGCCTTGAGTGGTGCATCTTCAGGTATTCAGACTTGGGTAATCATGATGCAGGTTCATTTTCTGGCTTTTCTTTCAAAAATATTCCTTCCTTACGCTTGTTAGCTAAGAAAGAAATTTAGCCAAAAGTCTCAATAACTAATTCATTCTACTTGGCATGTCTTCTGAAGATGATACTTCGATTTCAATTTGTATGCTAATATGTACGTGACAAACAATATTAAAAGCTAAATCAGAAAACGATGACATTGGCATGGAGAGAGTGAAGATATTTCAGCATAGCCCTTTGTTGGCAAACTTGAAGAGGCTGAAATCAAGAGAGTGCAGAATCCACAGGTACAGCTAGCCAAATTAGAAGGTAACGGTTAGGGCAAAGAGTAATATTTGGAAGGCATTTCTTGGCACTTAGAGCTAGCGTCTCTTTTCTTGATGTATTAATCTCTAGTGATGTTTTTTGTACGTTTTGTGCACATCTCTTCTACATTTTCGAGATACAAGCTTATATCGCAATGATAATTTAAAGTTAGAGATTCTGCAGGTTTCTAATCCGTACGCTCTTTCTATTAATGATGATAAACTTTTGTATAAGTAAGTTGTTTCTACTCAATAAGCTAAAGGGGTTTTATTACTGATCTATTAAAGAAGAATTTTAGCGAGAGTAACTAAGATTAATTTTATATTTGTTTCTTACAAAGTCTATTAAGAACTTCGCCAGCTAAAATGATTTTATCTTGGAATTTCTTTTAAAAATAGTTCTTTTTATTATTTCTGAAAATAAAGCTGTTTTGAACTTATTTATTGAAAAAATGTGATTTTAGCCACATCGATGGTGATGATTTCTTGCAACTAAAGCTGTCACTTCGAGTGATGTTTTCGATTCACTCCAAGTAATGATTTGTTGTAAGTTGTAACCACAAAACTCAAGTATTTTTAGGTAATATACATCCATTACTTGAGAAATAAATCATCACTTCGAGTGGCAACTTAAAATCAAGCTTTTTTTTTTTTTTTACAGTACTATTATTTCTTTTTTCCCCCGCACCACCTGTGCACTATATAACCAACCTTTTCACTTCAAGCATTCAATTGTATAGATAATCCAAATTTAAATGGAATAAGAGTGGATATGGACAAATAATAATACATATTTAAATGAAATGGTTTCATAATATGTTAATGGTGACAACATACTTATCACCTAGGAATACTTGGATAAAGTACCATATGTCCATGCTCTTTTAGCTTTAGCCTCATGTGGTGATAGATTTGTGTAATGAATTTTTTTTTTGCACCGTGTGGTGTAGGAATGTGCGTATCACGCACGATGATTGGTCCACGTGCATGTATAAATGCGCTTTCAGTACAAAAGAAAAAAATATCCTCGATGTATGCGTGCGCAAATTAGTTATCGCGTGCGGTGCACAAAGACTTTTTCTTTGTATAATTTTTGATGCATACCTTCCTTTGGTGGTAACACCCTAACTAGAGCCCTGCTTGAATTTTTTTTTTTTTTTTTCAAACTTCAGGCTGAGGTTGGGCTCAAAATTACAAATTCTAGGGCTAGGCTTGAGCCCAAGCCTCAATTAAGCCTAAAGCCTAATTGGGTTGAGCCATAGCTTACCTATTTGGGCCAAAGACTGGGTCAATGAGTAAATTTTCATTTTTTAGGTATCATTGCCACCACTTGTTTAAGGTTTAGGGACAAGATTTGGTTGGGTTTGGGTTTCATTGAAGGTCACCATGTTAAACCATCCTTGGGCTTAAGCTTTGGGTGAAGTTTGGGCTGAGGCAATTAATGGTCCAAGCTGACCTCAAAAAAAAAATTTCAGCTTAACTTTAAATCCAATTTTAGGACAAGTCTTTATGCACTGAAGGTCAGTGCATAAAGCGCACACCGAACATGCGATTGACCACATGCTCATGCCACCTCATGTGTCATGGCCCAATGGGCTATAGCACCCACCACATGCGCGGTGGCATCGGCGTGCGTTCAATCCATGTACCCGGTGTGCACTTTGTGCACTAGCCTCTAGTACATAAAGACTTTTCACCAAATTTAACCTAAATTAACTGAAGGGTATTTCATGGCCCAACCCAAAATCATGTTGGCTTGATGGGTCATAGGCCAACCCAAGTTCAGTTCCAGCCTACATCCATGACTTGTACGATACTCTTAGGCATGGTTAATTGTTGCAATGCTATTAGACGTACCCATAATCAAATGCATTTTGAGGATTATGCTCCAGGATTAGACACTTGTCTAGTTTCGTATATCAATTTTTTTGTCAAGTTTTAAAATTAGATTTTGTTAGAAAGTGTAAGTATCAAAATTCCTCAGAAAGAGATTCTAGAGAAAATGATCTTGGTATATTGGTTGGTTATAAAAAAAGTTTGGTAAGCATACTTGTTTCAGTTGGTTCATATTTGATTGGCTATCATTATTTTGAGAGGTAAGTATAGAATACCATATATATATATATATATGCCCGTAAATATAGGTGCATGTTTAATTGGCTAAAACTAGTTGTGTAATCATTAACAATTTTATTTTCATTTTCTATAATTAATATTTAAAAATTCAAGGAAATAAATATTAATTAATTTTTTAGTAGTATAATTAATAATAAGGAGTATTATATTGTTATTTCATAAGCTTATATAATCGATAAATGGGATAATAATAAGGGAGATTAATAATATAGTTAGAGGTAATGGGGTCACCATGTTTAATTGTACACCAATATTATTTTCATATTAATATAACATAATTCAATATTATAAGATCATATAATAATAGAATATAACATTTATAATAATAATAATATAATAATAATATAATACTATTATTATATTATAATTTAGTTATATAATATATGAGAATTTTTGGATAAAATATTATTTTGTTTTGTATCCATATTAAAGGGTATTTTTGGAATGAAAAATTTAGCCAAGAATGAGGCTTTTTCATATACTTTCATGAGGCTACTTCTTGCATGAATAGGGGTAGTAAGTGTTAATAGGACATACTTTCCATTAATAAATTTGAAGAGGAATGAACTCAAGTGCGGTTAAGGCTAGAAATGGAACGGGTTGGGTTGAGCTTCACCCTTCCTTGGAACCAATTCAATTTTTTTTTGGGTGTTTTGGGCCAGGTCAAGGCCTAAAAATATCCTAAAACCTAGGCAAGAGCCCAAACCCAAGCCCAACCCGAAACCTATCATGCCAACACACTTCCTTGCCTTCTTAAACCCAAAAAAAAAAAAGAACAAGAAAAAAAAGAAAAAGCTTCACACTTTTGGAGTAGCATTGGTTCTGGAAAGAATGACTCCTTCTTGGACTCGTCTTTGCTCGCCACTGCTGCTAATTAAAGACCTCAATAGGATAACGATTGCCATCGAATACCCTGATGAGATGAGGACTGCCACCAAAGACCCTGATGAGATGAGGCCCTTACATGATAGCTCAGCATCATGTGATGGTTTTCGATAGAAACATTTCTGCTTTGATCATGATAGTGCATAAGGTGGTAAGAGCAGACCGATGGATGAGGTGGAGGGGGCGAAGCAGGCAGATATGGAGATCTAGATCGCGGATAGAGCTAGGGTGACGACTCCATCAAGGAGTTGTACAGCAGGAGCGGTCGGACGGGGAGCCTCCTAGAGTCCTTTGGACCAGCTATGCAAGGGCTTGCACTTGCTGTACCAATATAGCAAACTGATCCTGGGTCACCATGGCCGCTAACGTTCGGGAGTCTCGGCTAGCGGCGATAGCAGAGGCGCCGCATTATTTGGAGGATCAGGCCTCTGGGAGGCGGTCTGATCCTGTATCTCAAAGATAGCTCTCCTTCGATTGGCCATTGAAGGGTTGTTCTTCTGGATCTGAGCCTTGTCTCCTTGATTACAAGTTTATGGGACTTGAGGCCCTTTGTCTAGCGCTAATCTGTTGCCGCAAAAATTCGCTCTCCAACTCGGGTGCGGTCCAACTCTGGATCTGGATGCCGATCTCTCGTCCGGGTGGAACCTGCAAGACAGTCCTCACGCAGAGAGTATCGAGATGGCTCTCTACGGAAGACCCTCCGATGCCCAAGTCAGTGAAGATTCACAGCAAGCAGATATGGGGGGAAGGCTCTCGCAGAAGAGTCCCTCAAGAACGGCTGCTCTGAAAGCCTCGGGGAGCTTTGCTCGAGCTTCAATGGAGTTTTTTTTTAGTGAAAGGGTGAGCATACCTGGAAGACTTCAAGATAGAGCATATATATAGGTTGCCAGGGTGATGGCAAATAACTACCTGATTCCTTGAGCGTGCCACTGGGGTCTAAAATCGTTATGATTCGAATCTAATTCAAATCAAGTTTGTTACGAGATTGGTAGCTTTCGAATCTGGTTAGTTAGAGAATCAACGGTTAGGGAGGTTAGTTGGTGCTTTAAGATTCGGTGACTCGAAGGCCTTAGGTCACTTATGGCATTATCTGGCTTCTTCCTTTTCTTAGGGCAGTCGAAGGTCCACGTGGCTGAATCTTGCCGAATTATTATGGATTTGAATTCTCCCGCGCTTGGTTCTGCAGAGGTTCAGGGGTACCTCGGTCTAGCTGAGGTATAAGCATAGCTTGGCCCCGCCGGTCTGGCCGAGGTATGAGGATAGCTCGGTCTCGCCGAGGCATGAAAATGGTTCGATTGAAAATAGCTTGGTCTAAGAATAGCTCGGTCCGAGAATGGCTTGGTCTTGCCGAGGTGTATCGACTCTATTCTTTTCTGGATGTGATAGCTGACGGATCAAAAATCAAAGATGATCTAAATTTTTTTGTCGTATGCACGAATATTGACGTGATAATGATTTTACCTCTCATCAATATTAGATATATTTTTTAACAGATGAAAATATATTAGATATATTAGAATGCTGATTGAAAGTTGCATTTGCTGCTCCAATACTTTTCTCATTGATTTGAAGCTGTCTAGCTTAGGAAAAGGACCGTGTAGGAATTGAAAGTTTAAACATAAAAATTTGCAGCTAATCGGGGCTTAACTTGATGATTACACCACTTTGTTTGAAAACTAAATGATCTACGTTTGAGCCTTGAGTGGTGCATCTCCAAGTATTCAGACTTGAGTAATCATGATACAGGTTCATTTTCTGGCTTTTCTTTCAAAAATATTCCTTACTTATGCTTGTTAGCTAAGAAAGAAATTTAGCCAAAAGTCCCAATAACTAATTCATTCTACTCGTTGTATCTTCTGAAGATGATATTTCAATTTCAATTTGTATGCTAATATGTACGTGACATACAATATTAAAAACTAAATCAGAAAATGACATCGGTATGGAGAGAGTGAAGATATTTCAGCATAGCCCTTTGTTGGCAAACTGGAAGCAAAGAAGCTGAAATCAAGAGAGTGCAGAATCCACAGGTACAGCTAGCCAAATTAGAAGGTAATGGTGAGGGCAAAGGGTAATATTTGGAAGGCATTTCTTGGCACTTAGAGCTAGGGTCTCTTTTCTTGATGTATTTAATCTCTAGGGATGTTCTTTGTACGTTTTGTGCACATCTGTTCTACATTTTCAAGATACAAGTTTATATCGCAATGATAATTTAAGTTAGAGATTCTGCCGCTTCTAATCCCTACGCTCTTTCTATTAATGATGATAAACTTTTGTATAAGTAGGTTGTTTGCACGCAATAAGCTGAAGGGTTTTTATTACTAATCTATTAAAGGAAAATTTAGCAAGATCAACTAAGATTAATTTTGTATTTGTTTCTTACAAAGTCTATTAAGAACTTCCGCTAGCTAAAATGATTTTATATATTTTGGAATTTCTTTTTAAAATAGTTCTTTTTATTATTTTTGAAAATGATGCTGTTTTGAAATTATTTATTGAAATATTGTGATTTTAGCCACATCGATGGTGGCGATTCCATGCAACTAAAGTCGTCACCTAAAATGATGAATGATGATTTTAATTCACTCCAAGTAATGATTTGTTGTAACCACAGGATATACATCCATTACTTGATAAATATATATTTACATGATAAATAAATCATCGCTTCTAGTGGCAACTTAAAATCAAGCTTTTTTTTTTTTGCAGAACAATTTGTTTTTTTCAACAGCACACTTGTGCACTATATTTTCAGGAGTATTGTGTGATCGATGCATTCCATTAAAATTAAAAGAAAAATTTTATAAAACTGCTATTAGACCAGCTATGCTATATGGGATAGAGTGTTGAGCAATATTGAAACAATATGTAAATAAATTAAGTGTAACAGAAATGCATATGTTAAGATGGATATATGATAAAACTTTAAAAGATAGAATTAGAAATAAACATATAAGAGAAATGATAGTAGTCTCAATTGAAGATAAAATAAGAGAAAATTGATTACGGTAGTTTGGATATATGCAACTTAGACCCTTAGATGCTTCAGTTAAAAAGAGTGATCTTTTAACAATTTATGGTAAGGATAGAAGTAGAAGTAGACCTAAACTAACATGAACATAAATAATTAAAAAAGATATAGCTATTTATAATTTAAATATCAACTTGGTCTTGAATAGAGCAGAGGAGGAAGCAGATTCATGTAGCCGACCTCATGTAGTTGGGAAAAAGCTTAGATGAGTTGAGTTGAGTTGAGCACACCTATGCTCTATATAACCAATTAACCTTTTCACTTCAAACATTCAATTGTATAGATAATCCAAATTTAAATGGAATAAGAGTGGATATGGACAAATAATAATACATTTTTAAATGAAATGGTTTCACAATATGTAAATGGTGACAACATACTTATCACCTAGGAATACATGGATAAAGTACTGTACATCCATGCTCTTTTAGCTTCAGCCTCATGTGTTGATAGATTTGAGTAATTTTTGATGCATACCTTCCTTTGATGGTAACACCTTAACTAGATCCCTGCTTGAATTTTTTTTTTTAAAAAAAACTTCGGGCTGAGGTTGGGCTCAAAAATTACAAATTCTAGGGCTAGGCTTGAGCCCAAGCCACAATAAAGCCTAAAGCGTAATTGGGTTGAGCCATAGCTTACCTATTTGGGCCAAAGACGGGTCAATGAGTTAATTTCATTTTTTAGATATCATTGCCACCACTCCTTTAAGGTTAGAAAACTCTTATTGCACGGCATGTGGTGCAGCAGAAACTGCACTACACGCGGTGATTGGTGCGCATCGCAAGCGCACATGCATTTTAAAGGCAAAAAAGATATTTATGTTCTTTGCATGCGTGCATGCACATGTGTGCCAATCGCTGCGTGTAGTGCAGCAAGACTTTTCCTTTTAAGGTTTGGGATAAGATTTTGTTGGGTTTGGGTTTCATTGAAGGTCACCATGTCAAATCATCCTTGGGTTTAAGCTTTGGGTGAAGTTTGGGCTGAGGCAAGTAATGGTCCAAGCTTACCTCAAAAATTTTTTGAGCTTAACTTTAAATCCAAATATAACCTAAATTAACTCAGGCATCGATCATGGCCCAACCCAAAATCATGTCGGCTTGATAGGTCATGGGCCAACCCAAGTTCACTTCCGGCCTACATCCATGACTTGTACGATGCTCTTAGGCATGGTTGATTGTTGCAATGCTATTAGACATACATATAATCAAATGCATTTCGAAGATTATGCTCTAGGATTAGACACTTGTCCAGGTTCTTGTATCGATTTTTTGTTAAGTTTTAAAATTAGATTATGTTAGAAAGTGTACGTATCAAAATTCCTCAGAAATAGATTCTAGAGAAAACGATCTTGGTATATTTGGTTGGTTATAAAAATAAAAGTTTGGGAAGCATACTTTTTCAATTGGTTCATATTTGATTGGCTATCATTATTTTGAGAGGTGAGTATAGAATACCATATATGCCGGTGAATATAGTTGCATGTTTAATTGGCTAAAACTAGTTGTGTAATTATTAACAATTTTATTGTCATTTAATATAATTAATATTTAAAATTCATTGAAATAAATATTAATTAGTTTTTTAGTAGTATAATTAATAGTAAGGAATATTATATTATTATTTTGTAAGCTTATATAATCGATAAATGGGATAATAATAAGGGAGATTAATACTATAGTTAGAGGTAATGGGGTCACCATGTTTAATTATACACCAATATTATTTTCATATTAATATAATATAATTTAATATTATAAGATCATATAATAATAGAAAGAATATTATAATAATTATATTATAATACTATATTATTATATTATAATTTAGTTATATAATATATGAGAATTTTTGGATAAAATATTGTTTTATTTTGTATTCATATTAAAGGGTATTTTTGGAATGATAGGATATACTTTACATTAATAAATTTGAAGAGGGATGAAACTCAAGTGCCGTTAAGGCTAGAAATGGATTGGTGGGGTCGAGCCTCACCCTTCCTTGAGCCCAACTCATTTGTTGTGGTGTTTTAGGCCAGGTTAAGGCCCAAAAATAGCCCAAAACCTAGGCATGAGCCCAAACCCAAGCCCAGCCGAAAAACTCAAGTGCCGTTAAGGCTAGAAATGGATTGGTTGGGTCGAGCCTCACCCTTGAGCCCAACTCATTTGTTGTGGTGTTTTAGGCCAGGTTAAGGCCCAAAAATAGCCCAAAACCTAGGCATGAGCCCAAACCCAAGCCCAGCCGAAACCTATCATGTCAACCCACTTCCTTGTCTTCTTCAACCAAAACAAAAAGAAAAAGCTTCACACTTTTGGAGTAGCATTGCTTCTAGAAAGAATGACTCCTTGGACTCGTCTTTGCTCGCCACTGGCACTAATTAAAGACCTCAATAGGATAATGATTGCCATCGAATACCCGGATGAGATGAGGACTGCCACCAAAGACCCCGACGAGATGAGGCCCTTGACATGATAGCTCAGCATCATGTGATGGTTGTCGATAGAAACATTTCTGCTACGATCATGATAGCGCATAAGGCGGTGAGAGCAGATGGATGGATGAGGTGGAGGGGACGACGCAGGCAGATATGGAGATCTAGATAGGCTGGTGGTGTCCGAACCTGCAAAGAAACAACATTGCAAAATAATGTGTGATAGTTTGAGCATGGAGGAGGGAAGAAGGGGTTTCTAGTTTGGAGCAGCAATTTCTTGAAATGTTAGGGCTTTCGATAGGAGGATGAGTCGATGAGATGAGGGGCAACAAGTGGTATACCCAAGCCCTACCTAAAATTCATGTGGTGGCTAAGTTTTTAAGTCTAGGCCTGGCTTGAATATTGGGAAAGTTAGCCCATGGCCTAGTCTAATGGGCCTTGGGCTACTTCGAGCCCACTTCTAGCCCTAGGTGTGGTGCACCATATCGGTGTTCTTCAGTTTCGTCTATCTCTTTTATTTTTGGAAAAGTCTTTGTACATCGCCCCCGGTGCAGCAAGTTCTACGTGGGCTGCACCGCCTCTCCTGATTAGTCCACGTGGATCCTACGTGGCCTGACGTTGCGGGACGGGATAGCTCTGATACGATGTTACGTTCTGATCGTGACGTCTATTAAATGCGCTTCGCCTTTATTTTAAAATAGTGTGCAGACGAAAATGCCCCTTCCCTCCAGCCTTTTTCTACCACCTTTTTTTCTTGGATTACATCTATGCAAGAAAAACTCTTTCTCCCCCTCGCTCTGGCTTTCGGGTGCAAGGAATCAGTCTAAGGTTTGAGCAAGATCCTGAGCCCTCGCTCTGAGAGTCCGTCGAAAGAAAATATTTCAGCTTCGAGGCTGGAATACCTAGCTACTGAAGGCTTCTTCAAAAACTTCTGAGAAAATGTCATCCGCAGCAGGAAGTAAAAAGTCCTTGTTCCCACATCTTTTTTAGTTCCTTTATTACACCAACTGTTTTGGTCGTTAGAGGAAGTTAATGCATTAGGAAACCATTTAATGCTCAGGTAACATCCTTAAATACCTTGAGTTTAGTGTTTTTCTGCACGAATAAGGTACTCTTTTAACTAGGAGGTTATACCTTATAAACTAGGGTGTCGTCAGTGTGTTTCGACCTATATTCCCTGTTATTCCCTGTCCATATAGCTCTAGTGTCCTCACTTTACAACTCGGGTGTCCTACTCTTTTAACTAGGATGTTATACCTTATGAACTAGGGTTTCGTCCGAGTGTTTCCGTTTAATGCTCAGGTAACATCCTTAAATACCTTGAGTTTAGTGTTTTTCTGCACGAATGAGGTACTCTTTTAACTAGGAGGTTATACCTTATGAACTAGGGTGTCATCAGAGTGTTTCAGCCTATATTCCCCATTATTCCCTGTCCATATAGCTCTAGTGTCCTTACTTTACAACTCGGGTGTCCTACTCTTTTAACTAGGATGTTATACCTTATGAACTAGGGTGCCGTCCGAGTGTTTCGGCCTATAATCCTCGTTATTCCCTGTCCATATAGCTCTAGTGTCCTCATTTTACAACTCGGGTGTCATACGATATTTTCTAGGGTGTCGTTATATAAGAACTAGGGTGTCGAAGGATTCTGCAGTGTCGTAATGTTTCCTTGGGTGTCGTAAGGCTAGGGCATCATCAGATTACTTCTGAGGTGTCGTAAGTTCAATATAGTTATCCTTTGGAGCTAGGGTGTCGTTAGATGACAGCTTGGGTGTCGTAGGATGTTTTTTGGGGTGTCATCATGTTACATCATATAGTTTAATTTCGGGTGTCATAATATGAGAAATGGGGTGTCGTTATAGTCATTCTGGGGTATCGTAAGTTGTTTTCTTGGGTGTCGTAGTTTTAATTAGGGGTGTCCTAAGTTGCTTTCTGGGGTGTCGTAGCGTTTCATTCTTTTCTTTAACTACTAAAGGGTGTCGTAAGGTTTTATCTGGGATGTCGTAAGTTGTTTTATGGGGTGTCGTTAGTTCCTGCCTGAACACTTTCAGCTAGGGTGTCGTAATATGTGAACATTGGTGTCGTTAGGCCCTACCTCAATGTCTTATGAATGGGTGTTGTCATTTTATAGCTACGGTGTCGTTTTTTGTAAACTTCGGTGTCGTGACTTTTGAATTCGGCTGTAAGTTCATGTCTTAAACTGTTAAGGCATGTCGTAGTTTTTGACTAGGAAGTCGAACAAAAAGCCATTATTCAGATCATAGATGGCATGTATTACTGGTATCTGGGGTTCGAACATAATTGTGTTGTCGTATTTCTTCAACTGAGCTGTCGTATTTCTTTAACCTTGGTGTCCTAATGCTTTGTCAGGATATTTTGACAGCTAAATCTATGGATATCATTGTTCATGACTGCGTGCCTATATTTCCACAGACAATGTTGAAATTATAGATCGAAAAGACATCGAGCACACTCCCGCTCGTGCACCTTCATCCATCGCTCCAAATGCAGGGGATGACACTGTTGTTCCTCAAACTGGAATGGAATTTAATTCAGTAGATGCTGTATATACTTTTTATAATGGATACACAAAAAGAGTTGGTTTTGGAATCACAACAGTGTGTAGCAGGGCCAACAACAACAAACAACTTTGCTTCAAGCACCTGACATGTTGGAGGCAAGAAAAATCTAGAAAAACAGAGAAGAGTATGAATCATAGGATACTGGCAAAGTTGATTGTATGACATGCATAAAAGCAGACTGAATGTTACAAGTGGTAAGTGGATATTGGTTGAGGTTTCTCTAGAACATAACCATCAGATGTCCATAACATCAACTGGTTATCTACGGTCCCATAGGAGGATCAGCACACCAGAGAAGGTAGAGATCAGCAATTTACATACCGTGAATGTGTCGACAACTCAGATATACTCTGCCATAGCAAGAAGAAAAGGGGGCAGAAGACAATTGTATTTCACAGAGAAGGATGCTCATAATTTTATTTGTCGCGAACGTCAGTCTAAGCTGAAAGAAGGAGATGTTCAGTCGATGGTAATCCATTTCACCGAAATGCAAGTCAGAAATCCAATTTTTTTATACCTTAGGCCTTAATGATAATGGTCATCTCAGGTCTATCTTCTGGATTCATCCAAGGTCAAGATTGGCATGCACATACTTCGGTGATGTTCTAAGCTTTGACTCAATCTACTTGACAAATAGATGTCAAATGCCTTTTTGTTCATTGTCGAGGTCAACCATCATGGACAGTCCACCTTGCTTGGTTGCACATTGTTGTCTGATAAGAGGACTGAGACATATAAATGGGTTTTTCAGTCGTGGCTGGATGCAAATGGTGGTCAAGCACCTATTGCCATAATAACTGATCAAGATAAGGCAATCGAGGTTGCTGTTAGGGAGGTTTTTCCTAACACACGACATCGATTTTGTCTTTAGCATATATTGAAGAAGATACCTGAAAAGATTGGCCACATTTGCACAACAAATCCCAAATTTATGGTTGATTTTGATGAGGCAATATATGATTCATTGACCATACAATCATTCAAGGAAAGGTGGGCACATCTTATGGAGAAATATAAAGAATGTAAGGCTATAGATTGGTTCAATGTCCTTTACGAATGTCGGGATAAATGGGTCCCAGTTTACCTAAAGGATACATTCTTCGTAGGTTTGTAGGACATTGTGTTTGGTTCATGTTCATGTTCAATGCTTCTTTTTTTGACAAAATTATGTACAAGGATGTCATCTTCACAAAGGAGCAAGGGCATCAATCACTTCTTCGATGGCTTTATAAATTCGAAGACTACACTCACGGAGTTCATAGATAAGTACGAAGATGCCTCGAAGAAAAGGTATGAGGCCAAAATGAGAAGATAATCGGACATTTCAAACGATTGCTTTCCTAAAGACATCCTCACCTTTTAAGAGGCAAGCTGTAGGAAGGTATACAAGGCGCATTTTTAAAAAATTTCAGAATGAGATCCTTGAAATGGCTGCATCAAATACTAAATTGATCAAGGAAGCTGATAACTGTTGTGTATATTCTGTAAAGTCATATAAAAGGATTGAAGTCAATGGAATCGGCAAGGAGATGATAAAAGATTATATTGTGTCATACGATAAAAATACTGATGATGTCCATTGCCAGTGTCGATCCTTTCATTTCAAGGGTTACTTGTGTAGGCATGCCTTGTTGGTTCTTCATCAAAGCGACGTATTTTGTTTACCCGATAAATACTTCATGAAGAGATGGTGCAAGGACATGAAATACCAATTCAACGATTTTGACTGCAATACCGAAGGTTGTGATAAAAGCACACAAAAATCATGGTATGCAGTGATAATTTTTTATTTGAAATGTCTTAATGTATATTTTCGATAACATTACATTATTGATTGTAGATATAGTTTGCTGAGTCATCGGATGATGAAGCTCGCAGAGATAGCCTCCATATTTAAAGATGCATTTAATTTAGTAATGGATGGTCTAACACCAATATTCAAATTTGTTATGGATGCTAACTGCGCAGCTAAGGCAAGTACACAACTTGTTATTCAAGATCCTGAGCAAATTAGACGAAAGGTCGCCCAAGAGAGAACAGATTAAAGAGTGCAGTCGAGAAGAAGTCAAAAAGATCAAGGAAATATATGGTCAAGGCATCCGTTGACGCTCCCCCAATGCAAAATGAAATAAGAGCTGGTTCAAGCAACAGGCAGACTTGTATGCAGTCAATTAACACCGGTGAGGATATAGAAAGAATTGTACCACCTTCCAAAACTTTGATGGACGAGTTTGATGCTTATGTATTAAGTCAACTAACACAGAATCATATATAAAAGACGGGTGTCGTAACTTTGTAACTAGGGTGTCTTAGTCTCATGATAGAGTTTGTTTTAAGCACAGTTGTCGTTGCTTTGTAACTAGGGTTTCTTTTTCAGCCAAATGAAGTGCTCATCTCGGCAGCCAAATAGAGACTCTTGTGTTTCTATTTATGAATACGCTTGCACTGTAATGACACCCCAGCTCTGACGTAACGACACCCTAGCTTTTAAGCGACGACACCCGAGCGAGGACTGTTAAGGCGGGGACCGACGACATCCCTAATTTAGGCTGTTACGATACCCCAGCTCTATATAACGACACCGTAGCTTTGAATCGAGGACACCCAAGCAAGGACTGTTAAGGCGGGGACCTACGACATCCCCTATTTAGGCTGTTATGACACCCAACTTTCATCTGATGACACCTTAGCTTCAATGCAATGATACCTGTGCGGGGACTGCTAAGGCGGGGACCGACGACATCCCTGACTTAGGCTGTTATGATGCCCTAACTTCAATGCAACAACACCCATGCGAGGACTGCTAAGGCAGGGACCGACGACATCCCCGACTTAGGCTGTTACGACACCCCGGCTCTCATCTGACGTTACTCTAGCTTCAATGCGACGACACCCGTGCGGGGACTGCTAAGGCGGGGACCGACGACATCCCCGACTTAGGCTGTTACGATACCCCAGCTCTCATCTGACGATACCCTAGCTTCAATGCGACGATACCCGTGTGGGACTGTTAAGGCAGGGACCCACGACATCCCCGACTTAGGCTGTTACGACACCTCAGCCCTCATCTGACGACACCCTAGCTTCAATGCGACGACACCCATGCGGGGACTGCTAAGGCGGGGACCGACGACATCCCCGACTTAGGTTGTTACGACAACCCAGCTCTCATCTGACGATACTCTAGCTTCAATGCAACGACACCTATGTGGGGACTGCTAAGGCTGGGACCGACGATATCTCCGACTTAGGCTATTATGACACCCTAGCTCTCATCTGACGATACCCTAGCTTTAATGCGACAACACTCGTGCGGGGACTACTAAGGCGGGGACCGACGACATAAGCATGGGTGTCGCAAGGTTTTTCTCTAGCGTTCGTTATAAGCACGGGTGTCGTAGCGTTGTCGCTAGGGTGTCTTAATGTTTCAACTACGGCATAGTATATCTTTTTTCGGGTGAACATAACTGGGGTATCATATTTCTTTAACAAGGTGTTGTATTTCTTTAACTTGGGGTGTCGTAATACTCCCGACTATGTACCTTCACCCATCACTCAAATTGTAGAGGGTGTCGTAGATCTTTTTTCGGCCGGTTTCCTCTTGGGAAGTCGTAAAGCTTATCCGTTCAGCGTACATTTAAACCACGAGCGCGACGTCACCGATTGAATAATTGGAAAGTGCTCATTCCATCATGCGAGGAGAGACAATTCGATTTACTATAACGAAGACGCTAGCATGGCCGATACTTGTTCCGAATCGGGGATTGGAACACTGAGTTCAACGAGATTTAGTTTCCGACACTCTTTCAGTAATGGTTTCTATCCCTCATCCCTCAACGACGGCTATAAAAGGGGAAAGGATGAGTATTGCCTGCAACCACACGAAGGGTTCTATTTGATTGAGAGAGATAGTTTAAGAAAGCTTCGCCTATGACGACATCGGAGGCAGATGAGTTGGCTGTCGCCTTTAGCATCAAACTTCGGCTCGATGACTCCGATGAAGATGTTGAAAAGCAGACTGCAAAGGAAATACTGAAGACCGACTATGGTGGATCTCAGAGAGCCATGGGTAAGGCGCCATCAGAGAATGCTCTGAAATCCCTTTTTGAGCATACAAGTGTGAAGAAGAGACAGGGAGGAGGCCATAGAGGTCTATCTGGAAACACAAAAAAGTGTTTCCGTATGACATTGTAAAGAAAATTTGCAATGACTAATAATTTTAATTATAGAAGAACTTGCGACTGCTTTGTAACTATGGTGTTTTAATAGTAAATCTATGGTATCGTAGCTTTATTATGATTACGATTGATTTTCTCCTCAGATATCATAAAGCTTTTCCCCTAAGCATGAACGGATGTCTTAGGTTTGTAATTAGGGTATCGTACTATTTTAGCTTGGATGTCGTCAGTGGTCTTCGGCCGATTTCCTCCTGGGGTGTCATGGAGCTTCTCTCCATGGTCATAATAAGCACGGGTGTCATAGCATTGGTGCTAAGGTGTCGTAAGGTTTCAACTGGGGTGTTGTGAAGAATTTTGGCCGAATTCCTCCTGGGGTGTCATGGGGCTATTCTCCAGCGTCTGTTATAAGCACGGGTGTCGTAGCGTTGTCGCTTGGGTGTCGTAGCATTTCAATTGCGGCGTCGTAAATCTTTTTTTGGGTGAACATAACTTGAGTGTTGTAATACTTCTGGTCGGTTTCCTCTTGGAACGTCATAAAGCGTATCCATTCAGCGTGCATTTAAACCACGGGCGCCAAGTGGCCGATTGAATAATTGGAAAGTGCTCATTCCGTCATGCGAGGAGTGACATTTCGATTTACTATAACAAAAATGCTAGCATGGCCGATACTTGTTCCGAATTGAGGATTGGAGCACTGAGTTCGACGAGATTTGGTTTCTCGACACTCTCTTCAGTAATGGTTTCTGTCCCCCATCCCCCAACTCGACGACTATAAAAGGGGAAAGGATGAGTATTGCCTGCAACCATACGAAGGGTAGACGACATCGAAGGTAGTTTAAGAAAGTTTAAGAAAGCTTTGCCCATGATGACATCAGAGGTAGATGAGTTGACTTTCGCCTTTAGCATCAAACTTCGGCTCGATGGCTCCAATGAAGATGTTGAAAAGCAAACTACCAAGGGAACTGAAGACCGACTCTGGTGGATCTCCGAAATCCCTTTTTGAGCATACAAGTGTGAAGAAGAGAAAGGTAGGAGACCATAGAGGTCCGTCTAGAAACGCAAAAAGCATTTCCGTATGAAATTGTAAAGAAAATTTGCAATGACTAATAATTATAATTATAGAAGAACTTGCGACTGCTTCGATGCTACTGTGTTTTAATAGTAAATTTGAGGTATCGTAGCTTTATTATGATTACGATTGATTTTCTCCAGAGATGTGTAAAGCTTTTCACCTAAGCATGAACGGATGTCTTAGGTTTGTAACTAGGGTGTCGTACTATTTCAGCTTAGATGTCGTCACTGGTTTTCGACCGATTTCCTCTTGGGATGTCGTAAAGTTTTCTCCTAAGCGTGAACGGGTGTCATAGGTTTGTAACTTGGGTGTCGTAATAATTCAACTGGGGTGTCCTCACTGTTTTTCGGCCGACTACCTCCTGCGATGTCACAAGGCTTTTCATTAGAATCCGTTGTAAGCCACGAGTTTCATAAGTTTGAACCTACGGTGTCTTAACTGTCAAGCTGAGGTGTCGTAGCTTTGTTTCGACCGATTTACTCCTGGGATGTCTTAAAGCTTTTCCCCTAAGCGTGAACATGTGTTTTAGGTTTGTAACTTGGGTGTTGTAATAATTCAGCTGGGGTGTCCTCACTGGTTTTTGGCTGATTTCCTCCTACGATGTCACGAGGCTTTTCTTCAGTATCAGGTGTAAGGCCACAGGTGTCATAAGTTTAAACCTACGGTGCCTTAATGATAAAGCTGGGGTGTTCTGGGCAATTTCCTGAATGGGTGTCTTAGGTTTATAACTAGGATGTCATACTATTTCAGCTGGAATATCATCACTGATTTTCGGCCGATTTCCTCCTGGGGTGTCACGGGGCTTCTCTCCATGGTCAGTTATAAGCACGGTGTCGTAGCATTGGTGCTAGGGTGTCATAAGGTTTCAACTCGGGTGTCGCGAAGGATTTTTGACCGAATTCCTTTGGGGTATCACGGGGCTTCTCTCCATGGTTAGTTATAAGCACGGGTGTCGTAGCATTGGTGCTAGGGTGTCGTAAAGTTTCAACTTGGGTGTCGCGAAGCATTTTCGGCCGAATTGCTCCTAGGTCGTAGCATTATCACTAGGGTGTTGTAAGGTTTCAATTGGGGTGTCGCGAAGGATTTTCGGCCAAATTCATCGGGGTGTCATGGGGCTTCTCTCCATGGTTAGTTATAAGCCCGGGTGTCGTAGCATTGTCGCTAGGGTGTCGTAAGGTTTCAATTGGGGTATCACGAAGGATTTTTGGCTGAATTCCTCCTGGGATCTCGCGGCCGTTCTCTCCAGAGTTGTAAAATGAGGACACTAGAGCTATATGGACAGGGAATAATGGGGAATATAGGCCGAGACACTCTGACGACACCCTAGTTCATAATGTATAACATCCTAGTTAGAAGAGTATGACATTCGTGCGGAAAAATACTAAACCAAGGTATTAAACGGTTTCCTAATGCATTAACTTCCTCTAACGACCAAAACAATTGTGTAATAAAGGAACTATAAAAAGATGTGGAACAAGGACTTTTTACTTCCTGCTGCGGATGGCATTTTCTCTAGAAGTTTTTGAAGAAGCCTTCAGTAGCTAGGTATTTCAGCCTCGAAGCTGAAATATTTTTTTCGACGGACTCTCAGAGCGAGGGCTTAGGATCTTGCTCAAACCTTGGACTGATTCCTTGCACCCGAAAGCCAGAGCGAAGGAAAGAAAGAGTTTTTCTTGCACAGATAATCCAAGAAAAAATAGCGGTAGGAAAAGGCTGGAGGGAAGGGGCATTTTCGTCTACACATATTTTTAAAATAAAGGCAAAGCACTTTTAATGGACGTCACATTAGAACGTAACATTGTATCAGAGCTATCCCGTCCTGCAATGTCAGGCCACATACCAATCAGAGAGGCGGTGCAACCTACGTAGGACTTGCTGCACGGGGGCGGTGTACAAAGACTTTTCCTTTATTTTTTTTAGTGATATCTGAACCTCCATATAAGCATCTAGTGACGAAGGAGAAGGAAAGAGATAAGAAGCAAATCGAAGGACATGAACATAATACCATACCTAAATTTCACCTTTTAAAAATTCCAACCCATTGATTTTTTCCTACATTCGTAAGGACCGCATTGCCCTTGGCCGAGCTTGCCACCTGAAGTTTGTTGCTGGTTTAAAGTTGCAATGCCTGTGAAAAGAAGCCACATTGTAAGAGAAAATTGAGACAAATAATCCCCATTTGGCTCATCTTCCTCCTTTTCCGTGTCTCGTATCGGCGGTGGCATCGTCTTCCGAGGGAACGTGAGAAAGATCGCAATCGTCATGGTCTCAACTCCATCTGGATCTCTTGGAGATCATCACCAAGAAGGCCATCAGCAACATATCCGATCACATCCGATTCCGCTCCGTGTGCAGGGCATGCCGCTCCGTCGCGTTACCGCACCTGGTGACGCTTCCGCCGCCGCCGCTTCTGCCCTACGACCCCTCCGTCGACGACCGAGCCTTCTTCAGCCTCTCCTTCAACTCCATCCTCACCGTCTCCCTCCCTGAAGCTCATGAGAAGCTGATCCTCACCTCGTCACACGGTTGGTTCGTCATGCTCGACCCCGCGACAGCCCAACTCTCCTTGTTCAATCCCGTCACCAGAGCCCAAATCTCCCTCCCTCCCACCACGATCTCTATTCCGGCTATCGTAAATTCTTCCTCACGTTTGGCTTCTTGTAGTCACACCCTGATTCAGCCGATGGTGACTGCGTCGTGATCATCGAGGGAAGAATTTCTCGAGACATCGTCTTCTATAGACCGCGGGACGTGGAATGGATGGTGTTCCTCACCGATTTGGCTGAGATCCTTTTCTCCATTCTCTACCGTCAGGGCTGTTTCTATATGATCGACGATAGAGAAATATTTCCCCATCTGAGCTTTGAGTTCTTATCGTCCGGCTGCGAGAAGCCTTCAGGACATATCATGCCGGCGATGTGGTTTACCCCAGTCTCAAGAAGATGGAGGATGTGAGTGCAGTTTAGGAGATGTCATTTTCCAAGATGCCTGAGGATGCTTTCCTCATAATTGTCGCTAAGAGTTAATTTTATCTTCCAAATGAATGCTTACTGACTGTATAAATATTTAAAACTGCATTGTGAATTTAACCTTGTCAATAGATGCAAGTTTATATCATAACAATGTTTTGATGTCCATTAGATAGCTTCATGAGTTTCTGATCCATATTGCTTCCTTGTTTTTTTTTCAAGAGAGTATGCTTTTATATGTTGATGATGTCAATCTTCTTCCTCAATATGATTAATGAGAAGATTCTTTTACTATCTAGGTCTCACATTTAGAATTGATTTAGAATTGTATTTTTTGGACAGCAATTAATTTCCCTGGATCAGATAACGAAATTTTATTCTGGTTTGAGGTGCCCTGCCTGTCTAATAGATAATATAGGTTTCTGGAATTTATTAATTCTGAATTTTTTTAAGAAAAGAAATTTTTCAAAAAAGAGATTTGAAACAGCATCTGCAGTAAGGAAAAAGAAAATCCAAACTGATTTCTTTTATAATAAAAAGAAGATATTTTCTAACACAATTCCCAAAAAATATTTCTAATAAAAAGAATAGATATTCTTTTTAGAACAATGGTCTCAAATGTTTTTTCAAACAAGTAGTATAAAAGATCTAGAATCTTCTGAAAAAAACAAGCGACTAATATTTTTTATAAAAACGTCTGAAATAACTTTCCAAAATAAAAGAAAAAATAAAAATAAATCTTAAACAAATTTTCTCTTTCAGAAAAGGATTATTTTTTTTAATTTTGGAATAACGTTCTTGGAAAAAAGAAAATATAAATCTTGCTTTATCTTGTGCGCTAATAATTATTTGCCAATTTTCTTAACATGTGGATCGGGATCTACTGTTGGTTTTTTGCTCATTGGTTTGTTACCTTTTCTTTTTTATCCCTTTATTCTTCATTTCGTTTTCCTCATGGGGCTCATTTTTTTTCTTTTTTCTTTATTCTTCAGTTCGTTTCAAGTGAATAGGATTGCTTAAAATATTACTTATCAATAAAATATTACTCCCAAAGGGTAGAATCAATTACTATGTAATCGTTTGGGGATATCTAATATTTTTAGATAATCATATTTTTCAAAAAAAATTATAAAAAAGTAGATAATAAATCTCTTTTTTTTCTAAATTTACATTTTAGATTTCATGATTTCTTAGTTTTGCCGAACAAGATTTAACAAATAAACTAAATAATGCCATATCATTTATTTTGTGATATTTGTAGGACCTACCTTTATACAAACTACTTTATAAATAATATTTTTTAAGAAAAAGAAAGGGTCAAATTGATCAGATGGATGTAGTCTGTTATCATAGGGGTTAAGGACTTGAAAATTTTAGAATAATAAAAAATGTGTAGAAAATATTAATTTTTATCTATAATAATTTGTATGCGTTATTAGGTCTTTTGTACCTCTAAATTATTTATACTATTATATGGTTTATAAAGTTATCCAGTAACCTGAAGAGAGAGGCCCTCCTATAACTAATGATGAGATGCTTATTTAAATATTAGAACATAAGTTATAATATTTTTATGGTAAAAAAGCTAAAGTGAAAGCTTTGAGATCCAGGACTGTTGTTGAAACAAGCATTAATATTAAGCAAATATATCATATGTGTTGGCGCTAGATCACTCTCCTCGATCGTCCGCAAGGGTTCGATCGTCTTCTTCGGCATACCAAGGATCTTTCGGTGGGCTTACTCAATCGGAAGCTTGCAAAAAATCCTAGGGACCAGATATTTTATTGAGAGTCCTTCGATGCTCAAATTAGTGTTCTAGCAATAGCCGCTCTGTGTAAGCATATATGAGCGTGTAGGAGTTGTTGTTGGCTTTCTTCTCTTATTCATTTTATTGAAGTTTGGAGCCTGTAGCGTGACTAAACGCTAGAATATGGCTTGCAGCAGAATTGATTGTTAGAGCATTTATGGTTGGTAGGCTAGATCCTATCAGGAGTGGTGGTCGCAGTAGAGATAGTGGGTGCTGCTTAATTTGGACGGCGGCTGCAGGCTGTTGCAAGCTTGCAGGGCATCGGTGGCCGTTATGGCATTCGCCAGATATGTCACCCATGTTGCATATCTGTTGTCCTGTTCTGGGTCATGGGAGACATGCGGACAGTGGTGAGTGTTGGAGTACTGGAGCAGGCACGTGGGCCTTTCAATGAGTCATACCTAGGTGGGTGGTTGATCACCACCATTGATTGGGTGTCGTCTCTCTAGCTCATCATCTTCTCCTCTCAAAGTCATGAACACATGCATGGATAATCCTTAGGAAGAGCAACTTATAGCATGGGTGGTCATGACCCATCCAAGTGCATGTCTATTTCATGTATGGGTGGTACGTTGTTAGCTTAGCCTTTGTTGCCTCAGAGGGAGACTGAAGCCGATTGTCCGATGCCGAGGCTGACTGGCTAAGGCCAAGGCTGAGGCTGACTGGTCAAGGTCGAGTCTGACTGGCTGAGGCCGAGGCTGACTAGATGAGTCTAATAGGTTGAGGCCAAGGTTGACTTGTCGAGGCCAAAGCTGACTTATCGTGGCCGAGTCTGACTGGCCGAGGTCAAGGCCGACTGGCCGAGTCTGACTGGCCGAGGCCAAGTAGATTGGTCGAGGCTGACTAGCCGAGGTTGACTGGCCGAGATCGAGTCTGACTGGCCAAGGCTAAGGCCAAGGCTGACTTGCCGAGGCCGAGGCAGAGGCTAACTTGCCAAGGCCGATTGGAAGGGCCAACCCGAGTGGCCAACTGGGGGTCTGGTCCGAGTGCGATCACCATTACCCATGTGGTATACTGGCCCCATCAGATGCCTTTCACACTCCAGAGCTTATGCAACCCATGCCTTTGCATTTGCCAAGCGAAAGGAGTGTAGAACTCTTTATCTTTGCACTTGTCTTTGCATGCTAGTTTCGGCTCTAATTCCTTTCTCATGGGAAAATCCTTTTTCTTTTTGCACTGCTTTTGATAATTTTTATCTACCTTGTGTGGACATCTGCATGCTCTTTGAAGCTGTGTATTTGTTTAACTTTAAGCAAAGTTTGAGGTAGGCTAGTTACCTTTGGCCGGTGGGGAGCAGTCAGTAATCCTCTTTCGATGCGAAGTCTGGAAGTGGGCACCCGTCAATTGTGAGATAGGGAGTTAATCTCTTCCAGCTATGAGCTGGTTGGGTCTTCATAGCTGGCTGAGAGCAGCTAGCACCATCAACTGAGTTAAGGAGTTGGTCTCTTTCAACTGTGAGCGGACTTGGTCTTCTTCTTGGCCTGCTGAGGGCGACCTATTTCCATCTGTTGCAAGTGCATAATTTGAGTTAAGGCCTTACCTAGTTGGCTACTAAGGTAGAGTTGAGGCCAAAGCCGAGATGAGGCCACTGAGGCAAGATGAAGCACAGCTCGGGTGGCCGATTGGGTCAAAGTCTTACTCAGGAGGTGTTGGGAATTGTATCCTAAAGCCAATCATTTGATGATTGTGCTAATGTAAATTACATATAAATTGATATATTAATAAAAGTTATTTGGCAGTTTATTCATTACAAGAACATCTTCTTAAAACTCCTAATAGTAATGAAGCCCTCAGGATCTTCCTTCACGATAAAGGAGGATTTATCTTGAAGGTCCTTAAAAGAGTTCGCGACCAAATGATATACTATGACAGGGCCATAGTACTATCAATTATAGGACGTTGTATATCATATTTGTTGGTTGTCCTCTTAACCAAGGAGTGTAGAGACACTGGTATGACATACAGGTGAAAGTGTAGGAGTACATTTCACCGAACGTGACTCATTTCCGGATACTCTGCTGTCAAGAGTTAATCCGAGAAGATATAGGTATAAGTATCCTTCAGACCTGAAGATCACAACCGTGGCTTACAAGCAACTCATTGTACTTAGGTGCCGGACCACCTGGATTTCTAATCCAGCTACGAAAGGTTACTGGGTGCAGTCAAGTACTTGTGGTAGTCAGTTGTGGATCAAGATGGAATTTGACCTATCCCGTTAAAAGGAGAAATGCTTGTGTTTCAATTTAGCAAGACCTTGGCCAAGGCACTTCATGTGAAAGTCACATGATCACTAAAATTGAAATCACTTTATGGATTTGCTGTTTAGAGTTGACAGGCTCTTAAGCCATCCTTAGCATTTGTGGTCAAGAGGATGAATTATGGTAACTATTTCTTAGGGTTCTTGGAGTTTGCTCGGCAACTCTTCGACCTATCCGGACGTCGGGTTCCATTGCTAGATGGGCACATCGATTAGTATAGAAAGTTGTTTCTATGCTACCGGCTTAGGTTCGAACCTAGAGAGTCACACGCATAGAAGTTTCCTAGGATGATCTATTTGCTGATCAACGATTGAGAATCGTATATGATTTAATTAATCAATTTGATTGATTGAATTATCTCAATTGGGTTAAGTACAAGTGAATAAGATTCAATTTGGTTTAAGTCTATTAGAAGGACTAATCAATTTCAAATATTGATTTGAAATTAGACTTGATTTGGATTTAAATAGATTCAGGACTAGCCAAATTTGATTTGGGCTAGGACCATGATCTATGTGGGTTCAGTCCAATAAATTCAGATCAGCTTAAACCAAAACCTGAACCAAAACTCTCGCATAAGATCTCACATGATGAGATAACTAAAGTCTGAGAGATTAAATTCATATAGAATTTAATGTAACATTAATCTTCAAACGATTCCGTTAGAATTCTAAAGTGTTAGAATTTATATGGAATAAATGTGCCTCTTTGAATCAACCAGGCGATGGAATTCTAAGTGTTAGAATTCACATCTCTTTGGTTCTCACGAACGTCGGAATTAACAAAATGCCGCGTCTCCTTGGTTTTCACCGAACAAATTAACCAAATGCCAATCTCTTTGGTTTTTACCGAAGGAATTCTAATGTTAGAATTCAATGGGCTGGCTAAAATGAGACTATAAATAGAGGACATCCCTCACCAGATAAGAACAACACACGATATGTCATGGATTGAAATTCTAAAGAGTTAGAATAGAAAATCCTGGTGATTCTGGTGTTAGCGGAAGCGTGGTGGATCTTGGAGGAAGATTCAAGTGGAGGATTCAAGATCAGCAAAGTTTTTTCCGCGAGCTAGCACTCCCGGGAATCCGATCATTCGGGGCTTCGCGTGGACGATACTAGAGGCCGGACGATTGAACGGCTGCAGAGCACAATTTACTGTTCTTAAGGTAAGTGATTTGATCCCTAGATCTTAAGGCAGGCTTCAAGATAAGTAGTATGACTTCTCATCTTGAAGATCAAGATATGATCTTGATGTTTTTATTTATATGCATATTTTAGATCAAACGATCCTATATATAAGGCAAAGATATGATCTTGATGCATGTTAGATAGATTAATATGTAATCTTTAATTTCCGCATTGATAATTGTTATCAAATTTTAAAATATGCATGGAGATTATTTCTCCCACAAATGGTATCAGAGCATGGTTTCGTATTGATCTAATTTATTGCATGTAAATTAATGCTCCTATTAATTATGTAATCAAAGCTAAAATAGATCACAGGTCTATTGGTCACAGATGGATTAAAAATCCAAATTACCCATTCAATGAGGTATTCTGTGACATATTGCCGTGCGTTATGGTTCTTGATGTTTATCAAAAGATAATTTAAATTGATCTTTGGCATCAAAACACAGATTACACACTCTCAAAAGATGTTTTATATTTGATACATATTGATGTTGTATAAAAGCATGATATTTGCATGTTTAGTATAAAAACATAGATATGAGATATGATGGCATGATGTCTATGTTATGAAACATACAAATATTTATGAGAGTCTTATTTGAATGTCAAATATTTATTCATAATCTTTTTAGATATGATCTAAATATAGGAATTATGAGTAGTAACATAATGCAACTGATGCATGATTGAATATATGACATGAAAATATTTAATCTTTTGGGTTAGCTAAATCGGGTCCATAAAGGGTTAGACCCTAAGGTTTAAATCAACTGGACTATAAGAGTATTTGATCAAATCTAAATTATTAGATTAGGTTAAGAATGCTCTAAATCAAACAATAGTTGTAGTTGATCATGTCCTTCTCTTTGATTAAACCAAATGGAAGTAGATTAGGCTCCGTGGTTGAGCATGAATCTCTTAGATGGTCAAATCAAAATTGGTTAACCATATGATGTCAAGGTGAGTTGGCAAGTTGCTCTAGGATCAACGATCGAATGGTTTTTAATTGGGAGCTACTCGTATTGATGCGTCTTTAACGAGTTAATGGCATATCCCTCCCATCGATCTCACTCACCTGGTCAATATGGTGAACCATTTATGATTCAGATCATTTACCTGATTCGGGTTGACCCATGCCTGTAAGGAAATCAGTCTGACTGATTTAGGTGCCACTTAACCTGACTTATCTTGTTTCATTCTACCGATTTCATAGATTCAGTGGGAGAACTTGATTAGTCAATTTATCTTCAGATTATAAAATCCTCTAAAATTATTAGGTCCTTAAAATGAAATAGTTATATGATAACTAGATCATAGCCTCCCATTAAGGTGGGTGATAATGAGTCCGATGTCTTGATAATCATTGGAGGCACTCCATGCCTGGTGCTTGTCAACCATCGGAATTATCATTCATTATATGATAAGTCAGCGTAACTATTAAATAGACAGTCAGGTGGGCCGAGCTTCACTCGGGCTTGGTTGTCTATTGATAGGTTACACTGATTATATCATTTAATGGTTGGACCTAACCAGAACTTTAGTGGAGGCACTCCATGCCTGCTGAAGAGGTACATGGGGCAAAACTGAACACTAAGAATTGTTTTGGGAAACAATTGGTTTTGAACCTACTCTTAGATGCATATGGGTTGGCCAAGCTTCACTTGGGCCTGTATGTAGTCTATGTAGATCTTAGTGCCCACTAAAGAATTAAGAATAATTCTTCGAATTGGGGTGTAGAGGCTGCCAATTTGAACAAAATAGTGGAGAATCTTTAGACTAAAGTCCAAGTCTTTAGACTGAATCAATTTATATACTATAAACTTTAGTTTTTCCTTATGCAGAAAATGGCCACTAATTTATCATTAAGGTCCCTATTGGATAGTGACAAGTTGAATGGTTTAAATTTCAATAGCTGGTTTAGAAAACTTAAGATCGTCCTTGAGCATGAGAGGATTCTATATATTCTGAATAATCCTGCACCAAAGATACCTGATGCAAACACCCAAAGTTCTGAGAAAGACACTTATCAGAAGTGGCTCAATGATAGAACTAGCGTGCGTTGCATCATGCTAGCAGCAATGAACGATGAATTCGGTCGCCGGTTCGAGAATGCTCAGCCAGAAGAAATCATTCAAGCGTTGAATGAATCTTTCGGCACACCCGACGACGTTGAAAGGCACAAGACTAGTTGTGCTATTTTTAATGCTCGAATGAGGGATGGATCTCCTGTCACTGATCATGTATTGTACATGATCGAGAAGATAGAACTCCTAAGCAAGCTCGGCTTTCCCTTACATGAGCAGTTGGGAAAAGATGCGATCCTGAATTCCTTGCCTCCATCCTTCCGACCTTTCCTTACTCATTTTCGAATGACAAAGCCTGCAGTCAACTACCACGGTTTGTTGGGGTTGTTACAGAACTTTGAGAAGGATAACCAGCTCTCTAAGGGTTTGGTTAATGTGGTTGAAGGATCTAAGGTAGGGCGCAACCCTTTGGAAAAGGAAGAAGAAAAGAATAAGAAAAAGGTGCAACATGCTAGGACATCTATAAAGGGTCAGATGCAGAAGAAGAAAGTTGATAAAAGTCAAGCTGAATGCTTTCATTGCAAGATGCAAGGGCACTGGAAGAGGAACTGTCCTCTTTACATTGCCACACTTGATCCAAACAGGCCAAAGAAGAAAAAGGGGCAAGATGTTGCTCAACAAGGTATTTATATGATAACACCTTGTAATTTTTCTGTATATGATAATCAGACCTGGGTATTGGATACCGGAGTCCTTTTAACATTTGCAATTCATTGCAGGGACTACAGGTCACTAGAAGATTTGAGGACAATGAAAGATTCCTTAATGTCGGCGATGGAAGATTAGTTCCAGTTCTGGCATTAGGAGTTCTTGAAATAGTTTTCAATAGAAATGTCATTGTACTAAATGATTATCATTTTTGCCCAACGTTCTTGTTGAACGTAATTTCTGTAGGCCTTCTGGCCAAAAGTCATTATGAAATTTCAATAAAGGATGTTACTTTGAATATCATTATGAATGGAGTCACTGTAATGACTGGGCATTTATCTAATGGCATTTATATATTATCACAGCCTGTGAATGTAGTGTACAAATCAAGTAAGCGCCCTAGAACAACTGATGTCACAGATATTTATCTTTGGCACCATCGGCTGGGTCATATCAACAAGAACAGATTAAACAGGTTAACTCAGGAGGGCATCCTTCGAGTTGATGATTGTGAATCATTAACTACCTGTGAATCCTGTCTTCTTGGTAAAATGACCAAGTCATCTTTTACTGGAAAAGGTGAAAGAGCAAAGAGCTATTGGGTCTAGTACATACTGATGTATGTGGACCAATGAGCACTTGTGCCAAAGGTGGATATTACTACTTCATTACTTTTACAGACGACCTTTCTAGGTTTGGTTATGTCTATCTTATGCGACATAAATCTGAGTCATTTGAAATGTTCAAACTATATCATAAAGAAGTAGAAAAACAAACAGGAAAATGTATTAAGACCCTTCGATCAGATCGAGGAGGCGAATACCTTTCAAATGACTTTGTGACATATTTAAGGGAGAATGAGATTCTCTCCCAATGGACTCCTCCAGGAACACCGTAGCATAATGGTGTGTCGGAAAGAAGGAATCGAACTCTGTTAGACATGGTTCGGTCCATGATGGGTTTTGCAAGCTTGCCAATATCATTTTGGGGATATGCATTAGAATCAACTTGTCATATTCTCAATAAGGTTCCAAGTAAGTCTGTTTCTAAAACTCCACATGAGATGTGGTATGGACATAAACCGGTTATCACCTATCTGAGAGTCTGGGGGTGTCCGGCTTATGTGAAACGTGCAAAATCAGACAAACTTGAACCCAAATCTGACAAATATTTTTTTATCGGCTATCCGAAAGAAACCAAAGGATATTACTTCTACAATACTGAAGAACAAAAGTTGTTCATTAGTAATAGAGCAGTTTTTCTTGAAAAGGAGTTCCTTAGTGAAGGAACAAATAGCTCTAATATTGAACTTGAGGAAGTTCATTAAGTAGAAGGAACAACACAAACTAGTGAACCCTTAGAATCTGAGTTGATTAGATCAAACTCAAAACCCATTTTAGATGCACCATTAAGGCGATCTGGTAGAGTACCACATCAACCGGACAGATACTTAGGTTTCTTGGTCCAGAATGAAGATTCTGTTGAGCTCGATGAGAACAACGAGGATCCGATCACCTATATGGATGCTATGCAAAGGACTGACTCTAATAAATGGCTTGATGCCATGAAATCCGAACTTGATTCCATGAAGAAAAATAATGTATGGACATTAGTTGACCCACCCGAAGGGATAAAACCCATAAGATGTAAATGGGTTTTCAAGAAGAAAAGAGGCACAGACGGAAAAGTAGAGACCTACAAAGCACGTCTGGTTGCCAAGGGGTATCGTCAACGTTATGGTATTGACTATGACGAAATGTTTTCTCCTGTGGCAATGCTGAAATCCATTCGGATTATGCTAGCTATAGCAGCACACTTCGATTATGAGATTTGGCAGATGGATGTTAAAACGCTTTTCTAAATGGTAATTTAGATGAACAGGTGTATATGATACAGCCTGAAGGTTTTATATCTGAAGATGAGTCTAAAGTGTGCAGGCTACAGAAGTCCATTTATGGACTTAAGAAAGCATCTAGGAGTTGGAACATATGATTTGATAATGTGATCAAATCTTATGGCTTTATTAAGAATAAAGAAGAACCTTGCATTTATAAATGGGCTAACGGTTCCGTTATTGTATTTCTTGTATTATATGTGGATGATATTCTCTTAATCGGGAATGATGTCCCTGTATTACAAGGAATAAAGACATGGTTATCATCACAATTCTCCATGAAAGATCTGGGAGAAGCATCATACATCCTAGGGATGAAGATCTATAGAGATAGATCTAAGAGGATGCTTGGTTTATCCCAATCTACGTACATTGACACCGTGCTAAAAAGGTTTAGCATGGAGAATTCCAAGAAAGGCTATCTTCCAATAGGCCATGGAATTCATCTTTCTAAGAAGGATTGTCCGACAACTCCTAATGAAAGAGAACGTATGAGTCGAATTTCATATGCTTCGGCAGTGGGATCGATTATGTACACCATGACATGTACAAGACCAGATGTGGCATACTCACTAGGAGTAGTGAGTAGATACTAATCTGATCCAGGAGAAAAATACTGGCAAGTTGTTAAGATAATCCTTAAGTATTTGAGAAATACTAAAGACTAGTGGTTAGTATATGGAGAGTCTGATTTGAAACTTGTTGGATATACTGATTCCAGTTTCCAATCAGACCATGATGATAGCAAAAGTATGTCAGGTTTCGTGTTTATCCTGAATGGTGGAGCTGTTTGCTGGAAAAGTTCCAAGCAACATACATGGCAGATTCAGTGTGCGAGGCAGAGTACATTGCTGCATCAGATGTTGCGAAAGAAGCTGTGTGGCTGCGAAAGTTTATCTCCGAGCTTGGAGTGGCACCTTCCATAGATGGACCAGTCCTGTTGTACAGTGACATCACTGGTGCCATAGCTCAAGCAAAGGAACCACGAGCACATCAGCGCACCAAGCACATACAGCGTCGGTTTCATCTCATTCGAGAGATTGTAGAACGAGGTGACATAAATCTTCAGAAGATTGATGGAAAGGAAAACCTAGGTGACCCATTTACTAAAGCACTCAGCATCAAGGAGTTTGAAGACTATAAATTGAAGATGGGTATTAGATACTGTAATGAGTGGCTTTAGGCTAAGTGGGGTTTGTTGGGAATTGTATCCTAAAGCCAATCATTTGATGATTGTGCTAATGTAAATTACATATAAATTGATATATTAATAAAAGTTATTTGGCAGTTTATTCATTACAAGAACATCTTCTTAAAACTCCTAATAGTAATGAAGCCCTCAGGATCTTCCTTCACGATAAAGGAGGATTTATCTATGAAGGTCCTCAAAAGAGTTCGCGACCAAATGATATACTATGAAAGGGCCATAGTACTATCAATTATAGGACGTTGTATATCATATTTGTTGGTTGTCCTCTTAACCAAGGAGTGTAGAGACACTGGTATGACATACAGGTGAAAGTATAGGAGTACATTTCACCGAACGTGACTCATTTCGGATACTCTGCTGTCAAGAGTTAATCCGTGAAGATATAGGTATAAGTATCCTTCAGACCTGAAGATCACAACCGGTGACTTGCAAGAAACTCATTGTACTTAGGTGCCGGACCACTTGGATTTCTAATCCAGCTACGAAAGGTTACTGGGTGCAGTCAAGTACTTGTGGTAGTCAGTTGTGGATCAAGATGGAATTTGACCTATCCCGTTAAAAGGAGAAATGCTTGTGTTTCAATTTAGCAAGACCTTGGCCAAGGCACTTCATGTGAAAGTCACATGATCACTAAAATTGAAATCACTTTATGGATTTGCTGTTTAGAGTTGACAGGCTCTTAAGCCATCCTTAGCATTTGTGGTCAAAAGGATGCATTATACGGTAACTGTTTCTTAGGGTTCTTGGAGTTTGCTCGGCAACTCTTCGACCTATCTGGACGTCGGGTTCCATTGCTAGATGAGCACATCGATTAGTATAGAAAGTTGTTTCTATACTACCGGCTTAGGTTCGAACCTAGAGAGTCACACGCATAGAAGTTTCCTAGGATGATCTATTTGCTGATCAACGATTGAGAATCGTATATGATTTAATTAATCAATTTGATTGATTGAATTATCTCAATTGGGTTAAGTACAAGTGAATAAGATTCAATTTGGTTTAAGTCTATTAGAAGGACTAATCAATTTCAAATATTGATTTGAAATTAGACTTGATTTGGATTTAAATAGATTCAGGACTAGCCAAATTTGATTCGGGCTAGGACCATGATCTATGTAGGTTCAGTCCATTAAATTCAGATCAGCTTAAATCAAAACTTGAACCCAAACCTCTCGCATAAGTATCTCATATGATGAGATAACTAAGGTCTGAGAGATTAAATTCACATATAAAATTTAATATGTAACATTAATCTCTCCAAACGATTCCGTTGGAATTCTAAAGTGTTAGAATTTATATGGAATAAATGTGCCTCTTTGAATCAACCAGGCGATGGAATTCTAAGTGTTAGAATTCACATCTCTTTGGTTCTCACCGAACGTCAAAATTAACAAAACGCCGCGTCTCCTTGGTTTTCACCGAACGTCGGAATTAACCAAACGTCGCGTCTCTTTGGTTCGGCGTCTCTTTGGTTTTTACCGAACGACGGAATTCTAAATGTTAGAATTCAATGGGCTGGCTAAAATGAGACTATAAATAGAGGACATCCCTCACCAGATAGAACAACACACGTATGTCGTGGATTGAAATTCTAAAGAGTTAGAATAGAAAATCCTGGTGATTCTGGTGTTAGCAAAAGCGTGGTGGATCTTGGAGGAAGATTCAAGTAGGAGGATTCAAGATTAGCAAAATTATTTTTTCGCGAGCTAGCACTCCGGGAATCCGATCATTGGGGCTTCGCGTGGACGATACTAGAGGCCGGACAATTGAACGGCTGCAGAGCACAACTTATTGTTCTTAAGGTAAGTGATTTGATCCCTAGATCTTAAGGTAGGCTTCAAGACGAGTAGTATGACTTCTCATCTTGAAGATCAAGATATGATCTTGATGTTTTTATTTATATGCATAATTTAGATCAAATGATCCTATAGTATAAGGCAAAGATATGATCTTGATGCATATTAGATAGATTAATATGTAATCTTTAAGTTTTGCATTGATAGTTGTTATCAAATTTTAAAATATGCATGCCTCGAGATTATTTCTCCCTACAGGAGGCTGGTTGGATCTTCTTGGTCGGCTGAGAGCGGCCAGCACTATCAACTGTGAGCTGAGGAGTTGGTCTCTCCTAATTGTGAGCTGACTTGGTCTTCTTCTTTTGACATGAAGTTTGAAAGTCTTTTCATTGCCATTTGCCAACTTGGAGTTGCCGAGATAGGCTTGAGGTTGCTGAGACTGGCTCGGGAGTTGCTGAGATCGACTCGAGAGTTTTTTGGGCTTGCCCGAGGGTTGCTGAGATCGACCTGAGGGTTGCTGAGATCAACTCGAGGGCTGCTGAGTCTAACCTGAGGGCTGCTGAAATCGACCCGAGGGCGTCCAACGACTGTGAGCCAGGAGGTCTACATCTCCTAACTGTGAGTCGACTGGACTCATCCAATGTGGAATTGAGAATTTGATCTTCATTCTGTAAGAAGACTGGATGATGGAGCAGCATGCATGGAGCTCCTTTGCAAAATGTTTTGGGGAGAGTTTGTCTTCTTTTGCTGATTTGGATACTTCAGCATGTTGGCGACATGCCCCCTAGGAAATTATGTCAACTGGAGGTGAAAGGTACCAGGGCCCTCACTTAGGGGGCTTCATGATTATGGTGCTTGTTGGCGAGCTTTATGATGCTCTTGTTGATGAGCTTGATGGTGCTCTTGTTGGTGAGCTTGATGGTGCTCTTGTTAATGAGCTTGAAGGTGCTCTTGCTGATGAGCTTGGTGGTGCTCTTGCTGATAAGCTTGATGGTGCTATTGTGAGGCATAGCGGCGGTGAGTTTCTCAACAAGGAGATCTCATGCCAGTGGAATTATGGCTAGCTTGAGCAGCAACTAGAGAGGGAGCAGAAGCTCTTGGTTGCTGCTATGTGGTAATGAAATATTGCTCTTGCAGCCTTTGGACACTGCCACTAGTGCTTGGACTTGCTGGGCAAAGGTGGCAAGCTAATCCGACTGAGTGGATTGAGGTGGTGACGATGGTGGAGCCGGCTTCATGTTGCTAGCTCATCGTGGGGATTCTTCCGTGCGACTGGTAGAGACCTCTTGGGCTCTTGTCATCATCATCTTTTTTGATTTAGAAAGGATGAGGATCTGCATGCTAGCATTGCTGACAATCTGTGCACTACCCCCTTCCTGGCGTATCAATCTATTGACGCTAGATCACCCTCCTTGATAGTCCGCGAGCTTCCGGTCGCCTCCTTCGGCGTGCCAAGGATCTTTCAATGGGCTTCGCTCAATCAGAAGCCTGCAAAAAGTCTCAAGGATCAGATATTCCAGCAGGGAGCCTCCGACGCTCAAATTAGTGCTTTAGGCAATAGCCGTGAGCTTGAGGAATCTCGAATGGCTTGAAAGAAAAGGCTCTGTGTAAGTATATGAGTGTGTAGGAGTTGTTGTTGGCTTTTTTTCTCTTACCCATTTTATTGAAGTTTGGAGCCTGTAGCGTGACTGGATGCTAGAATGTGGCTTGCAATAGAATTGATTATCAAAGTGTTTATGGTAAGGGCAGCAACAATAAGGCTTGCCTCTTTGTAGCATGTCAGAGCTGCAGGCCATGTTCCATTCGGTATGGGTAGCTGTAGCTGGTTGATGGGCCAGGTCCCATCAGGAGTGGGTGGCCGCAGCAGAGATAGTGGGTGCCACTTGATTTAGATGGTTACTACAGGTTGCTGCAGGCTTGCAGGGCATGGACGACCATTACGACATTCGCCAGACATGTCCCTCATGTCGCACATCTGTTATCCTGTTTGGGTCATGAGGAGATGTGCGGAAAGTGGTGAGTAGTGGAGTACTGGAGCCAGGCATGTGGGCCTCATAATGAGTCCTACCTAGGTGGCCACTGGGGCATTGCCTGGGTGGTTGATCACCACCGTTGATTAGATGTCGTCTCTCTAGCCCCATCAGCTTCTCCTCTCAAAGTCATGAACACGTGCATGAACGATCCTTAGGAAGAGCAATTTAAAGCATGGGTAGTCATGACCCCTCCACGTGCATGTCTTATTTCATGCATGGGTGGTACGTTATTGGCTTAGCCTTCGTTGCCTTAGAGGGAGGCTGAGGTTGATGTGAGGCCAAGGCTAACTGACTGAGGCTAAGGCTGACTGGCTAAGGTCGAGTCTGACTTGGCTAAGGCCGAGGCTGACTGCCCGAGGTCGAGTTTGACTGGCCGAGTCTGACTCGCCGAGGCCGAGTCTGATCGAGGCTAAGGCTGACTGGCTAAGGTCGACTCTGACTGATCGAGGCTGACCGGTTGAGGTCGAGGCTGACTTGCTGAGGCCGAGGCTGAGGCTGACTAGCCAAGGCCGACTTGCTGAGGTCGAGGCCGAGGCTGAGGCTGAGGTCGAGACTGATTGGCCGAGGCTTACTTGCCGAGGCCGACTAGAAGGGCTAGAAAGGGCCAACCCAGGTGGTCGACTAGGGGGTCCGGCTCGAGTGCGATCACCATTGCCCATGGGGTTTACTAGCCTCATCAAGATGCAATATGAGTTTGATGCGATGTTCGAGGCATGAATAGTAGGGAAACACCAAAAAAAATGCATGCCCAAATGCAATATGAGTTTGATGCCATGTCAAGGCATGAATAACGCCTCTTTGCTTGGCTTCATCTCTTTGCAACAATCAAGAGAGATTTGAGCAACTTCTAATTTTGTGTCTTCATCTTAAACTAAATAAAGTAACAACTTTTATTGCAATTGTGACTTAGTCATTTTTTTAATAATATTTTCTTATTACTTGGCAAATTATGATTAGTATTAATGTAAAATTTTTATTTTTAATTTTTGTAAGATATATTTGCTTGAAATATGGATATTATAGACATATTGCTTCATTGGATGGTTGATGATCTGAAATTTTAGACTTATCTCTTTATTTTCCTAGCTATGAGTTAATGATTGCTAAATATTTTCTATTTAAGATGCAACATACCTTGAGTTTAAAGTATAATAAAAGTTCTTAATGATAAGGATGTTATGAAATTTGTGTACATGCATATTTTGAGATACTAGAGTTTATATTTGTGTTAACAAAGTTATAGTGGATTTAGCTATAGGTTATTCTTGAAATGTTATTCCATAACATGTTCTCTTGTCTAACTAGGGCTGAAACTCATAAGAAGGAAAAATATGATGGCAAAAAAAGACATAAATAAGGATAAACATGTAACATAAAACTTAAATTATCAAATAAATAATAATATTACTTTGAGCTTTGAAACTCAAAATAAATATAAATAATAATAATAAATTCTCTAAATGCATTTGCACTAAAAGGATAACAAGGACCCTGATTTTTTTAATCGAAAGTTTTTCGGCCTTCATTAACTGTCATTGGAGTAATTAACTGTCATTAGGAAGGCATAAAATATTAAACAAACATGCTCTTGCATCTTGTATCATTTCAACTGAAATAATTTCGTCGAGATAAAGGATGGTACGGACGTGAGCACCTACCAATGGGTAGAGTGGGGTGGATCCAGCCTGCACATATTTTATGACAAAAATTTTTTTTGTACACTATGCACGGTGCAGAAAGATGCACCATCTTTTCTTATTGATCGATGCTGCGTAGGCATAGAACAAAAATATTATTTCTTATATTTGAAGAGATGGCATGTGCGGTGCGAGGAGCCAATAAAAAGAGGATTGCACGATCTTTTCTATTTCGCACGAGGTGTACAAAGAACTTTTTATATATATAAATTGATCACAAGGCAGCCCATCTCATGTGCCGCATGAGAAATTAAGACATGGTAAAAAAATATTTAGTTTGACTGCATATCTGACATACAATGACACTACAGGTCATATGGTAACATTTGGGGCTCACGGTTGATGAGATTTTCATCTGATTTTTTTTTAAATCTTCATTATATCAGATAAACTTATAAATAGAAATCCTTAAATATCATTATTGAATATAATAGAAATATATTTATTAGGTTTTGCTCACATATTTCTCAGAGCCAAGCGCCAACGGCTATAGTATATATAAAGTGAACCCATTAAGACTTTTTTTTTTTTTTTGATAAATTCGAGTGTTATATAAAGTGCCCCATCTGGCATTGCTAAAAATGCCTTGAAGCGTAATCTTCTTTGTTGCCAGCTCAGTGCCTAATTAAGAACATTTTCATTTTTTATTAATTTAAAATAAACTAACTTTGGATCCCTCGTATATCTTTTGTTTTAATCGAGAAGGCCTATATTTCATGTGAGCCCAATTAAATGCACAAGAGGAGGGGATTCAAGGTAGAAAAAGAAAAAAGAAAAGCTTGTGGTGTGTCAGCGTGCCAGAAGAGACCATAACGTTCCTTTTTAAACCAGCACTAGCCGTTGAAGGGGGGACGCGCATGCCAACGGGTTGGAAACAAGGAAACTTTTATGAAAGTTCATTGAAGTTCTCTTTCGATGAGATGTCAGACAATAATGACCACCCGGTCTATTCTTCCTGGCATCCCGAGAAAAGAGTGGCTTTTCTCTATCCTATGGACGTCATGAGGAGTGAAGAGGCAGCTAAATGATTAGAAAAAAAAAAAAAAAAACAGATTTCAAAACATTTAAGAATGGCATGGCGGATAAAGAAGATGGAAAGAAAACGAATGCCCTTCCTTTCTATTGAAAGTTTAGGCATCACATTCTAAAGCAATATTTTTTCGGAAACAACATAAAGCAGTTTCATTAATATCTAATCCAACTTTGCCAGCAAATAAAATAAAATAAAAATTATTTCATAGATGTATCTAGATAAAGCTGCCAGAACATGAATTATAGAAATATAGCCTTCAATCATAGAGTCGCAAGCATACAACCTTTGACAACATTCTTATCTTCTTGTAGCCGGAGGAAGGAGAACAACTGGATGGCATTGAACCCCCATTTTTTTTTTTTCTTCTCTGACTGATTAGGTTGATGGTTTGCTGCTTCCCATTAGCTTAAATGCTTACATATATGGAATTTAGGGAAGCTACATCTGCTCTATTCAGTTACGATGACGGATTACTCGCACAGTTGAATTTGGTGGGGATAATGTTAAGGTCAATTTCATCTCATTTCTTTTGTAGCGTAAGCCACAGGCATTGCAGAGGGTCTGCTCATTAATTTTCAATAAAAACCATGCAATAAGAGTATAATAGTTAGAATATATGTTATTAAGAGCACAACGAACTCAAATTGTATTGTTAAACTAGCATTAGATGTTATTTAGTTTTCTCCGTAGCACTTCAAGATATTTATACAATATTTTAAGAGTAAGATACACATGTTAATGAATAAGTTATAAACTTATCATAGCGATATGTAGAAAGAATGGAAGATTTGGGAGAAAAAAATCATGCTCAATTTGTAATACAATGAATTGATCAAAATGAAAGTTATTTAAGTATAATTTAATTTTCATTTTTAAATATAAATTTTTGTTTATTCTAAAGTAGACAATGAATAGAAACAGAAGCGTTCAATTCAATTCCCAAAATTCATGAGTGGCAGATAAGAAAATGCTAAAACTTTAAAGAATTAAATTTGCGTTGTTGCCAAAGTGCAAAAATTGTTTTTTTTACTATATATACAACAACAATGCAATGTGTTCTTGTGCAAATTGCATCATTAACTTGTATAAGTACACAAGCCAAAAGATTCCAACATGATGTCTATATTAAATTTAAATATCTTAAGATAAAAAAATTCCCGATAATTGAATAAATTGATAGAGATTCATGTCCAAGAAATTTTTTTTTGGTTGGGGGGGGGGGTATTGAGGGGCTAGTAAAAATATGAATGAACTAATTAAAAAGATTTACTTTTTTTACCATTAATAACAACAAATAAGATCTATTATATGCAATAGGTGTATCATCAAATTTATTACGATTTAAGAAATTGTTAGAATAAAATAGTAAACAAGACTTATGAATGTCCCTTTTTGATAGACGGTAACAATGATCATGTATTATTCTCTAATCGCATATCACTCCATTTGTAATAATAAAAGAGAAATATATCGATAACGATAAAATCGTATCTAATAATAAAAGAGAAATTTATCGATAACAATAAAATCGTATCTAATTTCTTGTCACTTATGATCAAACTAGTAATAAGAAAAGTAAATAAAATCGATAACTTAGATTTTTACCATCAATGACTATAAAATTTTATCAAGATCTTGATCAAATCTAGTAATCTATACCTTTGCAAAGCTTATCAAGATCTTGATCGAATCTATAGTTACTTTTCTTCTCAATTTGAACTTTTCAACAAATAACACTCATGTTGGCAATTTTATTTACACCATAAATCCAAAACACAAATTATGTGTATGAGACACCAAAAAACACCTGCTTTCTTGTTACATCTAAAGAATGAAAGAATCAAAGAAGTATATAACTATAAATATAAAACATGCATCTAGTTTTTGTTATTACCTTCCCATCAGGGCCTTTCCTCCACAGAGGTGTCTTGGCTATCTTACAAAAGCCGCATGTCTTCATAGGAGTTTGCAAGGAAAGGTTTAAATCTAGCCCATCTGCCCAGTATTCTCTCTCCAAACAATTGATCAAGTCCCTCTCAACCAGAGATTTAGAAGAGGAAGAAGAGGAGGCAACAAAATTGTTTTCCATGGTACCTATTATCTAAACTCCTAAAGGACTATTGACTGAAAATAGTATTACTAAAAGAATGGCCGAGAAGAAGGGAAGACAAGGTGGTATTTATAGTAGATTTGTGGAGTAAATGAGATAGAGAGATGAAACACTACTTTTCTTGATGGTCACTAGGGGTCTATATTTTAATTAATTATGCAGCATGAAGAGTGTGTTTATGTTCATGCTTATCAATTTAGTCTAGGAGTAATAAATAGACTCTATTGTTATTATTCGTAAAGGATGTCGCGCGTTACATTTGTGTCAGAACAATAATTCAATAGCAACAAAAATATAAATGAAGGTTACTATTATTATATTTTTTAAAAGGAGTCTAATGATACCATAGAACCACCAATATATCCCCAAGCTAAAGTGGTTGTTGAGTCTTTTGTAATTCACCGAGTGAATGGCAACTAAAACATATTGTGCTAAAAATTATCCTGCTTATTGAACACGTGTGATGGAGTATGAAAGGGACTATTATTGTTTTGCCTAAGCCTTTGAAATATGCAACCATTTATTTGATTTTATTTCATACTATTTTAAGAAACAAAAGCTACAACAAGGTTCATTGCATCTTATAGGATATTTTTTATTATCTTGGAGCCTCTTGAGCACCAAAGCTTTGGAATTAGAAAGGTGAATAGAAAAAGGAAGCTTGCTAGAATGTGATTCGAAAGATCAACTCTGATACATGGCATAACAAATTAAAATATTAATAATTAGAATCAATATTTATATAATAGAGTATCTTTTAATTTTTACAGGCTAGTGACATCAGCTTTCTTACTTTTTTTGTAAGCTCATACGAAGGCAACATTGTTCAACCTTATTTATATATATTTCTTTGATAGGAGTTTGCAAGGAAAGGTTTAAATCTAGCCCATCTACCCAGTATTCTCTCTCCAAACAATTAATCAAGTCCCTCTCAACCAGAGATTTAGAAGAGGAAGAAGAGGAGGCAACAAAATTATTTTCCATGGTACCTATTATCTAAACTCCTAAAGGACTATTGACTGAAAATAATATTACTAATAGAACAGCCGAGAAGAAGGGAAGACAAGGTGGTAATTTATAGTAGCTTTGTGGAGTAAATGAGATAGAGAGATGAAACACTACTTTTCTTGATGGTCACTAGGGGTCTAGATTTTAATTAATTATGGAGCATGAAGAGTGTGTTTATGCTCATGCTTATCTGTTTAGTCTACGAGTAATAAATAGACTCTATTTTTATTATTTGTAAAGGATGTCGTGCGTTACATTTGTGTCAGAACACTAAATCAATAGCAACAAAAATATAAATGAAGGTTACTATTATTATATTTTTCTAAAAGGAGTCTAATGATACCATAGAACCACCAATATAGCCCCAAGCTAAAGTGGTTGTTGAGTCTTTTGTAATTCACCGAGTGAATGGCAACTAAAACATATTGTGCTAAAAATTATCCTGCTTATTGAACACGTGTGATGAGTATGAAAGGGACTATTATTGTTTTGCCTAAGCCTTTGAAATATGCAACCATTTATTTGATTTTATTTCATACTATTTTAAGAAACAAAAGCTACAACAAGGTTCATTGCATCTTATAGGATATTTTTTATCATCTTGGAGCTTCTTGAGCACCAAAGCTTTGGAATTAGAAAGGTGAATAGAAAAAGGAAGCTTTCTAGAATGTGATTAGAAAGATCAACTTGATACATGGCATAATAAATTAAAATATTAATAATTAGAATCAATATTTATATAAAAGAGTATCTTTTAATATTTACGGGCTAGTGACATCAGCTTTCTTACTTTTTTGTAAGCTCATACAAAGGCAACATTGTTCAACCTTATTCTATATATATTTCTTTGATAGGAGCTTGCAAGGAAAGGTTTAAATCTAGCCCATCTACCCAGTATTCTCTTTCCAAACAATTGATCAAGTCCCTCTCAACCATAGATTTAGAAGAGGAAGAAGAGGAGGCAACAAATTTATTTTCCATGGTACCTATTATCTAAACTCCTAAAGGACTATCGACTGAAAATAGTATTACTAATAGAATAGCCGAGAAGAAGGGAAGACAAGGTGGTAATTTATAGTAGCTTTGTGGAGTAAATGAGATAGAGAGATGAAACACTACTTTTCTTGATGGTCACTAGGGGTCTAGATTTTAATTAATTATGGAGCATGAAGAGTGTGTTTATGCTCATGCTTATCTGTTTAGTCTACGAGTAATAAATAGACTCTATTGTTATTATTTGTAAAGGATGTTGTGCGTTACATTTGTGTCAGAACATTAAATCAATAGCAACAAAAATATAAATGAAGGTTATTATTATTATATTTTTCTAAAAGGAGTCTAATGGTACCATAGAACCACCAATATAGCCCCAAGCTAAAGTGGTTATTGAGTCTTTTGTAATTCACCGAGTGAATGGCAACTAAAACATATTGCGCTAAAAATTATCCTGCTTATTGAACACGTGTGATGGAGTATGAAAGGGACTATTATTGTTTTGCCTAAGCCTTTGAAATATGCAACCATTTATTTGATTTTATTTCATACTATTTTAAGAAACAAAAGCTACAACAAGGTTCATTGCATCTTATAGGATATTTTTTATCATCCTGGAGCCTCTTGAGTACCAAAGCTTTGGAATTAGAAAGGTGAATAGAAAAAGGAAGCTTTCTAGAATGTGATTAGAAAGATCAACTCTGATACATGGCATAACAAATTAAAATATTAATAATTAGAATCAATATTTATATAATAGAGTATCTTTTAATATTTACAGGCTAGTGACATCAGCTTTCTTACTTTTTTTGTAAGCTCATACAAAGGCAACATTGTTCAACCTTATTCTATATATATTTCTTTGATAGGAGTTTGCAAGGAAAGGTTTAAATCTAGCCCATCTACCCAGTATTCTCTCTCCAAACAATTGATCAAGTCCCTCTCAGCCATAGATTTAGAAGAGGAAGAAGAGGAGGCAACAAAATTATTTTCCATGGTACCTATTATCTAAACTCCTAAAGGACTATCGACTGAAAATAGTATTACTAATAGAACAACCGAGAAGAAGGGAAGACAAGGTGGTAATTTATAGTAGCTTTGTGGAGTAAATGAGATAGAGACATGAAACACTACTTTTCTTGATGGTCAAGAGGGGTCTAGATTTTAATTAATTATGGAGCATGAAGAGTGTGTTTATGCTCATGCTTATCTGTTTAGTCTACGAGTAATAAATAGACTCTATTGTTATTATTTGTAAAGGATGTCGTGCGTTACATTTGTGTCAGAACACTAAATCAATAGCAACAAAAATATAAATGAAGGTTACTATTATTATATTTTTCTAAAAGGAGTCTAATGATACCATAGAACCACCAATATAGCCCCAAGCTAAAGTGGTTGTTGAGTCTTTTGTAATTCACCGAGTGAATGGCAACTAAAACATATTGTGCTAAAAATTATCCTGCTTATTGAACACGTGTGATGGAGTATGAAAAGGAATATTATTGTTTTGCCTAAGCCTTTGAAATATGCAACCATTTATTTGATTTTATTTCATACTATTTTAAGAAACAAAAGCATACGACAAGGTTCATTGCATCTTATAGGATATTTTTTATCATCTTGGAGCCTCTGAAGCACCAAAGCTTTGGAATTAGAAATGTGAATAGAAAAAGGAAGCTTTCTAGAATGTGATTAGAAAGATCAACTCTCATACATAGCATAACAAATTAAAATATTAATAATTAGAATCAATATTTATATAATAGAGTATCTTTTAATATTTACAGGCTAGTGACATCAGCTTTTTTTTTTTTTGTAAGCTCATGCAAAGGCAACATTCTTCAACCTTATTCTATATATTTATTTGATGTATATGTTAAAAATGATAATGGAGTGAGATGAAGCGAGGTTGAGAATCTTAATCCCCATTCTTATTTTTCTTAAAAAGTTAATCTTCATCTTCATCCTATCCCCATAAATGGGGATATTTTTTATTTTCATCCCCACTCCATCTCCATTCTATCTCCATCCCCACCTTACCCTTTTTTTTAATGATGTATATGTGTTTTGAATAAAAATTATAAAATTAATAACATAACTTGAATTTTTTCTGACTAAGTATATTAATAAATTTTATATTTATTATTAAAATAATTTTAAATTTTAAATTAACATATAAAGATTAATTATTTTGTATGCATAAAAATATATGTATATATAGTATAATATTTAAGTAGGAGATCAACTGAACGGATAGAGTGGGATAGATCCTGCACATATGTCGTGATGAGGTCACAAAGCAGCCCATCCCATGTGCACATCTGTTCTACGTTTTCGAGATACAAGCTTATATCGCAATGATAATTTAAACTTAGAGATTCTGCAGGTTTCTAATCCGCACGCTCTTTCTATTAATGATGATAAACTTTTGTATAAGTAAGTTGTTTCTACTCAATAAGCTAAAGGGGTTTTATTACTGATCTATTAAAGGAGAATTTTAGCGAGAGCAACTAAGATTAATTTTATATTTGTTTCTTACAAAGTCAACTTCGCTAGCTAAAATGATTTTATCTTGTAATTTCTTTTAAAAATAGTTCTTTTTATTATTTCTAAAATAAAGCTGTTTTGAACTTATTTATTGAAAAAATGTGATTTTAGCCATGGTGATGATTCTATGCAACTAAATTTAGGAAAAGTCTTTGTGCACCGGAGGCCAGTGCACAAAGCGCACACGAACATATAGTTATTGGAAATAAAAATCAGTAAAATAATAAAAAAAATGCCTTTGAATGAGTTGAATTGTTAAATGATAGAACTTAGGTGCGGTGTGCTATGTATNAATCTGATTAACTTTCATGCAAGGCCAAATTAGTCTAATGAAAAAGCTTGCTGTACCATATCTTTTTAATCTTAATAACATTAGCTAAACTTATAAATATATATCCTTAAATATCACTATTGAATATGATATAAATATATTTATTAGGTTTTACTCTTATCATATCGATGCAAAAGTATTTGTCAGAGCCAACCACCAACAGCTATAGTATAAATAATATTTTTTCAATGACATCAACTGAAGCCATTAAGATAATTTCATTTTTTTTTGGATGGCAAATTCTAGTGTTATCCCCCATCTAGCATTGCTCAAAATGCCTTGCGGCGTAACCTTCTTTGTTGCCAGCTCAGTGCCTAATCAAGAACATTTTCATTTTTTTATTAATTTAAAATAAAACTAACTTTGGATCCTTCGTATACCTTTTGTTTTCATTGAGAAGGCCTATATTTCAGGTGAGCCTAAAATGCACGCGAGGGGATTCAAGGCAGCAAAATGAACAGTTTGCCGTGTATCAGTGTGTCAGAACTCAGAAGCCCATAACGTTCCTTTTCGTGGCCTTGCGGTGTTCCCTTCAATTTAAACTGGCACTAGCCGTTGAAGGGAGGAAGCGCAGGGCGACGAGATGGAAAGAAGAAAATTTTCAAGAAAGTCAATGAAATTTTCTCTCTCGATGATGTCAGGCAATAATGACCACACGGTCTATTCTCTATCTTATGGACGCTATGAGGAGTGAAGAGACAGTAATGGCAAATAAAACGAATGCCCTTCCTTTCTATTGAAAGAGAGCAATGTAATGTAATGGCTTTGGTGCTTTAAATTTAGTTAAATTATTTATACAATTATATATAAAAAATCTTTGTATTCTTAATTATTTAGAAAATAATAGATGTATGAAATAAAATAGATTGAATTGGAAAAGTATCAACAACCACCATACCATCATCATATGTGATAAATTGCTGAAAGTTTAGGCATCACATTCTAAAGCAATATTTTTTCAGAAACAAAATAAAATAGTTTCATTATATCTAATCCAACATTTGCTAGCAAATAAAATAAAATAATAATTTTTCTGTAGAAGTATCTAGATAAAGCTGCGAGAGTATGAATTATAGAAATATAGTCTTCAATCATAGAGTCTCAAGTATACAGCCTTTGACAACATTCTTATCTTCTTGTAGCTGGAGGAAGGAGAACAACTGGACGACATTGAACCCCTTTTTGTTTTCTTCTTCTCTAACTGGCTAGGATAATGGTTTGCTCCTCAGAAATTTAGGGAAGCTACATCTGCTCTATTCAATTATGATGACCACGATGATGAATTACTCGCACAATTGAATTTGGTGGAGATAATGTTAGGGTCAATTTCATCTCATTTCTCTTGTAGCGTAAGCCATACGCATTGCAGAGAGTCTGCTCATTTTTAATAAAACCATGCGATAAAAGTATAATAGTTAGAATATATGTTATTAAGAGCACAACAAACTCAAATTGTAATGTTAAAGTAGTATTAGATGTCATTTAGTTTTCTCTATAGCACTTTAAGATATTTATACATTATTTTTAGAGTAAGATGTTGTAATTTGAATACCAATTTGGTCCTGAATAGAACAGAGTGGAGGAAGCAAATTCATGTAGCCGACCTATATAGTTGGAAAAAGGCTTAGATGAATTGAGTTGAGTTTTAGAGTAAGATGCACATGTTAATTAATAAGTTATAAACTTATTGTAGTGATATGCAGAAAGAATGGAAGATTTGGGGGGAAAAAATCATGCTCAATTTGTAATACTCAAAATGAAAGTTATTTAAGTATAATTTACTTTTCATTGTCAAATATAATTTTTTGTTTATTCTAAAGTAGACAATGAATAGAAACATAAATGTTCAATCCAATTCTCATATTTCATGAGCAACTAATAAGAAAATGATGAAACTTTGAATAATTAAAATTATATTGTTGCAAAAGTGCAAAAATGGTTTTTTACTATATATACAACAACAATGCAATGTGTTCTTGTGCAAATTGCATCATTAGCCTGTACAAGTACACAAGCCAAAAGATTTCAACATGATATTTGTATTAAATTTAAATATATTAAGATCAAAATAATTCCTGATAATTGAATAAATTGATAGAGATTCATGTCCAAGAAATTTTTGTTAACATGAAATTCATTTTTATTATGAAAATTAATTTTCTTTTCCAAAATATACATAACCTTTTGCAATCATTATTCATTCTGAGGAAGAAGCATAAGCATATGTTTTATGATAATCTACAAAAGAATAACACTACTACAAAAAGTAATTTGTTCACTAAGAAATGAGTAGAAAAGAAATTGATATTGATATTGACATCGAAATTTTTTTTTTTTTTTTTTTTGGGGGGGGGGGGGTTCTAGCAAAAAAATATGATTGAACTAACTAAAAAGATTTACCTTTTTTACCATTAATAACAACAAATAAGATCTATTATATGCAACATGTGTATCATCAAATTTATTGTGATTAAAGAATTTGTTAGAATAAATTAGTAAACAAGACTTATGAATGTCCCTTTTTGATAATTAGTAACAACAATCATGCATTATTCTCTAATCGCATAGCGCTCCATTTTTAATAATAAAAGAGAAATCTATCAATAATGACAAAATCATATCTAATTCTCTTGTCACTATTGATCAAACAAGCAATAAGAAAAGTAAATAAAATCTGATAACTTAGATTTTTACCATCAATGACTACAAATTTCATCAGGATCTTGATCAAATCTAGTGGTATATACCTTTGCAAAGGTTATCAAGATTACAACAAGAAAATACTAAAATAGCGATGCAAATTTAGCGACGCATCTTTGGGTCGCTAAATTGCAATCAAATTACAATGCCTCAGCGACAACAAAAAATAGCTACCCCAGAAACCTGCGTCGCTATTTAGTGACTCAATAGCGATGCAAAAACTAAAAAATTAAAAAAAATTTTTAATTTAACGACGCAACTGTTGCGTCACTAAATAGTGATGCAATAGCAATGCATAGCGTAAAAAATTAAAAATATTAAATTTTAATTTAGCAACGCAAATAGTGTGTCGCAATTTAGTGATGCAAATATTTGCATCGCTAAATAGCGACGCAGTAAACTAGATAATTAAAAAAATTAATTTTAAATTTAGCGACACAAATTTTTTTAAAAAAATTAAATTTTATAAAATATAATTAAAATACAAAAAATAATAAATAATAAATTACGATGCCACTAGATGCATCACAATTTAGTGACGCATAAAAATGAGTCGCTACATTGCGACGCAACTAGGTGCGTCGCAATTATTTTAAGAAAAATTAATTTTTATAAAATATAATTATGAAATAAAAATATTGCGACATAATTCATTGCATCATAATTTTTTTAAAAAATAATTATGTTAAATAGCGACGCATTAGCGACGTAATAAACTAGATAATTAAAAAAATTAATTTTTTATAGCGACACAAGTAATGCATCACAAATTTTTTTAAAAAAACTAAATTTTATAAAATATAATTAAAATATAAAAAAATAAAAAATTACGATGCCACTAGATGCGTCGCCATTTAGCGATGCATAAAAAATGAGTCGCTACGTTGCGACGCAACTAGGTGCGTCGCAATTATTTTAAGAAAAATTAATTTTTATAAAATTTAATTATGAAATAAAAATATTACGATGCAATTCAGTACATTGCAATTTTTTTAAAAAATTAATTATGTTAAATAGCGACGCATTAGTGACGCAATAAACCAGAAAATTAAAATAAAAAAAATTTATAAAAAAATTAAAAATAAAACATTGTGACGCATTGAAATGTATCGCAATTTAGCGACGCAAATAAAATGAGTCGCTACATTACGACGCCACAAGGTGCATCGCAATTTTTTTGAAGAAAAATTAATTTTTATAAAATATAATTATGCAATAAAAATATTGTGATGCAATTCAGTGCCTCACAATTTTTTTAAAAAATTAATTATATTAAATAGCGATGCATTAGTGATGCAATAAACCAGAAAATTAAATAAAAAATTAATTTTTAATTTAGCAACGCAAGTATTGCGCCGCAAATTTTTTTTTAAAAATAATTTTTTAAAAAAAAAAAAATAAAACATTGCGATGCATCGAAATGCATCGCAATTTAGTGATGCAAATAAAATGAGTCACTACATTGCGATGCCACAAGGTGCGTCGCAATTTTTACTTCATAATTATGAAATAAAAATATTGCGATGCAATTCAGTGCATCGTAATTTTTTAAAAAAATTAATTATGTTAAATAGCGACGCATTAGCGATGCAATAAATCAAAAAATTAAAAAAAAATTAATTTTTAATTTAGCAATGCAAATAATGCATCGCAATTTTTTTAAAAAAATTAAATTTTATAAAATATAATTAAAAGATAAAAAATAAATAATAAAACATTATGACGCTATGAAATGTGTCGCAATTATTTAAAAAAAATTAATTTTGGTACATGCGTCTAATCGATCATCGCCTATCGGGATCATGGCTTCGATCGATCGCAATCGTCGGATCGTTGCCGATCGGATTGATCGCAATGGTTTGAGATCGATCATCGCCGATCGGGATCATGGCTTTGATCATCGCAACCATCGTATCATCACCGATCGAATTGATCGCAACGGTCCGAGATCGATCATCGCCAATCGGGATCATGCTTTCGATCAATTGGAACCATCGGATCGTCGCCGATCGGATTGATCGCAACGGTCCGAGATCGATCATCACTGATCGAGATCATGGCTTCGATCGATCGCAACTATCGGATCATCGCCGATCGGATTGATCGCAACGGTCCTAGATCGATCATCACCGATCGGGATCATGGCTTCGATCGATCGCAACTATCGGATCATCGCCGATCGGATTGATCGCAATGGTTCGAGATCGATCATCGTCGATCGAGATCATGGCTCGGATCGATCATAACCATCGGATCGTCGCCGATCGAATTGATCGCAACGGTCTGAGATCGATCATCACCGATCATGATCATGGCTTGGATCGATCGCAACTATCGGATCGTCGCCGATCGGATTGATCACAACGGTCCAAAATTGATCATTACCGATCGAGATCATGGCTTCGATCGATCACAATCGTCAGATCGTCGCTGATCGGATTGACCGCAATGGTCTGAGATCGATCATCGCCAATTGGGAGCATAGCATCGATCGATCGCAACCATCGGATCATCACCGATCGGATTGATCGCAACGGTCCGAGATCGATCAATGCCGATCGGGATCATAGCTTCGATCGATCGCAACCGTTGGATCATTGCCAATCGGATTGATCGCAACGGTCCAAGATCGATCATCGCAGATCATGATCATGGCTTGGATCGATCACGATCGTCGGATCGTCGCCGATCGGATTGATCACAATGGTTCGAGATTGATCATTGCCGATCGGGATCATGGCTTCGATCGATCGCAACCGTCGGATCATCGTCGATTGGATTGATCGCAACGGTCCGAGATCGATCATTGCCGATCGGGATCATGGCTTCAATCGATCACAACCGTCGGATTATCACCGATCGGATTGATCGCAATGGTCCGAGATCGATCATCACCGATCGGGATCATGGCTTTGATCGATCGCAACCATTGGATTATCGCAGATCAAATTGATCGCAACGGTCCAAGATCGATCATCACCGATCGGGATCATGGCTTCGATCGATCGCAACCATTGGATCATCGCTGATCGAATTGATCGCAAGGGTCCGAGATTGATCATCGCTGATCAGGATCATGGCTTCGATCAATCGCAATCGTCGGATCGTCGCAGATCGAATTGATCGCAATGGTCCGAGATCGATCATCGCCGATCGAGATTATGGCTTGGATCGATTGCAACCATTGGATCATCGCTGATCAGATTGATCGCAACGGTCCAAGATCGATCATCTCCAATCTGAATCATGGCTTCAATCGATCGCAACCGTCGGATCATCGCCGATCGAATTGATCGCAATGGTCCGAGATCGATCATCGTCGATCGAGATCATGGCTTGGATCGATCGCAACCGTCTGATAGTCGCCGATCGGATTGATCGCAATGGTTCGAGATCGATCATCGCCGATCGGGATCATGGCTTCGATCGATCGCAATCGTCAAATCAAAAATTAAAAATTTGTTACTTAAAAAGTATGGTTTTTATAAAAACAAAAATTAAAAAATTAAAAATTAAAAAATTTATTATTTCTTCATCACTATTTAGCGATACATTAGCAACGCATATCATAGAAAATAAAAAAATTTATTAATTCAGTGAAACACTTAATTGCGTCGCTATTTAGCGATGCATTGCGACGCAAAAAAAAAATGCATGCCCAAATGCAATATGAGTTTGATGCCATGTCAAGGCATGAATAGCGCCTCTTTGCTTGGCTTCATCTCTTTGCAACAATCAAGAGAGATTCGAGCAGCTTATAATTTTGTGTCTTCATCTTAAACTAAATAAAGTAACTACTTTTATTGCAATTGTGACTCAATCATTTTTTAATAATATTTTCTTTACTTGGCAAATTATGACTAGTATTAATGTAAAATTTTTATTTTTAATTTTTGTAAGATATATTTGCTTGAAATATGGATATTATAGACATATTGCTTCATTGGATGGTTGATGATCTGAAATTTTAGACTTATATCTTTATTTTCCTAGCTATGAGTTTTAATGAATCACAAGCTTTGAGAAATAGTAGTTAATGATTGCTAAATATTTTCTATTTAAGATGTAACATACCTTGAGTTTAAAGTATAATAAAAGTTCTTAATGATAAGGATGTTATGAAATTTGTGTACATGCATATTTTGAGATAGTAGAGTTTATATTTGTGTTAACAAAGTTATAGTGGATTTAGCTATAGGTTATTCTTGAAATGTTATTCCATAACATGATCTCTTGTCTAACTAGGGCTGAAACTCAGAAGAAGGAAAAATATGATGGCAAAAAAAGACATAAATAAGGATAAACATGTAACATAAAACTTAAATTATCAAATAAATAATAATATTACTTTGAACTTTGAAACTTAAAATAAATATAAATAATAATAATAAATTCTCTAAATGCGTTTGCACTAAAAGGATAATAAGGACCATGATTTTTTAATCGAAAGTTTTTTGGCCTTCAAAGACGTTGGAGTAATTAACTGTCACATTAGGAAGGCATAAAATATTAAACAAACATACTCTTGCATCTTGTATCATTCCAACTGAAATAATTTCGTCGAGATAGAGGATGGTACGGACGTGAGCACCTACCACATTTATGTTTAGGCTGAAATCTTTTAAAATATTTCAATATTTTCCTTTGAGGGACATGCATCCTCAATCCACATCCCTCCTTAAAAACAACAATCACTTCGCTCTCATTGTGCTTGTGCATAAAATCGAAACCTTGTTCAATCGAAGTCTGCCTGAACGCTTTCTTGGACGCTACCACTAAAGTAAACACTATAACAAATTTCTATATAATTGATTATCACTTAATCTAGTGTCTTATTTAAACCATCTCTGTATTGAAACAATGGCTTTCTATAGTTGACACAACAAAGTTCTAGGGCCTTTGCAGTTATTTTTGGAAGGAAAGGACTTTATGCATTGGTTGTAGTACAGATCGTGCACACTACACATGATAATTGATCATGCTGCATGCGATCGTGCATGTCAAAAATAATTCCATCCTTCCATGCATCGCACGCATAGTCCGCACATATGTACTTCAACACTGCATGCGATGGAAGAAGACCTTTCCTTCTTGGGATCGCTTGCAGCACCACTCTAGTACCTTGCATTCCCTCACAACAAATTTGTGATGCTTTCTTTTCACTTTTAGGTCACAGAGTCTTATACCGCCATGGTTTGAAATAATTTATTATCATGTTATAAACAACTTTTTTATCTCAACATGTAATTTCAATTTTTTATATATTGAAAAAATTGCTAAAATAGAAGATATTATAACATAAATAATATATGGATAATAATGAAAAAACATAAATTCAATTTTTTTCGTAATTGAATGAAAAAAATAATTGTTTTATTAAAATTATTAACTATAATGATGAAAAATAATTTCATCGTTATAAATAGATTTTTAATGACGAAACATATTTACGCCATAATAAATAGCTATTACGGTGAATTTAATTTTGATTTCGCCATAATAAGTGAAACTATAGCGACGAAAATAATTCGTCATAATAAGTTCGCTACAAATAGTCCTCTTTCTCGTAGTGTAGGCACACCTGTTAGTGCTACAATAACCAACCATGCCTAAGAGTATCATACAAGTCTGTCAAATCTCAGGAAGTATACATACATTTGACTATCCTCTTAGGTAGTATATGATCCTACATATAGTTGGCTACCATGAGCTGTTGCAACCTAAACTAATGCATTATTTGATTTTGTTGCAATAGAAAAACATATGAGGGGAATGATAGTAGCCAAAATACCCTTACCAATAAAGCAATACTCTTTGTATTTGTTGATTTGGAGACATTTATATTTGTTGGAGGAGCTTAAATTACTTGGTGTGCATTTTTTTCAACAAGCTTTATCAAGGAGGAAGCACCTGGACATCGAAATCTCATTAACTAAATTTGGATTTGCATTCCTACTAACAAGATGGCATCTTGGCACCATGTTCATTTTTCATAAAAAATAAAATCAGAAAATCAAAGTAAAAATATTTATACTATTATTTTTTATTTTTTTAAAAAATTTTTATTATTTTCAAAAATAAAAAATTCATATCTTTTACCATATTATTAATGCCATTTTTCTTGTCATTACAATCATTTCTATCACTCTTATCTTGTCCCTACCATAGTTTCTACAACCACATCAACATCGTAATATACTCATCATTAGTGACATCATGGTTATTATCTTTAGCATCTCTATCATTTTTGTTACCAATTATTATTGCTACAACCATTGCTATCACCGTATGCACCATTCTTGCTACACCATTGCAGAGTTACTTCTTTCTTTTCCTTAGTGATCAAATAGGAGAAAGAAGGAAAAGTCATTGTGCATCTCCTCCGGTGCATAAGGACACACACTGGGTGCACGCATTGGCCATGCGCCCGTGAGAGTGCGCGTGCCAGGGCCCATTGGGCCGCGACGCTCCCAGTACACATGCTCACACGGGCGCATGTGGTGCACATCCTTGTTCACCGGAGGTGGTGCACAAAGACATTTTGGCAGAAAAAAAGGCATATGATTGATGCCATGAGGTCGATCTTTTACTGCACCTTCTTCTCCCAGCAATTACACACTTGTTTTCCTTATTTTTCAAAAGTAAAGACAATGGAGGGCAAATACCAAGTTTTCTTGAGAAGATACAACATACTGGATCATAATTTCTGGGGAAACTCAACTTCTTTCCTTCCAGGATAATTTGTCGAAGGAGTAAAGAAAAAAGCTCCATGAATACATTTGTCAGAATTAATAAATTCTAAAAACCTATTTATCTATTAGGCAGGCAGATCTCCTCAAACTAGAATAAAATTCCATTATCCGATGCAAGGAGATTCATTGATCTCAAAAAAATACAATTCTAAATGCAAGATCCATACTGTAAAAGAATCTTCTGGTTAATCCTATTGAGGGAGAAGCTGATTGACATCATTAACATATAAAATCATGTTCTCTTGAAAGAAAGGAAGCATATGGAGCAGAAACTCATAAAGCTATGCAATGGACATCAAAACATTTTTATAGTATAAACTTGGATCTATTGACAAGGTTATTTACAATGTAGTTTCTAAATCCTTATACAGGCACTATATAGCATTTATTTGGAAGATGAAATCAGCTCTTGGCGGCAATCATCAGAATGGAAATCAAAATAGAAAAGAGTCCTCCTACGACAAAGAAAGAAAAGCAGGCGTCTCTTAAACTGCACTCACATCCTCCATCTTCTTGAGACTGGGGGTAAACCACATTGCTGGGTAGACATGCTCTGTAGGCTCCTCCCAGCCGCAGGATAACAACTCAGAATTACATCAGCGGGTAGACATGATCTTTAGGCTCCTCCCAGCCACAGGATAACAACTCAGAATTGGCTGTCATTATGTCAAACACCTCTATCTCATGAACTACAGGCTTTTTGCATTGATGCGTATAGTTATGAGGAGTATCCCATGAACTATAGGCTGTTTGCATTGATGCGTATAGTTATGAAAAGTACTATAGTAAATGCAATTGGCTCCGCATTAGGAGAATCCCAAGAATATAAAGAAACACTCGGTTCCGCCATCCAAAACAGTGCCCGATCACCTATGTCATCGACTGCAGAACATTCGGGCGGCTGCTTGCTATTATCTAACCTATAATATACGAGTTCTCCTCTGCCACAAGAATATACTTTCAACGAACAAGAAGAACTCTGCTCCAGTGGTCTTCTCCAAGAAGCCCAAGTCGACAGAAAAGGGCACTTGTAATCCCCTAGATTTCGTTAACTGCTCGTGAGAGTTATCATGAGATCAGGAAGATAAACTCTAAAGATTTGAATTTTAAATATCTCTAACTAACAGAGTCTCAAATCCCTTGATTTGAGGACTCTGCAGTGCCTTTAAAGGATCATGGGAATGCCTTCTTTCTGTCATCCTTGAATGCCTCTTTTTCACCATTCTCGTGTGCGTCGCTTAGTGGATCTTTGTAGCGGAAACAAGGCCACATTCTCCGAGGCAGGTTTCATTCGTGGAGCCACGAGGAAAGGGGCGCTGGGTGAAAGTCAAAGAAGACTCAAGTGCTAGTCAACACCAAGAGAGAAAGAGAAGGCCAGCCCAAAGAACAAAAAGGAATTAAATAATCCTAGGAAGGCTGCGGTGATTTTAAACGCTTTCTTTAACAAGGTACCCAGGTATCCAAATAGCTGGGTTATCAATTGGAATTTACGTACTGTGGTAAGTCAAGTATTATAATTTTATAAATTATTTAATTTATAAATTATGAACTTATAGTTAAATGTAATTATGTTAATCTTGCAAAATTATGTTGTTACTATCAAGATGATAATATGCAATTATAATAATGACAGTAAAAATTTATGTGTCGCCACGGTTCTCATATGATAAATTATGATATGATAGATCATCACATGACAGATTATCATGTGACAGATTATGATATGACCGATTACGATATGACAAAATACTGGTATCAAGACCCTTCCTCTTAGGGGACATTTAAGAGTGATATACAAGATGAGTGTTGTAGGGCCATGGGACACATAAAGAAAAATGATGACAGTATAAACAGTGTTTGGTTTACATCATATATTCTAGTATTTATTATTTAATTAAGCTTCCAAATTATTTTGATATGATGACATGAATATGCTGATAGCATGAATAAATGTAATTTGAAATTGTATTAGGCTTACTTATTGAGTGTGAGCTCATAGAATTCTCACAATGTTTTTCAGAGCCTCAGGAATTAAGAAGGATATTTGGGATAGACAGAGTTTCTATTAAATAAACATAGTTCCATTATATTGATTTAGTTCAGATTTGCTTGTGTGTAGGGCAGGTAGCTCAAGACTGATAATTATGGTTTGTAATAAATCATGGATTTGAATTTTTAGTTTATATTGATTTATGTGATGAAGTTCAAGATGCCTTGCCTGCCTGGCATGCGGCGGGTTGTCACCCTAGTTTAAATTTTGGGATTGGGGTGTGACAGCTTTAGTGGTATCAGAGCTTGGTTACGACATTAGGGACACATACATGATGACACTTTAGGCAAAATACTAAGATGGCATTGAGACAATTATAAAATTTAAATATTATGAAAGCCTCACATTTAAAGTTTACCATGATATTGATTACAACTAATTTATCAGGAGATAGGAATGGCACATCGCACTAGAAGTCAACAAAATAATGAGGGTTCCCAAGTTGGTAATGCTGGCCAACCGGGAGGTTTGGAAGCCATCGGAGGTGCTGCCCCTGCCAATTCAGTTGGGACTGATCAGCAGCAACTCCAGACCGAGATGCTTTAGGTTCTCTCGGTTATGGCACAGTCGATGCGGGACATGTAGCATCAGATTCTGCAGGCTTTGTCCACTTAGTCTGCCCCTCCTGTCCCATAGACTCAGCCTGACTCTACTGCTCCACAGACCCAGCCTGCTCCATCTCAATCCTGGATAGGGGTTGGCCACAGCTTTGCAGATTTCAAGAAGTTTGCCCTGCCCCTATCTCTAGATCCACCAACCCTGTTGATGCTGAGCGGTGGATGCGAGATATGGAGAAGGCTTTTATGGCCCATGGTAGTCAGGATGTGGAGCGGATCAGATTTGCCACCTACCTTCTCCAGGGAGAAGCCTATGATTGGTGGTTAGTTGAGGAGCAGCGTCAAAATGGATAGATTATTTCTTGGGGAGAGTTTAGAGAGATATTCTTCAATAAATATTTCCCCAAGAGTGTACAGAGACAGATGTAATCAGAGTTTATCAAATTGGAGCAAAAGGATCTTTCTGTGGCCCAGTATGAAGCTGAATTCACCAGGTTGGCCCATTTTGCTCCAAATATTGTGACCAATGAAATGGCCAAGGTCACCAGATTCACTGGGAGATTGTGATCCAGACTGAGGCAAGCGATCAATGCATTTGAGCTCCTCACTTACAGTGCTGTAGTGAATAAGGCCTTGGTGATTGAGAGGGATATGAATGCTGTTCAAAAGGATTGGGAGTTGCGGAAGAAGAGAAAAGGGCCTACTTCTGGCCAATCCTCTGCTCAGGCCAAGAAGAAGGGTGCACATCAGGCCCCAACTGAACCATAGAATGAGGAGACTCGTTGTATTTATTGTGGTAACTCCCACCTTGGAAAGCCTTGCCGCAGAGTGACTGGTGCCTACTTTGTTTGTGAGAAAACTGATCACAAGATTGCTACTTGTCCCTTTCAGAAGGATCAACAGCCTTCTTCTAGTTAAGGAATGAGCCAGTAGTATCAACAATAGCCACCGAGGACCTAGGGAAGGGTCTTCAACCTCACTCAGCAGGATGCTGAAGCATCTAATTCTGTGGTGACAGGTATACCCTTTAATTATATCTATTATTACATTCTTATCTAGTGCAATGCATTGACAGTTAATTAAAAGTTAGGTTCAATCCTTAATGTTAAAACAAATTACACTTATGTCCAGTAATGATTAAAGTAGGTACTGCTTATGCTCAAACTTTAATTGACCCGGGTGCCACACATTCTTTCATATCTGACATCTATCTTGACAAGAATGCATCATTGACACCTATTCCTCTGGAGCAAGAGTTGCATATTGCGCTTCCAAATGGAGATGTTATGAAAGTTGACACAGTATGCAAATCTTGCCCAATTATCTTGGAGAATAGGAGATTGAATGATGATCTCATTGTCCTCCCACTGAAGTTTTTCGATGTTATCCTTGGAATGGATTGGTTGGCCTCCTATCATGCTTCAGTAGACTGCTTCAGGAAGATTGTCAACTTTAAAACTCCAAGTCAGCCTGAATTCAGTTTTATTGGTGGTCAGAAACACCTAGCCTTAGTGTTCATATCAGCAATGTGGGCTGAGAAGTATCTGATGAGTGATGGTCAAGGATTTCTTGCTGTAGTCAAGGACCCTCAGCAGGAAGAGACCAAGTTGGAGGATATTCCCATAGCTTGAGAATTCCATGATGTCTTCCCTGAGGATTTGACTAATTTACCTCCTGATCGGGAAGTCGAGTTCTCTATTGATCTAGTTCCTGGAACTGGACCTATATCAAAGGCCCCTTACCGTATGGCCCCGGCTGAGCTAAAAGAACTGAAGGATCAACTGCAGGAGCTCCTAGATCGGGGATTTATTAGACCCAGTGCTTCTCCTTGGGGTGCTCCAGTTCTATTTATTAAGAAGAAGGATGGCAGCCTTCGACTCTGCATTGATTACCAGGAAATCAACAAGGTAATAGTGCGGAATAAGTACCCTCTGTCGAGGATTGATGACTTGTTTGATCAACTCTAGGAAGCCTGGATATTCTCAAAGATTGATCTCAGGTCAGGGTACCATCAACTCAAAGTCAAGGAGGGAGATGTGCCTAAAACAGCATTCAAACCAGATGCCGTTTGGGTTAACTAATGCTCCAGCAGCGTTCATAGACTTGATGAATAGAATTTTTAAGTCATATCTGGATCAGTTTATGGTGGTTTTCATTGATGATATTCTGATATATTCCAAGAGCCATAAGGAGCATGAGGACCACATGAGGATCGTGCTGCAGATTCTTCGAGAGAAGAAGCTTTATGCCAAGCTGCAGAAGTGTGAATTTTGGTTGGATCAAGTATCTTTCTTAGGTCATATAATCTCTAAAGATGGTGT
>UESW01004526.1:265901-378209 GCA_900491605.1 Calamus simplicifolius
AAGTTCTAGTTCGAATCTAATGTCAAGCTAAGATTGTAGACATTAGAGTCGACACATTGAATCGTAGAGTCGACTCCGAAAATTGGCAGTCACTTAGAGTCGACTCCTGGACTGTTAGAGTCGACTCCAGAAGATTTTTGTGTCGACCCCAGAAAAGTCAGAGACGACTCCAGATCGAGCGGATTGGGGATTTTCGATTTAGAGCCGACTCCAGAAAAGTTAGAGTCGACTCCAGATTGTCAGAAACGACTCCAGAACTGTCAGAACGTCTCTAAACTTTATCTTTATCTTTTTAATCCCAACGGCTATTACCCTATTTGGTTCTAATCCTTCTTACACTTGTTTCTAACGGATAGTTTTTGCTATTTATGGATTAAGAATCTATAAGAAGGGGTTTTATTGTATCCGAAAAAGAAGAGAAGAGAGGAAAAAAGAGAAATAAGAAAAACAAGAGTGAAATCCATCAGAAAATCAAAAGAGAAAAGAGGAAAGATTCGAAAGGAAAGATTATACTGATTTCCCAAAGAAAAGAGAGAGATTCCTAGCTTTCTTGTTCCATTTTGAAGAAATCTCAAAAGAAGAAGCAAGCCCTAGTTTTCTAATCTTCTGAGCTTCAAGAGCATTCTAAAGGAAGATCCACTCAAGAGAAGAGAAGAAGCAAGCCACCAAGATCTGCAAATCAGGCTTTGATTCCTATCTCTTTATTTTGTTCTATTATTGTATATTTGCTCATTGGAGGAGCTTTGATTTGTAAAACGTTATTGTTTGCTGGGTCAATCAGGGGATTGATTCAGTTGAGGCTGTTAGCCTTGTGCAAGCAGTTTGCTTGTGTTGTAAGGTTGTGTGCTGGTGAGCCTTGAAAACCAGCTGGGTTCGTTGTGCACCGAAAAAATAACAAGTTTGAGTTGTGAGCTTGCAAAACAACTCTGCTGTAATCAGATTGATTATAGTGTGGACCCAAGAGGTACTTGGGAGTGGATGTAGGTGTAGGTACACCGAACCACTATAAAATTCTTGTGTTTGCCGTGATTGTTTCCTTGTCTCTCTCTCTATCTTGCATACTCTGTTTTAATTCGTGTACATCTAAGTTTTCACTTCCACTGGGGGATTGTTTTTAAAAAGAGTTTAATTTTTGAAAAACCCAATTCACCCCCCTCTTGGGTTGCTATCTGGACCAACAATTGGTATCAGAGCTAGTGCTCATTTGATTTGATCTAACGATCAAGAGTCAAAGATCCACATGGCAACTCAAGCTGGTTCATCTTTTTCGAAGGCCAATCTACAAATAGACCACCCTTGTTTAATGGTTAAACTATGGTTATTGGAAGGCTAGAATGAAAATTTTCATTCAAGCACTTGACTATGATCTATGGAGCATTATAGTCAATGGACCACACACACCACTGCTAGAATTAATGGCATGGAGATTCCTAAACCGGAAACGGAATGGGATGAACATGATAAAAAATTGGCACAACTTAATGCCAAGCTATGAATGTTTTGTACTGCTCATTAGATGCAAATGAATTCAATCGTATATCTATTTGCATTTCTGCTAAGGAAATCTGGGATAGACTTGAGGTTACCCATGAGGGAACAAATCAAGTCAAGGAATCCAAGATTAACATGCTAGTTCATAAATATGAATTGTTTAAAATGGATGCATGTGAATCTATTTCTGATATGTTTACAAGATTTACTGATATAGTTAATGGTTTAAAAAGTCTTGGTAAATCTTATGATAATTCTGATCTTGTGAGAAAGGTTTTGCGTTCCTTGCCTAGGACTTGGGAAGCTAAAGTGACTGCAATACAAGAGGCAAAGGATCTAAGTACCCTACCCCTGGAAGAATTATTGGGATCCTTGATGACTCATGAGCTTCAAGTTAAGCAACATGTTGATGATGATGAGTCAAAGAAGAAGAGGACTATGGCTCTTAAGATTTCTGAATATATGGAAGAGCCTCATGAATCTGAAGATGAAAGTGATGATGAGGACATGGCACTCATCACAAGAAAGTTTAAAAGATTCATGAAGAAGAAGAAGTTTGAAAAGAAAAAGCCCTTTGCTAGAAAAGATGAGGACAAGGGCAAAGAAAAAGAAGTTATCTGTTTTGAATGCAAGAAGCCGGGTCACTTTAAATCTGAATGCCCACAACTAAAGAAAGGCACCCAGATTCAAAAAGAAGGCAATGATGGCCACATGGAGTGATTCGGAAAGCTCAAGTTCCGAAGAGGAAGAAAGAGTGAAATGGCCAATCTATGCTTCATGGCGGACAATGATGAGGTAAGTCCGAGTTTTCTTGATGACTTTTACTTTCGATGAGTTGCATAGTGCTTTTTATGAATTGATGGATGATTTTGCAAAATTAAGTTCAAAGAACAAAGATCTAAAAAATCAAATGCAAAATCTATCTTTAGAAAATGAAAAGCATGTTGTAGAAAAAGAACTTTTGATGAAAGAAAATGAAAGCTTGAAAAATGAAGTTGATAGACTTAAACCTATAGTTGATAAATTTACTTTGAGCTCTATCAAACTTAATATGATTTTGGACAATCAAAAAGCTATTTTTGATAAAGCTGGATTAGGATATAATCCACTTAAAAAGCAAAAATCCTTGAAAAATATTTTTGTACATGCTGAAAAATCATCAAATATTACTTGTTTTAAATGTGAAACAAAGGACATAAATCTTATATGTGTAAAACTCCACATGATAAAAGAAAGATGATTTGGGTTCCCAAAGGAACAATATTTATTGCATCTAACCATGAAGGACCCAAGAAGGCTTGGGTACCTAAAGTTAAGATATGAATATTTTGCAGGAGTGTCTTGCAGCCATCAGACTAAAAAAAAAAGTGGTACCTTGATAGTGGTTGCTCAAGACACATGACGGGTGACAAAGATCAATTCATCACCCTTGAATCGAAAAGAGGTGGAGTAGTTACTTTTGGTGATAATGGTCAAGGCCATATCATGGGTATTGGTAAGATTCAAATTACTCCATCTACTCATATTGATAATGTTTTATATGTTGATGGACTTAAGCATAATTTGATAAGTATTAGCCAACTGTGTGATAAAGGTTTCAAAGTTTCCTTTGAAGCTTCTATTTGCACTGTTACTAATCCCATTGATAACAACATTATTCTTGTTGGTAAACGTTATGGCAATGTGTACTTAATTGATTTGAGTAATTTATCTCCAAGTAATCATTGCTTAGTTGCTAATAATGCTAAGATGAATGAGATTGGTTGGCTATGGCACCGTAGATTAGGTCATGCAAGCACACACCTAATTTCTAAACTATTGAAAATGGATCTAGTTAAAGGTATTCCTAGCTTAAATTTTGAAAATAATCGAATCTGTGATGCATGTCAATTTGAAAACAAACAAGAACTTCTTTCAAATCTAAGAATGTTGTTTCAACTACTAGGCCACTAGAGCTACTACACATGGACCTTTTTGGACCTACTAGAACCACAAGTCTAGGAGGAAAGAAATATGGTCTTGTGATAGTAGATGATTACTCTAGATTCACTTGGGTAATATTTTTGGCTCACAAAGATGAGACTTTCTCAATATTCCTGAAATTCGTTAAGAAAGTCACAAATGAGAAAAACACTACCATAGTGTCTATTAGAAGTGATCATGGAACTGAATTTGAAAATCACTTATTTGAAAAATTCTGTTTTGAAAAAGGCATACATCATAATTTTTCAGCACCTAGGACACCACAACAAAATGGAGTTGTAGAAAGAAAGAATAGGACTTTAGAAGACATGGCCCGTACCATGCTATGTGAAAGCCAACTTCCAAAATATTTTTGGGCGGAAGCTATAAACACAGCATGTTACATCCTAAATAGAGCCCTGATTAGACCTATCCTTAAGAAGACTCCCTATGAACTATGGCATAATAGGAAACCCAATTTAGGTTATTTTCATGCATTTGGTTGTAAATGCTTTATTCATAACAATGGTAGGACAATCTTGGGAAGTTTGATGCAAAGTCTGATGAAGGTATTTTCCTAGGATATTCTACATCTAGCAAGGCATATAGAGTATTTAATAAGAGAAGCTTAGTTGTAGAAGAATCCATTCATATAGTGTTTGATGAGTCTTTAGCATCAAGTTCGGGTAAAATTGATGATGAGGAAGATACATCTTTGATTGAAAGAGGTATTGAAAAATTAAATGTATCTTCAGATCAAGAACCTGAAGCTAAGGATGATGACTCACCTAAGGATGATGGTATTGATACTGCTCATAATGATAAAGATCTACCTAGAGATTGGAGATATGCTTATGGTCATCCTAGGGACCTAATCATAGGTGATCCATCTCAAGGTGTAAGGACTAGATCATCAATGAGAAATATCAATAATCATCTTGCATTTGTATCTCATATAGAACCCAAAACTATAGAGGAAGCTGAGAAAGATAGTTATTGGATGTTAGCAATGCAGGAAGAGTTAAACCAATTCACTAGGAACCAAGTTTGGACCTAGTAGACAGACCTAGAGACCACCCTATAATAGGATCTAAATGGGTTTTTAGAAATAAATTGGATGAAAATGGCTTGGTGATTAGAAATAAGGCTAGATTAGTTGCAAAGGGATATAATCAGGAAGAAGGTATAGATTTTGATGAAACCTTTGCACCTGTTGCTAGATTAGAAGCCATTAGGTTATTACTTGCTTTTGCATGCTGCATCAATATCAATTTATTTCAAATGGATGTTAAAAGTGCATTTTTAAATGGTTTTATAAATGAGAAAGTTTATGTTGAACAACCTCCTGGTTTTGAAGATCATGAATTTCCAAACCACGTCTTCAAATTATACAAATCACTTTATGGTTTAAAGCAAGCACCTAGAGCATGGTATGATAGATTGAGTAAATTTTGATTAAAAATGATTTTTCTAGAGGAAATGTTGATAAGACTTCGTTTTTAAAAAGAAAAGAAAAGGATTTATTAATTGTTCAAATTTATGTTGATGACATTGTATTTGGTGCTACTAACAATCTCCTTTGTCAAGAATTTGCTAAGTTAATGCAGGGAGAATTCGAGATGAGCATGATGGGAGAACTCAACTTCTTCCTTGGACTTCAAATCAAACAAGAGAAAGCGGGATTTTCATCAACCAAACAAAGTACACAAAGGAAATACTCAAGAAGTTTGGTATGGAATCTGCTAAACCTCTTGGTACGCCAATGAGTCCCTCATGCAAGCTGGATAAGATGAAGAAGGTAAGAAAGTAGATCAGAAGCATTACCGAGGTATGATCGGATCACTTCTTTACTTAACTGCAAGTAGGCCAGATATTATGTTTTCTGTTTGCCTATGTGCAAGATATCAATCTAATCCTAAAGAATCACATTTATTTGCTGTTAAAAGAATCTTTAGATACTTAAATGGAACTAAAAATGTAGGATTATGGTATTTAGAGACTCAACTTTGAAGTTGATTGCTTATTCTGATTCTGATTATGCTGGTTGTAAATTAGATAGAAGAGTACAAGTGTGCATGCCACTTTTAGGAAGTAACTTAATCTCTTGGTTTAGCAAGAAGCAAAATTCGTTGCATTATCCACTGCTGAGGCAGAGTATGTTGCAGCTGGAAGTTGCTGTGCTCAAATCCTTTGGATTAAGCGACAACTTGAAGATTATGGTATCACACATGGTAAAATTCCTATTAGATGTGACAACACTAGTACCATCAATCTAATGAAGAATCCAATCCAACACTCTAGAACTAAACACATAGAAATTAGACATCACTTTATCAAAGAACATGTTTTCAACAATGATGTATGTCTTGAATATGTGAATACTAATGATCAATTAGCTGATTTTTTACCAAACCATTAAGTGAAGAAAGATTTTGTTATCTTAGAGGAGAATTAGGAGTTTGTGATCCTTTAGAATGACTTTCTGAAACTCTTAAGGATAACAACTATCTAGACTTCATCAATTTCTTGAAAATCCTCTATGTTCAATAAGGAAATTTATCTAGAAATTTGATTCATTGTTTCCCCAATTGTTAAGGGACACTTGTCTAGAGTTTGATGATCAATTTGATCAGTTTCAGTTCCTTGAAATTCAAATTTTTCACTGAAACTATTGTGAGTCGACACCTTTAGTCTGTGGAGTCGACACCTTCCTATTTGATGTTCTATCTGGGCAATTAGAGCCGACACCTGCTTCTGTAGAGCCGACTCTAATTTGGGCGCTGACAGATTTTCTGGTTCGGAGCCACACCTCGCTTTGTGGGAGTCGACTCTAAGTGAACCTAGGTCAAAATATAAGGCGGAGTCGACACCTATACGAACTCTATTATATCCAAATCTTCTATAGAGTCATTCCAAACTGATTCCAACACCTCTAAACCCTTCAAATCTCTTGATTACTCATTCCATTCAAACCCTATGGCTCCTAAGAGGCGTGCTACTGTTGGTGGACCGGCGGTTCCCACGAGGAGACACATGATTCAGAGGCAAGCTTCGTCTTCATCGTCTGCCACCCGAGAGGCTTCTCCACCTTCTCCATCTTCTCCACATGTCGACCAATTAGTGGGTAAGGCTATCACAACCGGAAGGAAAGTTGATTTTAATTTCTTTGCTTCTGAGGATTTTGCTATTGGCCATTAATTAAAGGAAATGGGATGGGAAAAGGCTTGTTCATTGGATATTCCTACTTACCCTGGCCTCGTAAGAGAGTTCTACAATGATTTGAGTAGAGGAGAGGGAGGTTTCGTAAGTTATGTTAGAGGAACAAGAGTTGCAATCACTGCTGAGACCCTTGGAAACTTGTTAGAGATGCCCACTGTTGGGCTAAATGAGTGTCAGCATGACGATCAAGGTGGTGCCCTATCTAGGATGCTAGGAGAGAGGTATCTGAGTTTGAGGAGATTATGGCAAATCAACTGAACTTGGAACTCATGCTACTTCATAACATCTGCGGGAGGATCTTATTTCCCAAGATAGGCTGATTTGAGTATGTCTTAGAGCGAGACATCTTGCTGATGGATTGCATTATCACTGGGTGGCCAGTAAATTTAGCTGGGATGATGATAGGCTATATGGCAAAGGCAGCTACCAAGAAAAGATCACATTGCCATATGGTATGATTCTGACTTTGGTATTTAGAAGCAAAGTTGTGTTGATCATGGATAATGAGCCACTAAGGAAACTAAGGCATACAGACTACTACATGTCTCTACCATTCACCGTATGGGCTTCAGAAAGGTAAATATATTTGGATAAAGAGAGGACAGGAGGCCAGAGTTGAGGAGGCCAGAGCAGGGACATCCCTGACCCATCTGTTGCGGGACTATCTACAGCTGGACCTTCTGAGGCTGGACCAAGCACATACTCTTTACCTCCACCTCAGACAATAATTGTATCTAGGATTTTTAGATGTGCAGATTGGTCAGCTCAGAGCATTATTAGCTGAGTATGACAGTCAAAGGAGAGATGAGATTAGTCAGATGAGAGATGACATCAGACAGTTTAAGGGGGAGATCAATTCTAGACTTGACTTGATTTAATTTTCCATTAGCCGCTCTGTAGAGTCCCTTAGTACTGAGTTTCATAAGATTTTTGAAAGGCTAGAAGGGATCGCAGATGGACCTAGAGCTTATCTAGATGCTACTGGACAATTAAAGAAAGATATAGACCTTGCTGTTACTCAAATTGAGGGGTGTCTTGAAGGCTTTAAGAAATCATAGAAAGATGAGATTATGGAACTAATAGGTCATCTGAAGAAAATTGTCTACAAACATGTTTGATTGACCTTCTATTTCCTATAGTGATACCCTATCCTACCCTAACCTATTAGAAACCTAAGATTAGCTTTTCATATTCTAGTTTGTATCTTAGGATTTCTAGTTTACTATACTTTGTTAGCCTGTATCTAGGAATTTCTAATTGATATGGTACTTTACTGTGAATGTATTTTAATAGACACATGTAATGCATCTTGAATTGAAATATAATTATCTTAGCAATTACAATAAATGAAGTTTACTATCTCTATGATTGAATGAACCAACAACCTCGCTCTGATAACCTACATTATTATTTTTAAACTCACCTTATTGCTGATAACAAAAAAGGGGAGAGAAATTTGTATATGCATAAAGGAGAGAGAGAAAGAAAATAGGGAGAGAGAATGAAAGAATATAAGATTTCAATATGTTTTAATCAATTGGCATACCTCAAAAGGGGGAGAGAAATTTTGAGATGGAGAGAAATTTATAAATTCTAATCAATTGGTATCAAATCGATTTCAGTTTATTTACATGTACCTTGCATAGGGGGAGTTATTTAATGCAGGGGGAGCTTAATGATTTTCTGTGTAAAGTTAAATAATCTTGATTGCTGTTTATAATAGAACTCAAGTATGTTTCTAAAGTTCATTTTGAAACTTGCATCAAATTCTCTGTTAGGAAGTTTTAAAGCTTTAACAATGTCTATAACGCTTATTTCAAATGAATTTTTAATGCATATACTCAAAGTTTTTGTCAATATCAAAAGGGGGAGATTGTTGACCCAATTATTGATTTTGATGATTAACAAAACTATTTGAGTATAACATTTGAAGTTACTAATGATTTTGGTTAAGTTTTTCAGTTTATGATTTGATTTATTAATCAAAATTACAGATAAATCAAGTTCTAGTTCGAATCTAATGTCAAGATAAGATTGCAGACATTAGAGTCGACACATGGAATCGCAGAGTCGACTCTGGAAATCGGCACAGACTTTAGAGTCGACACCTGGACTGTTAGAGCCAACTCCAATAGAAAGACAGAACGATGGTTTTTCTGATCACGACTTAGAGTCGACCTGGACTGTTAAAGTCGACTCCAGAGGATTTTTGTGTCGACCCCAGAAAAGTCAGAGACGACTCCAGATTGAGCGGATTGGGGATTTTCGATTTAGAGCCAACTCCAGAAAAGTTAGAGTCGACTCCAGATTGTCAGAAATGACTCCAAAACTGTCAGAACGTCTCTAAACGTTATTTGTATCCTTTTTAATCCCAACGACTATTACCCTCTTTGGTTCTAATCCTTCTTACACTTGTTTCTAACGGATATTTTTAGCTATTTATGGATTAAGAAGGTTCTATAAGAAGGGGTTTTTGTTGTATCCAAAAAAAAAAGAAGACAAGAAGAGAGAAAAATAGAGAAATAAGAAAAACAAGAGTAAAATTCATCAGAAAATCAAAAGAGAAAAGAGAGAAGATTCGAAAGGAAAGATTATACTGATTTTCCAACAGAAAAGAGAGAGATTCCTAGCTTTCTTAGTTTCATTTTGAAGAAATCTCAAAATAAGAAGCAAGCCCTAGTTTTCTGATCTTCTGAGCTTCAAGAGCATACTAAAGGAAGATCCACTCAAGAGAAGAGAAGAAGCAAGCCACCAAGATCTGCAAATCAGGCTTTGATTCCTATCTCTTTATCTTTGTTCTATCATTGTATATTTGCTCATTGGAGGAGCTCTTGATTTGTAAAATGTTATTGTTTGCTGGGTCAATCAGGGGATTGATTCAGTTGAGGTTGTTATGCTTGTGCAAGCAGTTGCTTGTGTTGTAAGGTTGTGGCTGGTGAGCCTTGAAAACCAGCTGGGTTCGTTGTGCATCCAGGAAAATAACAAGTTCGAGTTGTGAGCTTGTAAAACAACTCTGCTGTAATCAGATTGATTATAGTGTGGACCCAAGAGGTTCTTGGGAGTGGATGTAGGTGTAGGTACACCGAACCACTATAAAATTCTTGTGTTTGCAGTGATTGTTTCCTTGTCTCTAACTCTCTATCTGTGCATACTCTGTTTTAATTCGTGTACATCTAAGTTTTCACTTCCGCTAGGGGATTATTTTTAAAAAGAGTTTAATTTTTGAAAAACCTAATTCACCCTCCCTCTTGGGTTGCTATCTAGACCAACAAGTCAGAAGCTTCTTGGGTTTAGCTGGGTATTACCGTAAATTTATGGAGAATTTCTCTCGCATTGTTCTACCCCTAACTCGCTTAATCCAAAAGTGAGTGAAGTTTAACTGGACAGTGGAGTGAGAAAAGTTTCCAGGAGTTAAAGCAGCGCCTGGTGTCAGCTCCCATTCTTGTTCTTTCGACAGGATCTGAAGGTTTTACTATATATACTAATGCCTCTCGGAAAGGATTGGGATGTGTTTTGATGCAGAATGAAAAGAGTGATAGCTTATGCCTCGAGACAACTAAAACCTTATGAGCAGAATTATCCTACTCACGATCTGGAATTGGCTGCTGCGGTTTTTGCTCTGAAGATTTGGCGGCATTATCTATATGGAGTGTCGTGTGATGTGTATACAGATCATAAGAGTCTAAAATACATCTTCACACAGAGGGAGCTGAATTTAAGGCAGAGGAGGTGGTTGGAACTATTGAAGGATTATGACCTGAATCTACAGTATCATCCCGGGAAGGCCAATGTAGTAGCTGATGCTTTGAGCTGAAAATCCTCTTCTGAGTTAGCTGCTATGATTACTTCCCAGCCTCCCATATTGAGAGATCTGGAGAAGTGGGAGGTTGGTCTGAGAGTACAACAGTCTGATGGGCTTGTTGCAGCACTTGTACTCCAGCTGACTTTAGTTGATAGAATCAAGTCCTCCCAGATAGAAGATCCAGATCTACAAAGGATTAAAGAAGTTGTGCAGTCAGGAGTTCAGAATGAATTTTATGTAATGGAGGATGGATCCCTGAAATTTGAAGGAAGACTTTGTGTGCCAAACATTGAGGAACTGAAGGCTGAAATTTTGAAGGAGGCTCACTACTCTCCTTATACTGTGCATCCAAGTGGCACTAAGATGTACAGACTTAAAGGAAATTTTTTGATGAAAAGGTATGAAGAGGGAGATTGCTCAGTATGTGGCCAACTGCTTGGTGTGTCAGCGAGTGAAGGCCGAGCATCAAAGGCCTGCGAGACTCTTCAGTCTCTGATGATTCTACAGTGGAAATGGAAAAAGATTACAATGAACTTTGTGACTGGTCTTCCCAAAACTCCCAGGAGTAATGATGTGGTTTGGGTTATTGTGGACAGACTAACAAAATCAGCTCATTTCCTACCTTTCAGAGTTGGAGTCTCTAGTGAAAGATTGGCTAATTTGTATATTGAGCAGATAGTGAGACTCCATGGTGTCCCGGTATCTATTGTATCAGATAGAGATACCGGGTTTGTGTCCCAGTTTTGGAAGAGTCTTCATAAGGCCATGGGAACTAAACTAAACTTAAGTACTGCCTATCATTCCAGTCAGATGGACAATCAGAGAGGACCATACAGATTCTGAAGGACATATTGCGAGCCTGTGTGATGGACTTGGGTGGAGCTTGGGATAACCACTTACCTTTGGTGGAGTTTGCATATAATAATAGTTACCAAGCTAGCATTCAAATGGCTCCATTTGAAGCTCTGTATGGTAGGAGGTGCAGATCTCCTATATGTTGGGATGACGTGGGGGAAAGGAAATTGCTAGGCCCTGAGCTGATTCAGCAAACAGTAAATAAGGTGCATTTGATCAGGGAGCGTCTTAGTATAGCTCAGAGCAGGCAAAAGAGCTATGCTGATGTCAGAAGAAGGGAATTGGAATTCCAGGTTGGGGACCATGTTTTCTTAAGGGTATCACCAACCAAAGATGTGATGAGATTTGGGATTAGAGGAAAGCTGAGTCCACGTTATATTGGACCTTTTGAGATCTTGAGCAGAGTCGGAGAGGTTGCTTACAGTCTGGCACTGCCTCCAATTCTATCTGGGGTACACAATGTTTTTCATGTCTCTATGTTGAGGAAGTATATCTCTGACCCTAGCCATGTCATAGCGTATGAGCCTATACAGTTGATGAAAGATTTATCATATGAGGAGCATCCTGTGCGTATTGTGGACTGCAAAGATCAGGTTCTGAGATGGCGTATCATTCCATATGTCAAGGTGCAATGGAGTAATCATTCTGAGAGGGAGGCTACTTGGGAACTTGAGGAGGAAATGAAAAAGAAGTATCCATAACTATTTGAGTCTTAATATAGTTAATGATATAGCTACGACTGTTGACTTTTGAATAAAGACTTAGTTGATTATTAGTCCTTGGGATAAAATTTGAATTTTAATTTTCTCTAATGAAAGTTATCAATTTCGAGGCCAAAATTTTTATAAGGAGGGGAGAATGTAATCCCCTGGATTTCGTTAACTGCTCGTGAGAGTTATCACGAGGTCGGGAAGATAGACTCTAAAGATTTGAATTTCAAATATCTCTAACTAACAGAATCTCAAATCCCTTGATTTGAGGACTCTGCATCGCCTTTAAAGGATCATGGGAATGCCTTCTTTCTGTCATCCTTGAACGCCTCTTTTTCACCATTCTCGTGTGCGTCACTTAGTGGATCTTTGCAACGGAAACGGAGCCACGTTCTACCAAGCAGGTTTCATTCGTGGAGCCGCGACGCGGAGATCACACGGGGTGGAGCAGAAGCAAGCGTTCAGGCTTCCGTGGTAGGGACCGGCTGCATCTCACGAGGAAAGGGGCGCTGGGTGAAAGTTAAAGAAGATTCAAGCGTAAGTCAACACCAAGAGAGAAAGAGAAGGCCAGCCCAAGAACCCACGGAGGAGGCCAGCCTTTTCTTGGGAGAACGTGAAGAGGAGTTTTTCAGCCAAGAAAAAAAAAAACGTGGAGAGAGGAGAGAGGTTCCAGCCAAAAGAAAAATAAAAGGAGTCAAAAATTTGGTCAACTGGTTTGGGGGAGGATTCCAGCAAAGAACAAAAAAGGAATTAAATAATCCTAGGAAGGCTGCGGTTATTTTAAACGCTTTCTTTAACAAGGTACCCATGTATCCAAATAGCTGGGTTATCAATTGGAATTTACGTACTGTGGTATGTAAGTCAAGTATTATAATTTTATAAATTATTTAATTTGTAAATTATGAACTTATAGTTAAATGTAATTATGTTAATCTTGCAAAATTATGTTGTTACTATCAAGATGATAATATGCAATTATGATAATGACAGTAAAAATTTATGTCGCCGTGGTTCTCATATGACAGATTATGATATGACAGATCATCACATGACATATTATCACATGATAATTATGATATGACCGATTATGATATGACAGAATACTGGTACTAGGACCCTTCCTCTGAAGGGACATTTAAGAGTGATATACAAGATGAGTGTTGTAGGGCCGTGGGACACATAAAGAAAAACGATGACAGTATAAACAGTGTATGGTTTACATTGTATATTCTAGTATTTATTATTTAATTAAGCTTCCAAATTATTTTGATATGATGACATGAATATGCTGATAGCATGAAGAAATGTAATTTGAAATTGTATTAGGCTTACTTATTGAGTGTGAGCTCATAGAATTCTCACAATGTTTTTCAGAGCCTCAGGAATGAAGAAGGATATTTGGGATAGACGGAGCTTCTATTAAATAAACTTAGTTCCATTATATTGGATTTAGTTCAGATTTGCTTGTGTGTAGGGCAGGTAGCCCAAGACTGATAATTATGGTTTGTAATAATCATGGATTTAAATTTTTGCTTTATATTGATTTATGTGATGAAGTTCGAGACGCCTTGCATGCCTGGCATGCGGCGGGTTGTCACCCTAATTTAAATTTTGGGACTGGGGCATGACATCACTCTAATCTTGTAGATCAGCTCGGCCATCCAAAGATCAGAATCGGCGGTATAGATGTAAAATATTTCTCTATTGTCCATCACGTAGAAATGGCCCTGACGGTAGGGAATGGAGTGAGGGAACTCAGCCAAACCGGTATTGAATCCCTTGTTCCATGGTCTACAAAAATGATGTCCCAAAACTGTTTTCTTTGATGATCACGACGCAGTCAGCATTGGCTGAATCGGGCTCTAAGGACAAGAAGGCAAACGTGAGGAAGAATGCGAGATCGCTGGTGGAAGGAAGGGGGATTTGAGCTCTTGTGATGGGAGGCAAATAATCTCCATTCAGCGCATCCTCTTCCTCTTCTCTGTTTCGCATCGGCGATGGCATTGTCTTCTGAGGAAAAGACGAGAAAGATCGCAACCCCAATGTCCCAACTACAGCCAGAGCTCTGGGAGATCATCGCCAGGAAGGCCATCGGCAACATCTTCGATCACATCTGATTTCGCTCCATGTGCAGGGGCATGGTGGTCCGTCGCGTTCCTGCACCTGGTGAAGCTTCCGTCGCGTTCCTCACCGTCTCGCTCCCTAAAGCCCATGACAAAATGATCCTCACCTCGTCACACGGTTGGTTTGTCATGCTCGACCCTGCGACCGCCCAACTCTCCTTGTTCAATCCCATCACCAGAGCCCAAATCCCCTCCCTCCCACCACCGATCTCTATCCCGGCTATCGTAGATTCTTCCCCACATTTGCCTTCTTGTAGTCACACCCTGATTCAGGCCGATGGTGACTGCATCGTGATCATCGACGGAAGAATTTCTCGAGACATCGTACCGCAAGATGTGGAATGGATGGTGTTTTGAGTTCCTTTTCTCTATTCTCTGTCGTCAGGGCCGTTTCTATATGAAATATTTCTCCATTCTGAGCTTTGAATTCTTATCCTCCGGCTAGGAGAAGCCTTCAGGATATATCTTACTGGCGATGTGGTTTACCCCCAGTCTCAAGAAGATGGAGGATGTGAGTGCGGTTTAGGAGATGCCTAGTATTCTTTCTCGCATGAGGACTCCTTTCTAGCTATGTTATTTTACAAGTGCTCTCTTCTACATTGATTTCCTTCCTCATAATTGTCGCTAAGAGCTGATTTCATCTTCTAAATGAATGCTTATCATTGTGAATAACCTTGTCAATAGATGCAAGTTTATACCATAACAATGTTTTGATGTCCATTAGATAACTTCATGAGTTTCTCATCCATATTGCTTCCTTGCTTCCTCAATATGATTAATGAGAAGATTCTTTTACTTTCCAGGTCTCACATTTAGAATTGATTTAGAATTGTATTTTTTTTGGACACCAATTAATTTCCTTGCATCAGATAATGAAATTTTATTCTAGTTTGAGGTGCCCTACCTGTCTAATAGATAAGATAAGGTATTTTTCTAGAATTTAATAATTCTGAATTTTTTTAAGAAAAGAAATTTTTCAAAAAAGAGATTTGAAACAGAATATGCAGGTAACAAAAAAAAATCCAAACTGATTTCTTTTATAATAAAAATAAGATATTTTCTAACACAATTCCCAAATAAATATTTCTAATAAAAAGAATATATATTCTTTTTAGAACAATGGTCTCAAATGTTTTTTCAAACAAGTAGTATAAAAAGATCTAGAATCTTCTGAAAAAAACAAGCGACTAATATTTTTTTATAAAAAATGTCTGAAATAACTTTCCAAAACAAAAGAAAAAATAAAAGTAAATCCTAAACAAATTTTCTCTTTCAGAAAAGGAATATTATTTTTTTAATTTTGGAACAACCTTGTTGGAAAAAGAAAATATAAATCTTGCTTTTATCTTGTGCGCTAATAATTATTTGCCAATTTTCTTAACATGCGGATCGGGATCTACTGTTGGTTTTTTGCTCGTTGGTTTGTCACCTTTTCTTTTTTATCCCTTTATTCTTCATTTCGTTTTCCTCATGGGGCTCATTTACTTTTTTTTCTTTTTTTCTTTATTCTTCAGTTCATTTTCCGTATGGGGCTCATTTCAATCTCAACTGACATTCTGTCCCTCTGAATTTTTTTTTCTCTGGTAGATGCTTGTGGTTTCAAGTGAATAGGATTGCTTAAAATATTACTTATCAATAAAATTTACTCCCAAAGGGTAGAATCAATTGCTATGTAATCGTTTGGGGATATCTAATATTTTTAGAAAATCATATTTTTCAAAAAAAATATGAAAAAAGTAGATAATAAATCTATTTTTTTATAAAATTTACATTTTAGATTTCATGATTTCTTAGTTTTGCCAAACAAGATTTAACAAATAAACTAAATAATGCCATATCATTTATTTTGTGATATTTCGTAGGACCTACCTTTATACAAACTACTTTATAAATAATATTATTTTTTAAGAAAAAGAAAGGGTCAAATTGATCAGATGGATGTAGTATGTTATCTTAGAGTTAAGGACTTGAAAATTTTAGAATGATAGAAAATGTGTAGAAAATATTAATTTTTATCTATAATATATTTGTATGCGTTATTAAGTCTTTTGTACCTCTAAATTATTAATACTATTATATGGTTTATAAAGTTATCCAACAACCTAAAGAGAGAGGCCCTCCTATAACTAATGATGAGATGCTTATTTAAATATTAGAACATAAGTTATAATATTTTTATGGTAAAAGAGCTAAAGTGAAAGCTTTGAGATCCAGGAGTGTTGTTGAAACAAGCATTAATATTAAGCAAATATATCAAATGTGTTAGCGCTAGATCGCCTTCCTCGATCATCCGTAAGGGTTCGGTCGCCTTCTTCAGCATACCAATGATCTTTTGGTGGGCTTCGCTCAATCGGAAGCCTACAAAAAATCCTAGGGACCAGATATTTGATGAGAATCCTTCGACGCTTAAATTAGTGCTCCACGCAATAGCCGTTGTGTGTGAGCATATATGAGCATGTAGGAATTGTTGTTGGCTTTCTTCTCTTATTCATTTTATTGAAGTTTGGAGCCTATAGCGTGACTAAACACTAGAATATGGCTTGCAGCAGAATTGATTGTCAGAGCATTTATGGTAAGGACAGCAATAGTGGGGCTTGTCTCTTTGTGGTATGTCAGAGCTATAAACTATATTTCGTCCGGTATGGATGGCTGCAACTAGTTGGTAGGCCAGATCCTATCAAGAGTGGGTGGTCGCAGTAGAGATAGTGGGTGCTGCTTAATTTGGATAGTGGCTGCAGTTGCTGCAAGCTTGCAGGGCATCGGTGGCCATTATGGCATTCACCAGATATGTCCCCCATGTCGCACATCTGTTGTCCTATTTTGGGCCATGGGAGACATGCAGACAGTGGTGAGTGTTGGAGTACTGGAGCCAAGCACGTGGGCCTTACAATGAGTTATACCTAGGTGGGTGGTTGATCACCACCATTGATTGGGTGTCGTCTCTCCAGCCTTATCAGCTTCTCTCAAAGTCATGAATACGTGCATGGATAATCCTTAGGAAGAGTAACTTAGAGCATGGGTGGTCATGACCCCTCCAAGTGCATGTCTTATTTCATGTATGGGTGGTACGTTATTAGCTTAGCCTTTGTTTCCTCAGAGGGAGACTGAGGCTGACTGTCCGAGGCTGAGCTGACTGGCTAAGGCTGACTGGCTAAGGCCAAGGCTGAGGTTGACTGGTCAAGGTCTAGTCTGACTGGTTGAGCCCAAGGCTGATTGGATGAGTCTAATTGGCCGAGGCCAAGGTTGACTTGCCGAGGCAAAGGCTGACTTATCGTGGCCGAGTCTGACTGGCCGAGGTCGAGGCCGATTGGCCGAGTTAGACTGGTCAAGGCTAACTGGCCGAGGTTGACTGGCTGAGGTCGAGTCTGACTGGCCAAGGCTAAGGCCTAGGCTGACTGGCCGAGGCCGACTTGCCGAGGCTGAGGCAGAGGCTGACTTGCCAAGGCCGACTGGAAGGGTCAACCCGAGTGGCCAACTAGGGGGTCTGGTCCGAGTGCGATCACCATTAGCCATGGGGTATACTGACCCCATCAAATGCCTTTCACACTCTTGAGCTTGTGCGACCGCATGCCTTTGCATTTGCCAAGCGATAGGAGTGTAGAACTCTTTATCTTTGCACTTGTCTTTGCATGCTAGTTTCGACTCTAATTCCTTTCTCATGGGAAAATCCTTTTTCTTTTTTGCACTGCTTTTGATAATTTTTATCTACCTTGTGTGGACATCTGCATGCTCTCTGAAGCTGTGTATTTGTTTAACTTTAAGCAAAGTTTGAGGTAGGTTGGTTACCTTTGGTCGGTGGGGAGCAGTCAGTAATCCTCTTTCGATGCGGAGTTTGGAAGTGGGTACCCGTCAACTGTGAGATAGGGAGTTAATCTCTCCCAGCTATGAGCTGGTTGGGTCTTCATGGCTGGCTGAGAGCGGCTAGCACCATCAACTATGAGTTAGGGAGTTGGTCTCTTCCAACTGTGAGCTGACTTGGTCTTCTTCTTGGCCTACCAAGGGCGACCTGTTGCCATATGTTGCAAGTGCATAATTTGAGTTAAGGCCTTACTTAGTTGGCTACTGAGGTAGAGTTGAGGCCGAAGCCGAGATGAGGCCACTAAGGCAGAGATGAAGCACAGCTCGGGTGGCCAATTGGGTCAAAGTCTTACCCAAGAGGCTGGTTGCATCTTCTTGGTCGGCTGAGAGCGGCCAGCACCATTAACTATGAGCTGAGGAGTTAATCTCTCCTAATTGTGAGCTGACTTGGCCTTCTTCTTTTGACATGAAGTTTGAAATTCTTTTCATTTCCATTTGCCAACTTGGAGCTGCTGAGAGGCTTGGGGCTGCTGAGACTGGCTTGGGAGCTGCTGAGATCGACTTGAGGGTTTTTTGGGCTTGCCCGAGGGCTGCTGAGATCGATATGAGTGTTGCTGAGACCAACTCGAGGGCTGCTGAGTCTAACCTGAGGGCTACTGAAATTGATCCGAGGGCATCCAATGACTGTGAGCCAGGAGGTTTACATCTCCCAACTGTGAGTCGACTGGACTTATCCAATTTGGAATTAAAAGTTGATCTTCATTCTGTAAGAAGACCGGATGATGGAGCAGCATGCTTGGAGCTCCTTTGCAAAATGTTTTGGGGAGAGTTTGTCTCCTTTTGCTGATTTGGATACTTTAGCATGTTGGCGACCTGCCCCCTAGAAAATTATGTCAATTGGAGGTGAAAGGTACCAGGGCCCTAACTTAGGGGGCTTCATGATTATCGTGCTTGTTGGTGAGCTTGATGATGCTCTTGTTGATGAGCTTGATGGTGCTCTTGTTGGTGAGCTTGATGGTGCTCTTGTTAATGAGCTTGAAGATGCTCTTGCTGATGAGCTTGATGGTGCTCTTGCTGATAAGCTTGATGGTGCTATTGTGAGGCATAGCGGTGGTGAGTCTCTCAACAAGGAGATCTCATGCCAATGGAATGATGGCTGGCTTGAGCAGCAACTAGAGAGGGAGCAGAAGCTCTTGGTTGCTGCTATGTGGCAATGAAATATTGCTCTTATAGCCTTTGGACACTGCCACTAGTGCTTGGACTTACTGGGCAAAGGTGGCAAGCTGGTCCGGCTGAGTGGACTGAGGTGGTGATGATGGTGGAGCAGAGAGGCTGCCTTTCTGTTGCTCAGCTCATCGTGGGGATTCTCCCGTGCGAATGGTAGAGACCTCTTGGGCTCTTGTCATCATCATCTTTTTTGATTTAGAAGGGATGAGGATCTGCATGCTAGCATTGCTGACGATCTGTGCACTACCCTCATCCTGGCGCATCAATCTGTTGCTAGATCACCCTCCTTGATAGTCCACGAGCGTTCGGTAACCTCCTTCGACATGCTAAGGATCTTCCAATGGGCTTCGCTCGATCAGGAGCCTGCAAAAAGTCTCGAGGATCAAATATTCCAGCGGGGAGCTCTGACGCTCAAATTAGTGCTTTAGGCAATAGCCGTGAGCTTGATGAATCTCGAATGGCTTGAAAGAAAAGGCTCTATGTAAGGGTATATGAGCGTGTAGGAGTTGTTGGCTTTTTTCTCTTACCCATTTTATTGAAGTTTGGAGCCTATAGCGTGACTGGATGCTAGAATGTGGCTTGCAGCAGAATTGATTGTCAAAGCATTTATAGTAAGGGCAGCAACAATAGGGCTTGCCTCTTTATGGCATGTCAGATCTACAGGCCATGTTCCATTCGATATGGGTGTCTACAGCAGGTTGATGGGCCAGGTCCCATTAGTAGTGGGTGGCCGCAGCAGAGATAGTGGAAGCCGCTTGATTTAGATGGTGACTACATGTTGCTGCAGGTTGTAGGGCATGGACAGCTATTACGACGTTCGCCAGACATGTCCCTCATGTCGCACATCTGTTATCATGTTCTGGGTCAGGCATGCGGAAAGTGGTGAGTAGTGGAGTAGTGGAGCCAAGCATGTGGGCCTCACAATGAGTCCTACCAAGGTGGCCGCTGGGGCATTGCCTGGGTGGTTGATCACCACCGTTAATTAGATGTCGCCTCTCCAGCCCCATCAGCTTCTCTCAATGTCATGAACACGTGCATGGACGATCTTTAGGAAGAGCAATTTAAAGCATGGGTGGTCATGACCGCTCCACGTGCATGTCTTATTTCGTTCCCTCAGAGGGAGGCTGAGGTTGACTGTCCGAGGCCAAGGCTGATTGGTCGAGGCTAAGGCTGACTGGCTGAGGTCGAGTCTGACTTGGCTAAGACCGAGGCTGACTCGCTGAGGTCGAGTTTGACTTGGCTAAGATCGAGGCTGACTGGCTGAGGTCGAGTTTGACTGGCTGAGTCTGACTCCCCGAGGCCGAGTCTGACTCATCGAGGCTAAGGCTGACTCGCCAAGGTCGATTCTGACTAACCGAGGCTGACCCGTTGAGGTCGAAGCTGACTTGCTGAGGCCGAGGCTGAGGCTGACTAGCTGAGGTCGACTTGCTGAGGCCGAGTCTGAGGTTGAGGTCGAGACTGATTGGCCGAGGCTGACTTGCCGAGGCCAACTAGAAGGGCTAGAAAGGGCCAACCCAGGTGGCCGACTGGGGGCTCTGGCTCGAGTGCGATCACCATTGCCCCTAGGGTTTACTAGCCTCGTCAAGATACAATATGAGTTTGATGCAATGTTCGAGGCATGAATAGTGGAAACACCAAAAAAAAATGCATGCCCAAATGCAATATGAGTTTGATGCCATGTCAAGGCATGAATAGCGCCTCTTTGCTTGGCTTCATCTCTTTGCAACAATCAAGAGAGATTCGAGTAGCTTATAAATTTGTGTCTTCATCTTAAACTAAATAAAGTAACCACTTTTATTGCAATTGTGACTCAATCATTTTTTAATAATATTTTCTTATTACTTGGAAAATTATGACTAGTATTAATGTAAAATTTTTATTTTTAATTTTTGTAAGATATATTTGCTTGAAATATGGATATTATAGACATATTGCTTCATTGGATGGTTGATGATCTGAAATTTTAGACTTATCTCTTTATTTTCCTAGCTATGAGTTTTAATGAATCACAAGCTTTGAGAAATAGTAGTTAATGATTGCTAAATATTTTCTATTTAAGATGTAACATACCTTGAGTTTAAAGTATAATAAAAGTTCTTAATGATAAGGATGTTATGAAATTTGTGTACATGCATATTTTGAGATAGTAGAGTTTATATTTGTGTTAACAAAGTTATAGTGGATTTAGCTATAGGTTATTCTTGAAATGTTATTCCATAACATGATCTCTTGTCTAACTAGGGCTGAAACTCAGAAGAAGGAAAAATATGATGGCAAAAAAAGACATAAATAAGGATAAACATGTAACATAAAACTTAAATTATCAAATAAATAATAATATTACTTTGAACTTTGAAACCTAAAATAAATATAAATAATAATAATAAATTCTCTAAATGCGTTTGCACTAAAAGGATAATAAGGACCGTGATTTTTTAATCGAAAGTTTTTCATCCTTCAAAGACGTTGGAGTAATTAACTGTCATTAGGAAGGCATAAAATATTAAACAAACATACTCTTGCATCTTGTATCATTCCAACTGAAATAATTTCGTTGAGATAAAGGATGGTACGGACGTGAGCACCTACCACATTTATGTTTAGGCTGAAATCTTTTAAAATATTTCAATATTTTCCTTTGAGGGACATGCACCCTCAATCCACATCCCTCCATAAAAACAACAATCACTTCGCTCTCATTGTGCTTGTGCATAAAATCAAAACCTTGTTCAATCGAAGTCTGCCTGAATGCTTTCTTGGACGCTACCACTAAAGTAAATACTATAACAAATTTCTATATAATTGATTATCACTTAATCTAGTGTCTTATTGAAACCCTCTCTGTATTGAAACAATGGCTTTCTATAGTTGACACAACAAAGTTCTAGGGCCTTTGCAGTTATTTTTGGAAGGAAAGAACTTTATGCATCGGGTGTAGTACAGATCGTGCACACTACGCACGGTGATTGATCATGCTGCATGCGATCGCGCATGTCAAAAATAATTTCATCCTTCCATGCATCGCACGCATAGTCCCCACATACGTACTTCAACACTGCATGCGATGCAAGAAGACCTTTCCTTCTTGGGATCGCTTGCAGCACCACTCTAGTACCTTGCATTCCCTCACAACAAATTTGTGATGCTTTCTTTTCACTTTTAGGTCATAGAGTCTTATACCGCCATGGTTTGAAATAATTTATTATCATGTTATAAACAACTTTTTTTATCTCAAAATGTAATTTCAATTTTTTATATATTGAAACAATTACTAAAATAGAAGATATTATAACATAAATAATATATGGATAATAATGAAAAAATAACAGTAGTATTTTTTCTCTATTTTTAAATTTTGACCACAGTCATTTTTGGAGACAATATTGAGGAAAAAAAACTCAAAATAACTATTATTTTATTGAACAAAGGAAAATAATGATCATTATTGTATTGTAACAATCCTTCATAAAGAAAATAATGATCATCATTGACACCTTATTTTTTAAATAATATATAAATTTTCAATAAAATTATAAAATAATGATATAAATTAATTTTTTTTTACTAAATATATTAATAAATTTATATTTATCTAAATTTATATTTATTATTAAAACAATTTAAATTCAATATATATATATATATATATATATATATATATATATATATATATATATTTAAGTGTAGACCAACTCAACGGGTAGAGTGGGGTGGATCTAGCCCGCACATACTTTGTGACGAGAAAAAATTTTTGTACATCGTGAACGATGCAGAAAGGATGCACCATCTTTTCTTATTCATTGGTGCTGCATAGGTGTAGAACAAAAATATTCTTTCTTATATTTGAAGAGATGGAATGCGCCGTGCGAGTCAATAAAAAGAGGATGGTACGTTCCTTTCTATTTTGCATGAGGTGTAGAAAGAATTATATATATATATAAATTGATCACAAGGCAGCCCATCTCATGTGCCGCATGATAAATTAAGATATGGTAAAAAAAATATTTAGTTTGACTGCATATCTGACATACAATGACACTACAGGTCATATGGTAACATTTGGGGCTCACGGTTGATGAGATTTTCATCTGATTTTTTTTTTATCTTCGTTATATCAACTAAACTTATAAATAGAAATCCTTAAATATCATTATTGAATATAATAGAAATATATTTATTAGGTTTTGCTCATATCATATAGTGGCAAAGTGTTTGTCAGAGCCAAGCACCAACGACTATAGTATATAAAATGAACCCATTAAGATTTTCTTCTTTTATTTTTTGACAAATTCAAATCTAGCATTGCTCAAAATGCCTTGCAGCGTAATCTTCTTTGTTGCCAGCTCAGTGCCTAACTAAGAACATTTTTATTTTTTAATTAATTTAAAATAAATTACTTTGGATCCCTTGTATATCTTTTGTTTTCATTGAGAAGGCCTATATTTCATGTGAGCCTAATTAAATGAAAAGCTTGTGGTGTGTCAGTGTGCCAGAAGACCATAACGTTCCTTTTTCGCGGCCTTGCGGTATGCCCTTTAATTTAAACCAGCACTAGCCGTTGAAGGGGGGACGCGCATGGCAACGGGTTGGAAACAAGGAAACTTTTCTGAAAGTTCATTGAAGTTCTCTTTCGATGGGCTTCAGGAGATTTCAGACAATAATGACCACCTGGTCTATTCTTCTTGGCATCCCGAGATATGATAAAAAATATCCTATAAGATGCAATGAACCTTGTCATATGCTTTTGTTTCTTAAAATAGTATGAAATAAAATCAAATAAATGGTTGCATATTTCAAAGGCTTAGGCAAAACAATAATAGTCCTTTCATACTCCATCACACTTGTTCAATAAGCAGGATAATTTTTAGCACAATATGTTTTAGTTGCCATTCACTCAGTGAATTACAAAAGACTCAACAACCACATTAGCTTGGGGCTATATTGGTGGTTCTATGGTATCATTAGACTCCTTTTAGAAAATATAATAATAGTAACCTTCACTTATATTTTTGTTGCTATTGATTTAGTGTTCTAACACAAATGTAACGCATGGCATCCTTTACAAATAATAACAATAGATCTATTTATTACTCCTAGACCAAACAGATAAGCATGAGCATAAACACACTCTTCATGCTGCATAATTAATTAAAATCTAGACCCCTAGTGACCATCAAGAAAAGTAGTGTTTCATCTCTCTATCTCATTTACTCCACAAATCTACTATAAATTACCATCTTGTCTTCCCTTCTTCTCCGTTGTTCTATTAGTAATACTATTTCAGTCAATAGTCCTTTAGGAGTTTAGATAATAGGTACCATGGAAAACAATTTTGTTGCCTCCTCTTCTTCCTCTCAACCAGAGATTTAGAAGAGGAAGAAGAGGAGGCAACAAAATTGTTTTCCATGGTACCTATTATCTAAACTCCTAAAGGACTATTGACTGAAAATAGTATTACTAATAGAACAGCTGAGAAGAAGGGAAGACAAGGTGGTAATTTATAGTAGATTTGTGGAGTAAATGAGATAGAGAGATGAAACACTACTTTTCTTGATGGTCACTAGGGGTCTAAATTTTAATTAATTATGCAGCATGAAGAGTGTGTTTATGCTCATGCTTATCTATTTCGTCTAGGAGTAATAAATAGACTCCATTGTTATTATTTGTAAAGGATGTCGTGTGTTACATTTGTGTCAGAACACTAATTTAATAGCAACAAAAATATAAATGAAGGTTACTATTATTATATTTTTCTAAAAGGAGTCTAATGATACCATAGAACCACAAATATAGTCCCAAGCTAAAGTGGTTGTTGAGTCTTTTGTAATTCATCGAGTGAATGGCAACTAAAACATATTGTGCTAAAAATTATCCTGCTTATTGAGCACGTGTGATGGAGTATGAAAGGGACTTTATTGTTTTGCCTAAGCCTTTGAAATATGCAACCATTTATTTGATTTTATTTCATACTATTTTAAGAAACAAAAGCTACAACAAGGTTCATTGCATCTTATATGATATTTTTTATTATCTTGGAGCCTCTTGAGCACCAAAGCTTTGTGTTGGCCCAGATGGCAACCCAAGAGGGGGGGGGATGAATTGGGTTCTTAAAAATTTAAGACTTTTTAACTTTAATTGATTAGTTAGCAAGATGTGCAAGTGAGAGGCTAACTAAAATCAATACACAAGCAAATAAAGAGAGATAGAGATAGAGAAAATAAGCACGGCAAACACAAGATAATTTTATAGTGGTTCGGTGCAACCAACACCTACGTCCACTCCCAAGATTCACTTGGGTCCACACTATAATCTCTCTAGATTACAGCCGAGTTGTTTTCCAAGCTCACAACTCAAACTTGTTGTTTTACCGGGTGCACAACGAACCCAGCTGGTTTTAACTCGGGCTTACCAGCACAAAACCCTACACGTTGTTTTTCTAGGGCTCACAACTAACCCAACACAAGCACTCCGGCTTGCAACGAGGTATACCAACCTCCACTGATTCAATCCACTGATTGAATCAGCAAACAATAAGAATGATAGTGTTTGAACAATAATGTGCTCCCCTTGAGCAAATATACAAATGAAGTACAAAATAATATAAGGTTAGAAAAGCCTGATAGTATTGCAGATGGTAGATGCTTGGGCTTTCTTCCTTCTTCTCTTTAACTCCTCTAGAAGTGTTGAATCACGCCTCAGCAAGATTCTTGACCGTTGAAGACTTTGGAGTTGAGATGAAGCTTTTTCCTCTTTTGAAAATCCTCCGATTTGACCTTTGAAATGCTTGTGGATTTTCTTTTGGCTCTTGTGGATTGATGAGAAGGAGTAGACGAAACTTCCTCTTGGATTTCTCTCCTTTTGAATCACTCTCCTTTGAGCTAAATGATTTTTCCAATATGCTCTGTTTTTCCCTCTTTTCAAATGATATTCTTTTCTCTCTTTGATTTTCTCTGATTTTTGATTTGAAAAGAGCTCCTCTATTTATAGAATCTGCAAAAATATATCCGTTAGAGACAAGGAAAAATAGCCGTTATTCAAAAATCTTACCGTTGGGGCTGATGTGTCATCGTTAAAAATCGCGCCCAGATTTCGCGGAGTCGACTCGAGCTTGAGGGAGTCGGCTCGAGTCGATTACCAAAAATAGAAACATTTTAACCATTGAGGGGTCGACTCGCGAAAACAAAGTGTCGGCTCCTGAAAGTCGGGAGTCGACTCGAGGAAAATGGGGAGTCGACTCGAGAAGTGCTCAAAAAACATGGGTTCTGTTGTTTGAGCGGAGTCGGCTCGCACAGACAGGAGTCGGCTCGCAAGAAGTCAGGGGTCGACTCTTGAAAACCAAGGGTCGACTCGAGAAACTCAGGCATTTTGGGGAGTCGACTCGGAAACCCTTGAGTCGGCTCGGGACCGATACAAAAATCAGAAAAATGTTCTGATTGACTTTAAAACTTGTCCCAATTAAATTTAAAATATAAATTTGACTTGAATACATTAAATATGACATTTATCATGGATTCAAGACATGTTTCAAGAATTCATCGATTGAATTATAATGTGTAAAAATTCCTTTTTGAATTCTTTTAAGCATAGAACTTGAAACTCCTTTTTCTAATAGATTCAAAACTCATTTAATATAACCATTGATAGTTCATTCCTTTCAATTTGAATAAGCTCAAGGTTTTTGATAATAAACACATTGTTTTCTTTAAGGTACTCATGGCTTTTGGAAATCATCAAAATCAATAAAGTTGGGGCAATTATGTTTCAATAATTTCTCAACAATCTCCCCCTTTTTGATGATGACAAAAACATTGAGTATATGCATTATAAAATTGAAAAATTTGTGATTCCAAAATCAACTATTGTGTTCATGGAAAGGCTCCCCCTCAATGAGGTAGCTCCCCCTATGAACCTTAATTTTATAAATCATTCAAAATTTTTCAAAATCAGAAACTTAAGCATTTTCTTTATGAAATTCAATTTATCTCTTCCCCTTATGCTCTCCCTCTTTCAAATTAAACTTTAATTGAATTGAAGGCAAGGCATATACGATTGAATAAAAACTCTCCCCCTTTTTTGTAATCAACAAAAAGGTTAGGAAGTTTAATATCAATAACATTCTTTATCTTTTTCATTTAAACTTATCAATTGAGGATTATCATTCAAAGAAATTCAAGGATACTTACAATTGAAATAGACAAAAGTAATGCATCAAATTTTCTCATTACTTCAAAATGAAAGTACATGAAAATGTAAACTTGCTCATTGCATTGAAAGTAAATTTGATTACATCAAAAAGAGATTACATGAAAACTTAAAAATTTCTTCTAGTAATTCTATTCAAGTGATCTACAATCTGCTTCATCCCTTCACATTGAAGTCTAACATAGTCTTTGAGTTTTTCATCAACAAAAGTACAAGCAGAAGTAATTTTTTCTTGAAGCTCAGCGTTGCATTGGGAGTATGTCTCCGAGTCACCGCAGATGTCCTTAAGTTCTCCAAAGATATTCTTTAAATTTTCACTTAAGGAACCGGTAGATGAACTGAGAGTAGACTCAATCATGCAACTCGATCACTGAGAGAATATAAGGCTTCTTTTAAGTTCATATACTTTTCATTAAATTCTTCTTTCAGTCTTTTTCATGATCACTTAACTCAGACTTGAATAATGATCGAAGTTGATCTAACTGTGTATCAGAAAAACTACCAGATGAAACTGTGGAAGACTGAGCAGGAGCAACAGTAGGAGCAGGGGTAGGATCTGAAGCAGGAGCAGGAACAGACTCTGGAACAGATGAACACTGAGGAGGCTCCGGAGATGAATGTCTCAAGGAAGGTCTGGGTGCCTCTGCATCTAAGTCTCTGTCCTCAGTAACATTCTTTCTCTCCCAACTTCCATTTTTCTTAACAAACCCCATGCGATGAATGGTAGCCAAAGTATAATAATCTGTATGTCTTAACTCCTTCTTTGGCTCACAATCACTGAACACAATCCCTTGGCTAAGAAATAATTTAGTCAAAACCATGCCATAGGGTAAGCTCGATTTCTTTTTCCCGCCACAATCTGCAATATACCAAATCATCATCCTAGGTAGATTGATGGGTTTCCCAGAAACAACTGCATCCATAACAAATATCTCGCTCAGAAACATAGTCAAACTGCCTGTCTTGGGAAATAAAATCCTGCTGCAAATATTGTGGAGAAGTCTTAATTCCAATGGCAGTTGACTAGCAAAGACTTCTTCAAATCCTTCAAAGTTTCGGTTCAGTAGTCGAGTGAGGGCTGGAGATCTATCTTCAGGGGCAAATGTAGATGGTCCAGACAAGGGTAACTTCAATAATCTAGATAGAATAGAGGATGTAATGTTCAGACCAATGCCTCTAACCTTGCTCACCAAGCCATCATCTCCTCTAGACAAATTCTTGTAAAACTCTTTAACCAAAGCAGGGTAGGTGGGACAGTCCAATGAACAAATATACTCAAATCCCATCTCAATTAGTTGTCTACCAATGATGAATCCTTCATTCTCAAACAATTCAAAATCCACCTTTCCTTCCTGTGGTGACAATCCTACTGGCTAGAAGATCTACCTGAGGGTAGGAGCTGGAGCAGGAGGATCACTAGCCGAAGGGGTAGAGGAAGAATCCGTGGACGGCTCGCGGACGGGTCGTCGAACGGTCCTCTTTCTCTTCACACCGGCGCCACTCGAGCTTGCTCCTCGGGTTTTGGGTGCCATTGATCTTGAAGGATTGGTTAATCAGAGGTTATTGAGGTTTGGAGGGTTTTGGGAAAGTTTTGGAGAGGATTTGGAAAGATTTGGAAGATGAAATGTCCGTCGGGTCGACTCGTGCCCTAAATAATTCGACTGGGACCACGTCGAGTCGACTCGCGCAAAGTGTGGAGTCGGCTCGCGACTAGTCACAGAGCACGGACACGATCTCGAGTCGACTCGCTCAGAGGAGGGGTCGACTCCTGAGTTTCAGCAGAAACTCGAGTCGACTCCGATACTCTCGAGTCGGCTCCCGAACAATTTCAGAGAAAAATAGATTAATTCAGAGAATCCGAATTGAAGTCCGGAATTTGATCTTTGAGTATGATTAAAAATCATGGACTTTGAGAGATCAAATTGATATGAGTTCTAGATAAAATTTCCTTAAGATTTTGAGAATTTGAAAGAATCTAGATATATTTCCTTAGAGGTTTCAAAATTTATTCAAAAGGATTACAAATTCCTAACTCTCCTCTAAGATAACAAAATCTTTCTTCATTTAAAGGTTTAGTGAATATGTCAGCTAATTGTTCTTCAGTGTTTACATAATCTAAACAAATTTCATCATTAGCTACATGTTCCCTTATAAAATGATATCTAATTTCTATGTGTTTTTCTTGAGTGTTGAATTGGATTTTTAGTTAAGTTGATTGCGCTAGTGTTATCACATCTTATGGGTGTTTTATCAAGTGTGATACCATAGTCTTCAAGTTGTCGCTTAATCCATAGGATTTGCGCACAGCAACTTCCAGCTGCTACATATTCAGCTTCAGTAGTTGATAATGCAACTGAATTTTGCTTTTTGCTAAACCATGTGATTAAGTTACTACCTAAGAATTGGCATGCACCACTTGTGCTTTTTCTATCTAATTTACATCCAGCATAATCAGAATCTGAATATGCAATTAGGTTTAATGTGGAGTCTCTAGAATACCATAAACCTACATTTTTAGTTCCATTTAGATATCTTAAAATTCTTTTAACAGCTATTAAATGTGATTCTTTAGGTTCAGATTGAAATCTAGCACATAAACATACTGAAAACATGATATCTGGTCTACTTGCTGTTAAATAAAGAAGGGATCCGATTATACCTCGATAATACTTTTGGTCAACCTTTTTACCTTCTTCATCTTTGTCCAGCTTGCATGAAGGACTCATTGGAGTTCCGAGGGGTTTCATTGTTTCCATACCAAACTTTTTGAGTAGTTCTCTTGTGTATTTGGTTTGGTTGATAAAGATTCCCTCTTTGCTTGTTTGATCTGGAGTCCAAGGAAGAAGTTGAGTTCTCCCATCATGCTCATCTCGAATTCTCCCTGCATCAACTTTGCAAATTCTTGACAAAGAGAATCGTTAGTAGCACCAAAAATAATGTCATCTACGTATATTTGTACTACAAGTAAATCTTTACTTTTTCTTTTCAAAAACAAAGTTTTATCAACATTTCCTCTTGTAAAATCATTTTCTATTAAGAATTTACTTAACCTATCATACCAAGCTCTAGGTGCTTGTTTCAAACCATATAAAGCTTTGTGCAATTTAAAAACGTGATTTGAAAACTCGTGATCTTCAAAACCTGGTGGTTGTTCTACATAAACTTCTTCATTAATAAATCCATTTAAAAATGCGCTTTTTACATCCATTTGAAATAAGTTAATGTTCATATGACATGCAAATGCAAGTAATAGCCTAATGGCTTCTAATCTAGCTACTGGTGCAAAGGTTTCATCAAAATCAATACCTTCCTCTTGATTATATCCTTTAGCAACCAATCTAGCTTTGTTTCTAATTACAATGCCATTTTCATCTAGTTTATTTCTATAAATCCATTTTGATCCTATTACTGAATGATTTTTAGGTCTTTCAACTAAGGTCCAAACATTATTTCTTGTAAATTGATTTAGTTCTTCTTGCATAGCTAACATCCAATTATTATCTTTTTCAGCTTCTTCTATAGTTTTAGGTTCAATTTGTGATACAAATGCAAGATGATTACTAATATTTCTCATGTATGATCTAGTCCTTATTCCTTGAGATGGATCGCCTATAATCAATTCCTTAGGATGACTATGAGCATATCTCCAGTCTCTTGGAAGATCTACATCATTATGATCAATATTGACATCATCGTCCTTATGTGAATCATCATCTTTAGCTTCTTGTTCATGATCAGAAGATACTTCAATATTAAGTTTTTCAAGATCTTTTTCAATTATGTTTGTATCTTCCTCATCATCAATCTTTTCAGATCCAGTTGCTAAAGATTCATCAAAAACTACATGAATGGATTCTTCAACTACTAAGGTTTTCTTGTTAAAGATTCTATATGCCTTACTAGTTGTTGAATAACCTAGAAAAATTCCTTCATCAGATTTAGCATCAAATTTTCCTAAGTTGTTTTTACCATTATTATGAATGAAACATTTACATCCAAATGCATGAAAGTATTTTATATTTGGTTTTCTTTCATTCCATAATTCATAAGGTGTTTTCTTTAATATTGGTCTTATTAAAGCTCTATTTAAGATGTAACATGCTGTGTTAATTGCTTCCGCCCAAAAATACTTTGGTAAGTTGCTTTCACATAGCATGGTACGGGCCATGTCTTCTAGAGTCCTATTTTTCCTTTCAACTACACCATTTTGTGTGGAGTCCTAGGGGCTGAAAAATTATGATTAATTCCATTTTCAGTGCAGAAATTTTCAAATAGGTGATTTTCAAATTCTGTTCCATGATCACTTCTTAGAGATACTATAGTAGTGTTTTTCTCATTTGTGACTTTCTTGAAAAATTTCAGGAACATCGAGAAAGTCTCATCTTTGTGAGCTAAAAACATTACCCAAGTATATCTAGAATAATCATCTACAATCACTAGACCATATTTCTTTCCTCCTAGACTTGTGGTTCTAGTTGGTCCGAAAAGATCCATGTGAAGTAGCTCTAGTCCCCTAGAAGTTGAAACAATGTTTTTAGATTTAAAAGAACTTCTAGTTTGTTTTCCAAATTGACATGCATCACATATTTTATTATTTTCAAAATCTAGTTTAGGTAATCCTTTAACTAAATCCATTTTAATTAGTTTTGAAATAAGGTGTGTGCTTGCATGACCTAATCTACGATGCCACAACCAACTAATTTCATTTATGTTAGCATTGTCAGCAATTAAGCAATGATCACTCAAAGATAATTTTTCTAGATCAACTAAGTAAACATTGCCATGTCTATAACCAGTAAATACAATGCTATCATCAATAGAATTAGTTACAGTGCATAAGAAGATTTAAATGAAACATTAAAGTTTTTATCACATAATTGACTTATGCTAATTAGATTATGCTTCAAACCATTAACATAAAGTACATTATCAATAACTATAGATGGAGTTATGCGAACTTTACCAAGGCCCATAATTTGACCTTTACCGTTGTCGCCAAACGTCACAACTCCACCTTTCTTTTCCTCTAGGGTGATGAATTCATCTTTGTCACCCGTCATATGTCTTGAGCAGCCACTATCAAGGTACCACTTTTTCTTTGATCTTTTGGCTACAAGACATTCCTGCAATATAATCAAACTTTATGCTTAGGTACCCAAGCTTTCTTGGGTCCTTCATGGTTAGCAGCAATAAAAATTGTTCCTTTCGGAACCCATATTTTCTTAGCTTTAACATTTAACTTGTTGTTATTATTTAACGTTTTGCATTCAAATGATTTATGACCTTTTTCATTACATTTAAACAAGTTATATTACTTTGGTTGGCTTTTATAAAAATATTCTTTAGAGATTTCTGTTTCCTTAATGTGTTATATCCTAAACCTGCTTTGTCAAAAACAGCTTTTTGACTATCTAGGATCATGTTAAGTTTAGTTGAACTTAAGTGAATTTCTCAACAATGTCTTTATATTTTTTAACATCTTTCTTAAGAGAGTCAATTTCTTTAGCTTGCTGTTCTTTATCTAAAGCTAAAGTTTCTATTGATCTTTTAAATCTTTAGTTGAGTTTTTAGTTTCAGATTTTAACAAATCTATTTCTTGATTAAGATTATCTCTTTCTTTCTAAGTTCTTCTTTTTCATTAGTTAAGTTCTTAACTTCTAAAGCTAATTCATTTTTACTTTTAGCTAAACTAATATTGTCATTTTTCAAAAACTTATACTTTTTCTTTAAGGATTTAAAATCAATCATAAGTTCATTGAAAGCCTCAAACATTTCATCAAATGTAAAATCATCATTTGAGTTTTCAGAACTTACCTCATTGTCGTTGTCGTCGTCGTTGGCCATGAAGCAATATTGGCAACTTCCTTTTGCTCATCTTCTTCCGACGAGGAAGATTCATCAGACCATGTTGCCATGTATGCTTTCTTCTTTTTCTTGTAGGCCTTTTTCAGCAAAGGACAGTCATACTTAAAGTGCCCTGGCTTTTTGCACTCATAACATACTAAGGGCTCTTTTTCTTTTTCTTTCTCCTTGTCCTTTTTCTTATCCTTTTCTCCTTCAAATCTTGCTCCAAATTTCTTTTTATGGAAGGCCTTTTTCTCATAAACTTCTGAATTTTTTGGCCAAGAGAGCAGTTTCCTCATCATCTTCATCATTACTTTCACTGCTGCTCTCTTCCATTTCTGCAGTCTTGAGGGCAAGAGTTTTCTTCTTTTTGTTTCCTCCTCAACATGCTGCTTCATTGTTAACTCGTGGGTCATTAAGGATCCTAGAAGCTCCTCTAAAGGTAGTGCATTGAGGTCCTTTGCTTCTTGGATGCAGTGACTTTTGCTTCCCACGATCTTGGTAGTGACCTAAGAATTTTGCGCACAAGATCAGCATTAGAATAAATTCTACCAAGACTTTTCAGACCATTCACAATATCAGTAAATCTAGTGAACATGCATGTGATGGTTTCAGTTTGTTCCATTGTAAACAATTCATATTTGTGAACCAAAATATTTATCTTTGATTCTTTACTTGGTTTGTTCCTTCATGAGTATTTCCAACCTATCCCAAATTTCTTTTGCGGAATTACAAGTTGAGATTCGGTTGAATTCATTTGAGTCTAAGGAACAATATAAATATTAATGGCTTAGCATTTAGTTGTGCCATTCTCCTATCATTATCATTCCAATCCCTTTCGGGTTTAGGAACAATAGTGCCATCAATAAGGTGTGTGGGTGTACTAGGTCCATTTATTATTACTCCCCAAATTCATAATCAGAAGCTTGAATGAATATCCTCATTCTAGCTTTCCAATATGAATAGTTGGTTCCATTAAAAAAGGAGGTCGATTCGTAGAATGACCTTCAGCAAAACTTGAACCAATTTGTGTTGCCATATGGATCTTTAGCCCTTGATCGTGAGATCAAATTCTAAATGAGCACTTGCTCTGATACCAATTGTTGGCCCAGATGGCAACCCAAGAGGGGGGGGTGAATTGGGTTCTTAAAAATTTAAGACTTTTTAACTTTAATTGATTAGTTAGCAAGATGTGCAAGTGAGAGGCTAACTAAAATCAATACACAAGCAAATAAAGAGAGATAGAGAAGAGAAAATAAGGCACGGCAAACACAAGATAATTTTATAGTGGTTCGGTGCAACCAACACCTACGTCCACTCCCAAGATTCACTTGGGTCCACACTATAATCTCTCTAGATTACAGCCGAGTTGTTTTCCAAGCTCACAACTCAAACTTGTTGTTTTACCGGGTGCACAACGAACCCAGCTGGTTTTAACTCGGGCTTACCAGCACAAAACCCTACACGTTGTTTTTCTAGGGCTCACAACTAACCCAACACAAGCACTCCGGCTTGCAACGAGGTATACCAACCTCCACTGATTCAATCCACTGATTGAATCAGCAAACAATAAGAATAGTGTTTGAACAATAATGTGCTCCCCTTGAGCAAATATACAAATGAAGTACAAAATAATATAAGGTTAGAAAAGCCTGATAGTATTGCAGATGGTAGATGCTTGGGCTTTCTTCCTTCTTCTCTTTAACTCCTCTTGAAGTGTTGAATCACGCCTCAGCAAGATTCTTGACCGTTGAAGACTTTGGAGTTGAGATGAAGCTTTTTCCTCTTTTGAAAATCCCCGATTTGACCTTTGAAATGCTTGTGGATTTTCTTTTGGCTCTTGTGGATTGATGAGAAGGAGTAGACGAAACTTTCTCTTGGATTTCACTCCTTTTGAATCACTCTCCTTTGAGCTAAATGATTTTTCCAATATGCTCTGTTTTTCCCTCTTTTCAAATGATATTCTTTTCTCTCTTTGATTTTCTCGATTCTTTGATTTGAAAAGAGCTCCTCTATTTATAGAATCTGCAAAAATATATCCGTTAGAGACAAGGAAAAATAGCCGTTATTCAAAAATCTTACCGTTGGGGCTGATGTGTCATCGTTAAAAATCGCGCCCAGATTTCGTGGAGTCGACTCGAGCTCTGAGGGAGTCGGCTCGAGGTCGATTACCAAAAATAGAAACATTTTAACCATTGAGGGGTCGACTCGCGAAAACACAAGTGTCGGCTCCTGAAAGTCGGGAGTCGACTCGAGGAAAATGGGGAGTCGACTCGAGAAGTGCTCAAAAAACATGGGTTTTGTTGTTTGAGCGGAGTCGGCTCGCACAGACAGGAGTCGGCTCGCAAGAAGTCAGGGGTCGACTCTTGAAAACCAAGGGTCGACTCGAGAAATTCAGGCATTTTGGGGAGTCGACTCGGAAACCCTTGAGTCGGCTCGGGACCGATACAAAAATCAGAAAAATGTTCTGATAGTCTTTAAAACTTGTCCCAATTAAATTTAAAATATAAATTTGACTTGAATACATTAAATATGACATTTGTCATGGATTCAAGACATGTTTCAAGAATTCATCGATTGAATTATAATGTGTAAAAATTCCTTTTTGAATTCTTTTAAGCATAGAACTTGAAACTCCTTTTTCTAATAGATTCAAAACTCATTTAATATAACCATTGATAGTTCATTCCTTTCAATTTGAATAAGCTCAAGGTTTTTGATATAAACACATTGTATTCTTTAAGGTACTCATGGCTTTTGGAAATCATCAAAATCACTAAAGTTGGGGCAATTATGTTTCAATAATTTCTCAACACTTTGGAATTAGAAAGGTGAATAGAAAAGGAAGCTTGCTAGAATGTGATTCGAAAGATCAACTCTCATACATGGGATAACAAATTAAAATATTAATAATTAGAATCAATATTTACATAATAGAGTATCTTTTAATATTTATAGGCTACTGACATCAGCTTTCTTACTTTTTTTGTAAGCTCATACAAAGGAAACATTCTTCAACCTTATTCTATATATATTTCGTTGATAGGAGTTTGCAAGGAAAGGTTTAAATCTAGCCCATCTACCCAGTATTCTCTCTCCAAACAATTGATCAAGTCCCTCTCAACCAGAGATTTAGAAGAGGAAGAAGAGGAGGCAACAAAATTGTTTTCCATGGAACCTATTATCTAAACTCCTAAAGGACTATTGACAGAAATAGTATTACTAATAGAACAACTGAGAAGAAGGGAAGACAAGGTGGCAAATTTTTAGTAGATTTGTGGAGTAAATGAGATAGAGAGATGAAACACTACTTTTCTTGATGGTCACTAGGGGTCTAGATTTTAATTAATTATGCAGCATGAAGAGTGTGTTTATGCTCATGCTTATCTGTTTGGTCTAGGAGTAATAAATAGAATCTATTGTTATTATTTGTAAAGGATGTCGTGCGTTACATATGTGTCAGAACACTAAATCAATAGCAACAAAATATAAATGAAGGTTACTATTATTATATTTTTCTAAAAGGAGTCTAATGATACCATAGAACGACCAATGTTGCCCCAAGCTAAAGTGGTTGTTGAGTCTTTTGTAATTCACCGAGTGAATGGCAACTAAAACATATTGTGCTAAAAATTATCCTGCTTATTGAACACGTGTGATGGAGTATGAAAGGGAATATTATTGTTTTGCCTAAGCCTTTGAAATATGCAACCATTTATTTGATTTTATTTCATACTATTTTAAGAAACAAAAGCTACAACAAGGTTCATTGCATCTTATAGGATATTTTTTATCATATTGGAGCCTCTTGGGCACCAAAGCTTTGGAATTAGAAAGGCAAATAGAAAAAGGAAGCTTTCTAGAATGTGATTCGAAAGATCAACTCTGATACATGGCATAACAAATTAAAATATTAATAATTAGAATCAATATTTATACAATAGAGTATCTTTTAATATTTATAGGCTAGTGACATCAGCTTTCTTACATTTTTTGTAAGCTCATACAAAGGCAACATTCTTCAACCTTATTCTATATATATTCTTTGATAGGAGTTTGCAAGGAAAGGTTTAAATCTAGCCCATCTATGCAGTATTCTCTCTCCAAACAATTGATCAAGTCTCTCTCGACCAGAGATTTAGAAGAGGAAGAAGAGGAGGCATTAAATTGTTTTCCATGGTAACTATTATCTAAACTCCTAAAGGACTATTGACTGAAATAGTATTACTAATAGAACAACTGAGAAGAAGGGAAGACAAGGTGGTAATTTATAGTAGATTTGTGGAGTAAATGAGATAGAGAGATGAAACTACTTTTCTTGATGGTCACTAGGGGTCTAGATTTTAATTAATTATGCAGCATGAAGAGTGTGTTTATGCTCATGCTTATCTGTTTGGTCTAGGAGTAATAAATAGAATCTATTGTTATTATTTGTAAAGGATGTCGTGCGTTACATTTGTGTCAGAACACAATCAATAGCAACAAAAATATAAATGAAGGTTACTATTATTATATTTTTCTAAAAGGAGTCTAATGACACCATAGAACCACCAATATAGCCCCAAGCTAAAGTGGTTGTTGAGTCTTTTGTAATTCACCGAGTGAATGGCAACTAAAACATATTGTGCTAAAAATTATCCTGCTTATTGAACACGTGTGATGGAGTATGAAAGGGAATATTATTGTTTTGCCTAAGCCTTTGAAATATGCAACCATTTATTTGATTTTATTTCATACTATTTTAAGAAACAAAAGCATACAACAAGGTTCATTGCATCTTATAGGATATTTTTTATCATCTTGGAGCCTCTGAAGCACCAAAGCTTTGGAATTAGAAATGTGAATAGAAAAAGGAAGCTTTCTAGAATGTGATTAGAAAGATCAACTCTCATACATGGGATAACAAATTAAAATATTAATAATTAGAATCAATATTTATATAATAGAGTATCTTTTAATATTTAAAGGCTAGTGACATCAGCTTTCTTACTTTTTTTTTGGTACAAAGCTTTCTTACTTTTTTTTGTAAGCTCAGCTTTCTTACTTTTTTTGTAAGCTCATGCAAAGGCAACATTCTTCAACCTTATTATATATATATTTCTTTGATGTATATCTTACAAATGAAAATGGAGTGAGATGAAGCGAGGTTGAGAATCTTAATCCCCATTCTTATTTTTCTTAAAAAAATAATTTTCATCTTCATCCTATCCCTATAAATGGGGATATTTTTTATTTTCATCCCCACTCCATCTCCATTCTTTCTCCATCCCCACCTTATCCTTTTTTTTTAATGATGTATATGTGTTTTGAATAAAATTATAAAATTAATAACATAACTTGATTTTTTTAAACTAAATATATTAATAAATTTATATTTATTATTAAAATAATTTTAAAATTTAAATTAACATATAAAGATTAATTATTTTGTATGCACAAAAATATATAAATAGTATAATATTTAAGTAGGAGATCAACTGAATGGATAGAGTGGGATAGATCCCGCAGATATCTCGTGATGAGGTCACAAAGCAGCCCATCCCATGTGTACTTCGATATATATATATAAGTTTGGCTAAGATGGAACGGGTTGGCAGGCTAGCAGCTCTACAAATTTAGATATAGTCAAAAACATTTAGTTTGACTGCATCTCTCTCATACACTAACACTCCAGGCCATATGGTAATATTTGGGGCTCAGGATTGATGAAACTTTCATCTGATTAATTTTCATGAAAGACCAAATTAGTCTAATGAAAAAGCTTGCTGTACCATATCTTTTTAATCTTAATAACATCATATAAACTTATAAATATAAATCCTTAGATATCACTACTGAATATGATATAAATATATTTATTAGGTTTTACTCATATCATATCGATGCAAAAGTATTTGTCAGAGCCAAGCAACAACGGCTATAGTATAAATAATATTTTTTCAATGACATTAACTGAAGCCATTAAGATAATTTCATTTTTTTTTGGATGGCAAATTCTAGTGTTATCATAAAGTGCCCCATCTAGCATTGCTCAAAATGCCTCGCGGCGTAACCTTCTTTGTTGCTAGCTCAGTGCCTAATCAAGAACTTTTTCATTCTTTATTAATTTAAAATAAAACTAACTTGGGAAAAGACTTAGATGAGTTAAGTTGAGTTGAGTTAGTCTATTTTAATTTAGGATTATCTAAAGAACACTCATCCAAAGAAGGAAGAGAGCATCTTGATTCAAATTAACAAGAAATTCACACCTTAATCCAAATTGGGTTAGATAAGGAATACAACCAAGATTCATGCCTTGATTCAAGTTAGTCTAGATAAGGAATACAACCAAGAGACAATTCTAGCATGATTCAAATAGTCTAGCACATAATTCAAATTAGACTCATTCCATGAGTCACACCTTTTTAAAGAAGGAACATGATCATATAAAGAAGTAACAAGAATCTCATTCCTAAAGAGTCTGTCTCCCATAATTGTCTCTAAGACCTTGGGCTGCTAGACTTCTACCAAACTTGAATACCCAAAATTAACACCATGAATTGCTAGAAGAGGGTTCGCGTGCCAAGCTATGTGTGCGTCTCTTTCCCCTCTTTTCTAATAGTTCCTTGAAAAGCCTAGTTGCTCGAGAATTGGCTAAATGACCAATGATGGAGCACTTAGATCTTATGCCTATGATGTGGTGGAATCAAATCACATACCCTCTAATTGACTAGACGCCTAATTGAATCCTTGACTATAGCTCTAAGAGACTATACAAAACCCTAAGAGACGCCCAAGTAAGACATCTAGAGATCATAAGTTACACCTTTATCCAACACCTTAAAACCCTAACTCAATCACCTCGAAGTCTTGGAACCTCAAGGCTCTATCTTACTGCACCCGAAGTCCTTCTTAAAGAAACCCTGTGCCCACCTTTCAAAACCCTCCACTCTAGACCTTGAATTCAAAACAAAAAAAAAAAAATAAAATAAAAAAAATTAAAACCCTTGCCCCCAGGAAAACCTCATCCCATGCCTTAGAATTCCATATAAAAAAAAAGAAAGAAAAGACACAAGCAATCCCCTAAGCCAACCAAAATCTTGAAACCCTTCTACTATATATCTGCCAAAGTCTTTCTTCCCTAAAACCCTATGTCTCATTCCTGGATCCCCAAGATCGTTGGTAATCCTTCCTCATCCTCAAAGATGTTAAGGCTACCATTGTTGTCGCCAATGAAAGCTTTGGCATGATGATTGATATCACCTAATTCACGATCTGCAAGGTGCTTGACAAGGGAATGTCACCCGCTCATCTTGCTTGTTGTCATAAAGACCAATTTTGTATTTGAGGTCACTGAAAAGAAGATCTAGATGGTTGAAAGAGCCATCATCCTCATTGCCCAATGGCCAATTCAGCATTCTTTTTCTCCATATCTAAGTTGTTCTTTTATTTCTTTTTGAACTGATTAGTTGAAAGAATGAATTTTGGATCTAAAATCAACAACCTTTCAAAAGTATAGAAGGGGAGCTTTTGATCAGGTATAAAAGCCTTCACTTATAATGAGAGAAGGGATCTGAACTCCAAGTTCTCTACTAAGTCTTTAGTTCGTTATTCTTTACTGTTTCCCAAATTTCTTACTTGACCATCGGAGGGTCCCCCATCGGAACAACCAATCCCCGGGGACTTCCTTTCAGGACCCCTACTCGAGGAGGAGGTGTTCGAAGGTTTCAATCTTGTCCTCATGGTCTCACATACCCATGTCCCTACCCAACATTCAAGAAGGATGATTTGGCGGCAACAAGATCGATCTCATGACATCAATCATATGCCTGCCTTCCTCCCATTGGATCACTAAGGAAAAGAAAAAGAAGTAATTGTCGGGGCTACAATGGTGTAGCAAGCATGGTGCATATGGTGATAGCAATGGTTATAGCAAAAATCGTGGTAACATTAATAATACTGATGTGAAGATAATAACCATGGTGGCAATAACAATGAGTATGATGCTGACATAGTTGTAGAAACTATATTGAGGATAAAATAGAGCTATTGAAATGATAGTAATGAGAAGAGAAATGGCATTAATAATATGGTAAAAGATATAAATTTTTTATTATTGAAAATAATAAAAATATTTAAAAAAATCAAAAATAATAGTATAAATATATTTTTACTTTGATTTTCTGATTTTATTTTTTAAGAAAAATAGAAGTGTTGCCAATATGCCATCTCGTTAGTGGGAATGCAAATCCAGAGTTAGTTAATGAGATTTTGACATCAAGGTGCTTCCTCCTCATAAAGCCCATGTTGGAAAAATGCACACCGAGTGATTTCAACTCCTTTGACAAATATAAATATCTCCATATCCACAGGAAGATGGAGCATAGAGTGCAAAAAAATTTCAAATGCATGCATCATTGTTGGAAGATGGAATGTCATGTTAAAAAGCTAGTTACAGGCCACAATACAACCCTAAAATAGTATGTTATTTTGTTATGTATGTGCTCTTTTAGCTTCAGCCTCATGTTGGTAGATTTGTATAATCTATATGCACATCCTTCTTTATTGGTAACACTAGTGGTTGTAGGCTATCAATATGCTCTAATCCTCTATGTCCATCTAGGATTGGAAGTGAGCTGGTATAAATTTTGCCATGCCAAGTCCTCCTCAAAATTATTTTTAGGGTTTTGACCGGGCTTTAGCCCAAAAATTGTAAAATCTAGTGCCGAGCCTAGGCCCAAGCCTTAGCTTATCCTAAGACCTAATTGGGTCAACCATAGCTTACCTATTTGAGCCAAAGACTAAGATGATAAGTTAATTTTCATTTTTCAGATATCATGACCACCACTTTTTAAAGATTTGGGGACTAGATTGGTTTGGGTTTCATTAAAGGCTATTATTTCAAACCATCTTTAGGCTCAAGCATTGGGTCGAGACAAGTAATGACCCAAGCTTAGATCAAAAATTTTTTAGGCCCTAACTTTAACCCCAAACTTGACTTAAATTAACTTAGGCTTAGCTTGTAGGCCAACTTAAAATCAAGCTAGTCTGATAGGCCATAAGCCAACCCAAGCTCACTTCCAGCCTACATCTATGACCTTGACCCCTACTTATTGTCGTCCTCCATATTGCCTAAATGAAGGTTCCTAGGCATGTGTATCTTTTTATGTCACTACCTCATCCAAAGACTCATGGATGGAGACCTTTTCATCTTCTCCTAGTTATGGCAGTGATTGTGTATTGAAAGAGGGTGGGTGGTTTGTTGGCATTTTGAATGCTGGCTGTAATGATATAAACAATACTATTGGTTTCATTTAAGAGTACATGATTATTATTGCTCTATAAGGATGATGATTATGATGGTACTCGCATATAGGTTTTGATAAGTCTATGTATCCACATCCCACCCTTAGAACTTTACTATCCAATTTGTATATCATCTCAGCCTAGTGTATCCATAAGTGTTTATATAGCACTACAAGAAAAATAGTTTATTATGATAAATTAATTCATCGCAATAAGTACAAAAGTCATCATAATAAGTTATTATGATGGCAAAAAATTCATCGTAATACGTTCCAAAATTATCGTAATAAGTTGTTATCGTAATAACTTATTACGACGTAACTAATTTCATCGTAATAAATGATATATTATGAAAAAATATATCATCGTTATAATTTTTTTTAAAAATATATTTTTAATAAAAACCTATTACGGCGACTTAATTTCTCTATAATAGCTTTCTATTACGGCAAAATTAAGTCACCGTAATAACTTGTAACCTATTACGATGAATTATTTTTGCCATAATAGAGAGCTATTACGATGAAATTAAGTCGCTGTAATAGGTTAGAAGTTATTACGGCAAAATAAGTCATTGTAATAGATAGCTATTTCGGCAAAATTAAGTCGCCGTAATAACTTCTAACCTATTACGGCAACTTAAATTCGCCGTAATAGCTCTCTATTATAGCGAAAATAATTTTTCATAATAAATATTTATTTAATTTTTTTATTTTATATCTGTTACAATAATTTAATATAATATTTAAGCAATGATATTTGAAATAATTTTTTGCTTCAAAATTTTCACAAAAAATTAATAAAAATTTTCTTTCATTTCAATAAAATCATCATATACAATGTTTTTAAAAATACATAATTAAAAAAATTACATGTACTATAGAGGAAATGAGGTCTGCTAGGATATACTAGGAGAAAATCCAGGCACTAGTTGTCGCATGTAAATAGTGAGCTCATCAGTCGTCACCTTTAGATCATCATGATCTTCTGTTGCTCAGTGATGATATCCTTATGTTGACTCAATTGCTCTCGACACTCATGTAGTTCCCGTCGGCACTCATGTAGCTCCTTTTTTAATTATGAGTTTTTTAAAAATGAAGAACTACCTCTAATTCTCGACATATCCTTCGGTAGTAGACCCCATCTCCTTTTGTAACCAGATCTAGAACCTAAAACCTCCTCAAAAGCGGCATCCTTATTGATTGGTTCTACTGTGTGAAGAAAGTCGTTCTACTAACTGTGCCTGCAATGAAAAGAAAATAAATTCAACATGTTCAGTATAAAATATTACATTCAAAAATATTATATTATTAATTGATAAAACTACATGGGTATCTTAACTTTTTTTATTTATCCATTGATTCTTCTTTTTGTCAAAATGATGAGTATTCCACGGATAAAGTCTTAATGGCTCATCTCCCGTAACATGATCTCTCTGAAAAGAAACAATAATAGTTTAAGACAATAAATTTTATCAAAAAAGAATAATCATAATATGAATCTTCTTTCCATTTGGTTTACCTTCCTGTCAATGCCCAAATAGAATTGATTATTAGCTACTATATGGCTTACACTCTTTGCCCTCTTCAAAGTTCAAATGCTTAAAACCAATATTGTCAGCAATTCGCTATCCATTTCATTTTGTAGTTACATGCTGCATTTGCTTTACAGGTTGTTGCACAACAAAGATAAAACCCAAGGCTTTGATGAAGTTGGGGAGAGGGCAGAACACTTCTAGACCATGATCAAATAAATCGCCTCTTAAAATTTTGGGTGGTCGCCTGGTATGTACGAACCAGCAAACCTACACCTAATCCAATGCCAAGGCAAATGCCAAGACTAATACCCACTCCAACCCTGACACCAGCATTAAACAATGAGAGTTCCCCGCCCTGCCCTTCTAGATAGTCTTCATTAGAATAAATACTGTTATAATCCATATCGACTGTAGATTAAATATTTTTCATTCATATCAAGATGCAGTCCTTCACCAGGTCCTTTGTCTTTTGTAGGTTGTTGAGTTGACCCAACAATCAATCATATCTAGCTACTTGTATAACAAAGTTATCACTAAATTCCTTCCAGCCCATGAAATTAAAAATATACATGAAATTTAATAATAAAAATAGACCAATCCCTGTACATGCATAGTTGAATTGCATAGTTACAATAAGTGAGAAATATCATTTCCATTTAAAATATTAATCTACTGATAATGCATGTATAATGTATTCATGAATGATATAATCCATCCACCATGTATCATTTGCATTGCAAAGAACTAAGCCTACAAGCAAGCCGGTCTGATATTAACCCAAATAAGTAGAGAACTATTGAGTTCTTGCTTGGAGATCCAGGGAGGGTGATCTAAATTCAGCTCATAAGCCAACTGGGCCAAGCTTGAGCGTGGAATTTGTATATAACTGAATGACCAACTTATCAAAGGAGGAGCGTGGAAATAACATTCATGGTGAAAACATAGCACACAAGAAGATGAGGACGCGGACGAAGAAAAAGGAGAAGGAGGTTTTAAATATTCCCACTTGATAACATAATCTACATAACCAAAATCAAACATAGCTATTAGAATAAAAGAAGAGAAAGAACAAATCCAGTACAGAGCAAAGAGTGTGAGAAATTTGAGCAAATTACTGCATGGGAGTTGGTAACAGAACGAAGGAGCTGCAGCTTCTCATGCAGAGCCGCCTTCATCTGCTCCCTGGAGACCATCTCTCTCTCTTGCTGGGTACTGCTCAGATGGCGGAGGTCGCACATTAATATATGTTTGATTGAGAGCTATATATCGAGTTGTGGAGATGCGGAAATGCTGATATTTTTTTAAGGGGAATGCTTGCATCCCAAAGGCACTGTCCGGTCCACTATTTCCTTGGATTTTGGTCCACATTGAAAATTTTAACAACAAATATTAATTTCATTCCCTCACATGTAGTTTAGATTGCTTCCTTTCCCACCGGGGCCCAAAACAAAAAAAAGAGATGGAAAAAACAACAATAGAATTATTCTAGCTCTTATTGCAAAATGATATAACTCTCTTAGGCTGTGTTCGGATGTAGGAATAAGGCCTGGAATAGGCCCTTATTCCGCCTTATTCCCTCAAACATAATGAAAAAGGAGCATGGGCCCTATTGAAATTTCTATCCAGTCAACGGGCTTATACCCGATTTCTTATTCCATGGTACCCCATGGAATAGCTCCTATTACCACTGCAGCTATTCCAAGGGCACCGATGGAATTAAATTAAATAAATTAAATAAATAATTTAAATATCATTTAAATAAATTAAATAAATTTATTTATAATAAATTTAAAATTAAATAAATTTATTAATAGAAAATAATAAATTAAGTATGTTATTTTTAAATTTATTAATATAAATAATTTATTAAGTATGTTCTTATATTATTTTATTAATAATAATTAATTTATTACCTTATTTATTAATAAATAATAATTTATTCAAGTCATTTTAAAAAATAAAAATTGATAAACCATTTTTATTGGAAGGGGTATCTTTGAAATTTCTAAAAATTCTTCATCTATTCCTACTGGAATACATGCTTATTCCCATGTCATCAAAACATCATTTGGAATAACACTGCATTAATTGTACTAGAATAACATGGAATAACAGATTTTAATTGAAACAGAAATCTAGAATAACAAGAAGAATAAGCTATTCCTGAAAAATTCATATTTCTATTCCCGGAATAACTTTTTGACATCCAAACACTACCTTATTGTTTTCATCAAAAGGGCGGAAGAAGAATAAGAGATGAATATATGACTCAGGATAGCTATCGATCAGGACTCAGAACAAACGGTTGGAGATTAGGAGGAGAGCGCAGAGAACTAGGGCTTTCAATTGGAGGACTAGAGTTTCCAAATGGGGGACTACGGTGAAGAAGAAGAGATGGAGAGGAGAGCTGGGACGACCTTCCGAAAGGAGCAGAGCAAATGAGCGAAAGTTATATGCCTATTAGAAAATCAGTCATCCATTGATATCAACATACCCCCAACCCTCTTGTATGGTCTCATCAAGAAATCCGGGAAAAAAAAAAAAAAAAGCTGCTCAAAAGGAAAACACCATCCACATCCACATACGAAAGCAAGTACAATAGATAAGGGATGTCTAGCATTCAGACAGTATTCATCAACTTTAAAGAACACATATCAACTTCAAAGCCTACGGTAAAGGTGAGGTTAGGATTGAAGAAGGATCATGTTTAATTTATTTTTAAATAAACTATTAAAAATAGATCATAGGGATTACCATTTGGATTGAAGAAGGAGAAGAGATCCTGGGAGACGAGAACGGCCATGGCGGCAGTGACAGAACGCTTGTCAATCTGAGGAGAAGAGATCCGGTGTGCAGAGGAAGGAGCAGCTTGTCTGAGTAGAGGAAACCAAAAACCTTTGTCGCCAAAGAGAAAGAGAAAGAGAAAGAGGGAAAAGGCGGGAAAATTGCGGGGAAAGAAGAAAATCGCACGAGTGGGAGTGATGTTTTGGGAAAAAGGGGAAAAGGTATTACGATGAAATCATATTTCATCGTAATACCTTGAGTTAATATATATTTTTTTAATAAAAATTTTATTTATAATTTTAGCGTTATAAATAAAGATATTACGATAAAATCTAATTTTATCATAATATCTTGAATTAAAATAATTTATTTAATAAAAATTGCCATTATAAATAGAGATATTATAGAGAAATTTAATTTTGTCGTAATATCTTGAATTATAATAATTTTTTTTATAAAAACTCTATCTATAACGATGAAATTAGATTTTGCTATTATAAATTATGATATTACGACAAAATCTAATTTCACCGTAATATCATGAATTAAAATAATGTTTTAAATAAAAACTCTATCTATAATGGTAAAAATAATTTTCATTGTAATAGCATAAAAAAATAAAATAAAATAAAATTCTTAACCTATTACGGTGAAATATGAATTTTACTGTAATATATATAATTATTACAATAAAAATTATTTTTTGCCATAATACCATGAAAAATATTTAAAAAAATAAATTCTTAACCTATTACGATTGCATATAAATTTTGCCGTAACATATAAACTTATTACGACAAAATTTAATTTTTTCGTAATTGAATGAAAAAAATAATTTTTTATTAAAATTATTAACTATAATGATGAAAAATAATTTCATCGTTATAAATATATTTTTAACGACGAAACATATTTACGCCGTAATAAATAGCTATTACAGTGAATTTAATTTTGATTTCGCCATAATAAGTGAAACTATAGCGACGAAAATAATTTGTCATAATAAGTTCGCTACAAATAGTCCTCTTTCTCGTAGTGTAGGCACACCTGATAGTGCTACAATAACAAACCATGCCTAAGAGTATCATACAAGTCTGTCAAATCTCAGGAAGTATACATACATTTGACTATCCTCTTAGGTAGTATATGATCCTACATATAGTTGGCTACCATGAGCTGTTGCAACCTAAACTAATGCATTATTTGATTTTGTTGCAATAGAAAAACATATGAGGGGAACGATAGTAGCAAAAATACCCTTACCAATAAAGCAATACTCTTTGTATTTGTTGATTTGGAGACATTTATATTTGTTGGAGGAGCTTAAATTACTTGGTGTGCATTTTTTTCAACAAGCTTTATCAAGGAGGAAGCACCTGGACATCGAAATCTCATTAACTAAATTTGTATTTGCATTCCTACTAACAAGATGGCATCTTGGCACCATGTTCATTTTTCATAAAAAATAAAATCAGAAAATCAAAGAAAAATATATTTATACTATTATTTTTTACTTTTTTAAAAAAATATTTTTATTATTTTCAAAAATAAAAAATTCATATCTTTTACCATATTATTAATGCCATTTTTCTTGTCATTACCATCATTTCTATCACTCTTATCTTGTCCTTACCATAGTTTCTACAACCACATCAACATCGTAATATACTCATCATTAGTGACATCATGGTTATTATCTTTAGCATCTCTATCATTTTTGTTACCAATTATTATTGCTACTGTTGGCCCAGATGGCAACCCAAGAGGGGGGGATGAATTGGGTTCTTAAAAATTTAAGACTTTTTGAAATGTTTTAAACAAATTTGCTCAAGATGTGCAAGTGAGAGAAATTAACTTAAGCAATGCACAAGAAATATAAGAGAGATAGAGAGAGAGACAAATAAGCACGGCAAACACAAGGTTTTATAGTGGTTCGGTGCAACCAACACCTACGTCCACTCCCAAGATTCACTTGGGTCCACACTATAATCTCCCTAGATTACAGCCGAGTTGTTTTCCAAGCTCACAACTCAAACTTGTTGTTTTCCCGGGTGCACAACGAACCCAGCTGGTTTTACACGGGCTTACCAGCACAAAACCCTACACGTTGTTTTTCACGGGCTCACAACTAACCCAACACAAGCATCCCAAGCTTGCACGAGGTAAACTACCTCCACTGATTCAATCCACTGATTGAATCAGCAACAAAATAAGAGTTTAAATACAAACAGCTCCTTTGAGCAAATATACAAAATAAAGAATAGGTTTAGAAAAGCCTGATCTTGAATGGGCTTTGGCTTTCTTCTTCTCTTTTAACTCCTTTGAAGTGTTGAATCAGGCCTCAGCAAGATTCTTGACTTTGGCTTTGGAGTTGATTGAAGCTTTTTCTTTTTTTTGGAAATCTTGATTTGATCTTGGGCTTTGGATTTCTCTTGACTTTTGGATTGAGCTCTGGAGCACACGAACTTCTCTTTGATTTCACTCCTTTTGAATCTCTCTTTTGAGCTAAAGATTTTTCAAATAAGCTCTGTTTTTCCCTCTTTTTGAAAGATATTCTTTTCTCTCTTTTGATTCTTTGATTTGAAAAGAGCTCCTCTATTTATAGATTCTGCAAAAATATATCCGTTAGAGACAAAGAAAAATAGCCGTTAATCAAAAATCTTACCGTTGGAGCTGAGTTGGCATCCGTAAAAATTTCGCCCAGATTTGCTGGAGTCGACTCATGCTTTTCCCGAGTCGGCTCGAGCTCGTCTTACCAAAAATAGAAATGTTTATAAAGGTTAGGGGTCGACTCACCAAAAGTAAAGTGTCGACTCCTGAAAGTCGGGAGTCGACTCATGAAAGGCTTGGGGTCGACTCGCGAAGTGCTCAGAAAAACACTCTTCTGGTGTCTGAGCGGAGTCGACTCGCACAGTCAAGGAGTCGGCTCGACAGAATCAGGGGTCGACTCGACAAATTTCGTGGGTCGACTCGACACAGATGCACATTTCTGTACACTGAGCGGAGTCGACTCTGAAACTCAGGAGTCGGCTCCGGAACGTATCAAAAATCAGAAACTTTTCTGATTGACATTAAAATCGTTCCAGATTCATTTTAATTCATTGTTTTGACTTGAATTCAATAAAATTGACATTAAGAATTGATTCAAGAACTATTCCAAAAACTCATTGAATAAAACATGAATTATAAAATTTCTTTTTGAAAGTTTAAACATTGAGCTTAAAGTTACTTTCAAAATTGATTAAAGTCAAACTTTAACATTCTCATTGATTGTTCAAAATAAATTTATTGCTCATTTAAATAAACTCATTACATCTTTTAATGAACTCAATGGCTTTAGTAATCATCAAAATCAAAAGGATTGGATCATATAATTTTTCAATAATCTTCCAACAATCTCCCCCTTTTTGATGATGACAAAAACATTGAGTTTATTCATGATTGATTAGTGAATTTATTTTGTTTTCATAGTTAGGCTTAGGCTCCCCCTTAATGAGGTAGCTCCCCCTATGAAACTTAATAAATATCCCATTGTTTATCTCATTGATTACTTTGATTTTCTCAAATGTATTACAATCATAAAACTATAAAACTCTCCCCCTTTTTTGTTATCAACAAAAAGGTAGAGAAGCATAAACATTCATTCAATCAAGATAAGATTTGACAATTTCATTCATTCATTGAAAGAAGGAAATACATTGAGTAATCAACATAGAGAATTCATTTCATCAAAAGGTCTAATACATCAAGATGTTCAATACATTGATTTCAAAATGAAAGCATAACAAAAATTTCAGTACATAACAAGGATTGAAAATCTAATAACTCAAAATGAGTTCTTACAATCCTAGTTAAATGATCTACTATGTTCTTCATTCCATCAGATTGAATTTTCACATAATCTTTGAGCCTCTCATCACAAAGGTGCAAGCAGTCTGAATCTTGTCTTGAAGCTCCGCATTGCACTTTGCATATGTCTCTCCATCTCCGCATATATCCTTAAGTTCTTCAAATATATTTTTGAGATCACCACTTAAGGATACCGAAGAAGAGCTGAGAGTAGACTCATCTTAGAGATACGATCATCCAATGAATAAAGAGTCTCCCTCAAATTCATGAACTTATTCTCAAATTCAGATTTAAGTTTTTCAGATTGATCATCAAATAGAGCTTTGAGTTGCATAGTTGTTGATCTGAGAAACCGGCAGAAGATGATGAGCTTGATCAAAAATGGAGCTGGGGCTGGAGCAGGGGCAGAAGTAGAAGGGCTCGGAGGTGCAGGTGAAGGATGTCTAACTGAGGTCCTGCAGCCTCAACATCTGTAGCTCTATCTTCTGTCACTCCTTTCCTTCCCATTTTCCATTCTTTTTGATAAAACCCATCCGATGAATGGTGGCCAAGCTATAAAAATCAGTGTGTCGCAGATTCCTCATAGGCTCATTGTCAGAAATCACAACTCCTTGGCTCAGAAAAATCTTTGTAAGGATCATTCCATAGGGCAGACTAGACTTTCTTTTCCCTCCACAGTCTGCTATGTACCATAGTATCATACTGGGAAGATTTATAGGTTTGCCTGTCACAATGGCATCCATCACAAAGATATCTCTTTCCGATACATAGTCAAATCTTCCAGTCTTTGGAAAGAGTATCCTACTGCAAATATTATGTAATAATCTCAATTCTAATGAAAGTTGATTGGCAAAAACCTCTTCAAATCCGACACATCCCGATTTAATAATCTGCAAGAGCGGGACGCGGTCTTCAGAAGAAAAGGTGGCAGTGCCAGATAAGGGTAATCCAACAGTCTAGAAAGAAGCTCAACAGTAACAGAGAGCCTATGTCCTCTCACATTGCTAACTAGGCCGTGATCTCCTCTAGACAGATTTTTGTAGAATTCCTTTACCAGAGAGGGATAGGTCGGGCAATCTAGAGAACAATTTTCTCCCATCCCATCTCAATCAATGTCTCCCAACAGAAAACCCTCAGCTTCAAATAATTCAAAATCCACCTTTCTACCCGTTGTTATGATCCTATCCGCTAATCGATCTACCTGGTAGAAGCAGCAGCAGGTGAAGCATTCGGAGTAGAAGAAGAAGTGGAATCCGAGCTTGGAGAAGGCTCACGCACCGGACGCCTCACGGTTTTCCTAACGGCTCGCTTCCTCTTGACGCCGGCCGCACAGAGGTTGGAACCTCTAGTTTTGGGGCCATTTGTCGATTGGAAGTGTAATCAGGGATTCTAGGAAGTTTGGAAGGTTTGGAAGAGTTTTGGAGAGAGTATTTTGAAGGATTGGAAATAAATGAACGGCGAGTCGACTCTGCCCTAGATAAATCAACCTGGGACCACTTCGAGTCGGCTCGCGCAAACCAGGGGTCGACTCCGGACAGTCACAGAAAGGCCATCCCGACTTGGAGTCGACTCGCGCCGAAGAGGGGTCGACCCGAGAGTTTCAGTCGAAACCAGGAGTCGACTCCGATACGCACCGAGTCGGCTCCGAGACCATTTCAGACCAAAAACATGAAATTTCTGAAATGTGTCCGGAATATGATCATAAAAATTGATAAAATAATCATTGAATATGAGTGAATCAATTAGATATGAATTCTAGATAAGATTTCCTTAAAGATCAAGGATTTGAAAGAATCTTAGATAAAATTTCCTTAGGGGTTTCAAATTCATTCTAATGGATCACAAATACCTAACTCTCCTCTAAGATAACAGAATCTCTCTTCATTTAAAGGTTTAGTAAATATGTCAGCTAATTGTTCTTCAGTGTTAACATAATCAAGACATATTTCATTATTTGCTACATGTTCTCTTATAAAATGATATCTGATTTCTATGTGTTTAGTTCTTGAATGTTGAATTGGATTCTTTGTTAGATTAATTGCACTAGTGTTATCACATCTTATGGGTGTTTATCAAGTGTGATACCATAGTCTTCAAGTTGTCGCTTAATCCATAGGATTTGCGCACAGCAACTTCCAGCCGCTACATATTCAGCTTCAGTAGTTGATAATGCAACTGAATTTTGCTTTTTGCTAAACCATGAGATTAAGTTACTTCCTAAGAATTGGCATGCACCACTTGTGCTTTTTCTATCTAACTTACATCCAGCATAATCAGAATCAGTGTATGCAATTAGATTTAATGTGGAGTCTCTAGAATACCATAAACCTACATTTTTTGTTCCACTTACATATCTTAGTATTCTTTTAACAGCAATTAAATGTGATTCTTTAGGTTCTGATTGAAATCTAGCACATAAACATACAGAAACATAATGTCTGGTCTACTTGCAGTTAAATAAAGTAGGGATCCGATTATACCTCGATAATATTTTGATCAACCTTCTTACCTTCTTCATCTTTGTCCAGCTTGCATGAAGGACTCATTGGTGTTCCGAGGGGTTTCATTGATTCCATACCAAACTTCTTTAGGATTTCTCTTGTGTATTTTGTTTGGTTGATGAAGATTCCCTCTTTGCTTTGTTTGATCTGGAGTCCAAGGAAGAAGTTGAGTTCTCCCATCATGCTCATCTCGAATTCTCCCTGCATCAACTTTGCAAATTCTTGACATAGAGAATCGTTAGTAGCACCAAAAATAATGTCATCAACGTATATTTGTACTACAATAAATCTTTACTTTTCTTTTCAAAAACAAAGTTTTATCAACATTTCCTCTTGTAAAATCATTTTCAATTAAGAATTTACTTAATCTATCATACCAAGCTCTAGGTGCTTGTTTCAAACCATATAAAGCTTTGTGCAATTTAAAAACGTGATTTGAAAATTCGTGATCTTCAAAACCTGGTGGTTGTTCTACATAAACTTCTTCATTTATAAATCCATTTAAAAATGCGCTTTTTACATCCATTTGAAATAAGTTAAAATTCATATGACATGCAAATGCAAGTAATAGCCTAATGGCTTCTAATCTAGCTACTGGCGCAAAGGTTTCATCAAAATCAATACCTTCTTCTTGATTATATCCTTTAGCAACCAATCTAGCCTTGTTTCTAATTACTATGCCATTTTCATCTAGTTTATTTCTAATATCCATTTTGATCCTATTACTGAATGATTTTTAGGTCTTTCAACTAAAGTCCATACATTATTTCTTGTAAATTGATTTAATTCTTCTTGCATTGCTAACATCCAATTATTATCTTTTTCAGCTTCTTCAATAGTTTTAGGTTCAATTTGTGATACAAATGCAAGATGATTACTAATATTTCTCATATATGATCTAGTTCTTATTCCTTGAGATGGATCACCTATAATCAATTCCTTGGGATGACTATGAGCATATCTCCAGTCTCTTGGAAGATCTATATCATTATGATCAATATTGACATCATCGTCCTTATGTGAATCATCATCTTTAGCTTCTTGCTCATGATCTGAAGATACTTCAATATTAAGTTTTTCAAGATCTTTTTCAATTATGTTTGTATCTTCCTCATCATCAAGCTTTTCAGAACTAGATGCTAAAGACTCATCGAAAACTATATGAATGGATTCTTCAACTACTAAGGTTTTCTTGTTAAATACTCTATAAGCTTTACTAGTTGTTGAATATCCTAAGAATATTCCTTCTTCAGATTTAGCATCAAATTTGCCTAAATTGTTTTTACCATTATTATGAATAAAACATTTACATCCAAATGCATGAAAGTATTTTATATTGGGTTTTCTTTCATTCCATAATTCATAAGGTGTTTTCTTTAAGATTGGTCTTATTAGGGCTCGATTTAAGATGTAGCATGCTGTGTTAATAGCTTCCGCCCAAAAGTACTTTGGTAGGTTACTTTCGCATAGCATGGTACGGGCCATGTCTTCTAGAGTCCTATTTTTCCTTTCAACTACACCATTTTGCTGTGGAGTCCTAGGGGCTGAAAAATTATGATTAATTCCATTTTCAGTGCAGAAACTTTCAAATAAGTGATTTTCAAATTCAGTTCCATGATCACTTCTTAGAGATACTATGGTAGTGTTTTTCTCATTTGTGACTTTCTTGAAGAATTTCAGGAATATCGAGAAAGTCTCATCTTTGTGAGCTAAAAACATTACCCAAGTATATCTAGAATAATCATCTACAATCACTAGACCATATTTCTTTCCTCCTAGACTTGTGGTTCTAGTTGGTCCAAAAAGGTCCATGTGAAGTAGCTCTAATGCCCTAGAAGTTGAAACAACATTTTTAGATTTGAAAGAACTTCTAGTTTGTTTTCCAAATTGACATGCATCACATATTTTGTTGTTTTCAAAATCTAGTTTAGGTAAGCCTTTAACTAAATCCATTTTAATTAATTTTGAAATAAGGTGTGTGCTTGCATGACCTAATCTACGATGCCACAACCAACTAATTTCATTTATATTAGCATTGTCAGCAATTAAGCAATGATCACTCAAAGATAATTTTTCTAGATCAACCAAGTAAACATTGCCATGTCTATAACCAGTAAATACAATGCTATCATCAATAGAATTAGTTACAGTGCATATAGAAGATTTAAATGAAACATTAAAGTTTTTATCACATAATTGGCTTATACTAATTAGATTATGCTTCAAACCATCAACATAAAGTACATTATCAATAAATGTAGATGGAGTTATACGACTTTACCAAGGCCCATAATTTGACCTTTACCATTATCGCCAAACGTAACAACTCCACCTTTCTTTTCTTCCAGGGTGATGAATTCATCTTTGTCACCCGTCATATGTCTTGAGCAGCCACTATCAAGGTACCACTTTTTCTTTGATCTTTTGGCTACAAGACATTCCTGCAACATAATTTAAACTTTATGTTTAGGTACCCAAGCTTTCTTGGGTCCTTCATGGTTAGTAGCAATAAAAATTGTTCCTTTCGGAACCCAAATTTTCTTTCTTTAGTGTTTAATTTTTCATTATTACTTATTGTTTTGCACTCAAAAGATTTATGTCCTTTTTGATTACATTTAAAACAAGTAATATTACTTTGGTTAGCTTTTACAAAAATATTTTTCAATAATTTTTGTTTCTAAATGTGTTATACCTAAACCTGCTTTGTCAAAAACTGCTTTTTGACTATCTAAAATCATATTTAGTTTAGTTGAGCTTAGAGTAAATTTCTCAACAATGTCTTTATACTTTTTAACATCTTTCTTAGAAATCATTTTCATTAGAGATTGATTCTTTTTCTTTAATTAGATTTTTATTTTCAGATTTTATCAAATCAATCTTATGAACACAATCATTCTTTTCATTAAGAAGTGTTTCATTTTATCTTTTAAATCTTTAACTACAAAATTTAATTCATTTTTCTCTTTAATTAAATTTAAGTTTTCAGTTTTCAAAGATTTGTGTTTCTTTTTCAAAGCTTTGAAATCAATCATCAATTCATTGAAAGCTTCAAACATTTCATCAAATGTAAATTCATCATCGGGGTTTCGGTACTTACCTCTTCGTTGTCGTCCGCCATGAAGCAAACATTAGCAACTTCTTTTTGTTCTTCTTCTTCGGAAGAAGACTCTTCACTGTCAGTCCAAGTTGCCATGTAGGCCTTTTTCTTTTTCTTATAGGCCTTCTTAAGTAAAGGACAGTCATATCTAAAATGCCCTGGCTTTTTACATTCATAACATACTAAGGGCTCTTTCTCTTTGTCCTTTTCCTTTTTCTTATCCTTTTCTTTTCTCCTTCCATTTTTGATACAAATCTCTTCTTGTGGAAGGGCCTCCTTCTTTGCATAAACTTCTTGAATTTCCTTGCAAGGAGGGCTGTCTCATCATCATCATCCTCTTCATCATCGCTGCTGCTTCTTCTTTTCCGCAGCTTTGAGGGCGATGGTCTTCTTCTTTCTTGACTCATCCTCATTGACATGTTGTTTAACTTGAAGCTCATGAGTCATCAGCGAACCAAGAAGCTCTTCCAATGGTAGGATGTTCAGATCTTTGGCTTCTTGTATGGCTGTCACCTTGGCTTCCCAAGTCCTTGGAAGTGACCTAAGAATTTTGCGAACAAGCTCAGAGTTAGTATAAACTTTTCCAAGACTTTTTAAACCATTCACAATATCAGTGAATCTAGTGAACATGCATGTGATGGTTTCATTTTGTTCCATGGTAAATAATTCATATTTATGAACCAAAATATTTATCTTTGATTCTTTTACTTGGTTTGTTCCTTCATGTGTTATTTCCAACCTATCCCAAATTTCTTTTGCGGAATTACATGTTGAGATTCGGTTGAATTCATTAGAGTCTAAGGAACAATACAAAATGTTAATGGCTTTAGCATTTAGTTGTGCCATTCTCCTATCATTATCATTCCAATCCCTTTCGGGCTTAGGAACAATAGTGCCATCTATTACGTGTGTGGGTGTACTAGGTCCATTTATTATTACTCCCCACAATTCATAGTCAGAAGCTTGAATGAATATTCTCATTCTAGCTTTCCAATATGAATAGTTGGTTCCATTAAATAAAGGAGGTCTATTCGTAGAATGACCTTCAGCAAAACATGAACCACTTTGTGTTGCCATAAGGATCTTTAGCCCTTGATCGTGAGATCAAATTCTAAATGAGCACTTGCTCTGATACCAATTGTTGGCCCAGATGGCAACCCAAGAGGGGGGGGGTGAATTGGGTTCTTAAAAATTTAAGACTTTTTGAAATGTTTTAAACAAATTAACTCAAGATGTGCAAGTGAGAGAAATTAACTTAAGCAATGCACAAACAGAAATATAAGAGAGATAGAGTGAGAGACAAATAAGCACGGCAAACACAAGGTTTTATAGTGGTTCGGTGCAACCAGCACCTACGTCCACTCCCAAGATTCACTTGGGTCCACACTATAATCTCCCTAGATTACAGCCGAGTTGTTTTCCAAGCTCACAACTCAAACTTGTTGTTTTCCCGGGCGCACAACGAACCCAGCTGGTTTTACACGGGCTTACCAGCACAAAACCCAACTCGTTGTTTTAACGGGCTCACAACTAACCCAAAACAAGCTATCCCAAGCTTACCGAGGTACAACTACCTCCACTGATTCAATCCACTTTGAATCAGCACACAAAAATAATTGAGTTTAAATACAAACAGCTCCTCTAGAGCAGAATAACAAAATAAAGCTTAGGTTTAGAAAAGCCTGATTTAATAAGCTTGAATGCAGGCTTGGCTTCTTTGCTTCTCTTTTCCAACTCCTTTGAAGTGTGGAATCAGGCCTCAGCAAGATTCTTACTTTGGGACTTTGGAGTTGGTTGAAGCTTTTCTTCTTTTCTTTCTAGGTGGAAATCTTGATTTGCTCTTGGTTGCTTTGGATTCCTCTTGAACTTTTTTGTAGATTGTAGCTCAGGAGCACACGAATCTTCTCTTTGATTTCACTCCTTTTGAATCTCTTTTCTTGACTCAAAGATTTTTCAAATAAGCTCTGTTTTTCCCTCTTTTTGAAAGATTTTCTTTTTCTCTCTCTTGATTCTTTCGATATGAAAAGAGCTCCTCTATTTATAGATTCTGCAAAAAAATATCCGTTAGAGACAAAGAAAAATAGCCGTTAATCAAAAAACTAACCGTTGGAGCTGAGTTGGCATCCGTAAAAATTTTGCCCAGATTTGCTGGAGTCGACTCATGCTTTTCCCGAGTCGGCTCGAGCTCGTCTTACCAAAAATAGAAATGTTTATAAAGGTTAGGGGTCGACTCACCAAAAGTAAAGTGTCGACTCCTGAAAGTCGGGAGTCGACTCATGAAAAGCTTGGGGTCGACTCGCGAAGTGCTCAGAAAAACACCTTCTGGTGTCTGAGCGGAGTCGACTCGCACAGTCAAGGAGTCGGCTCGACAGAATCAGGGGTCGACTCGACAAATTTCGTGGGTCGACTCGACACAGATGCACATTTCTGTACACTGAGCGGAGTCGACTCTGAAACTCAGGAGTCGGCTCCGGAACGTATCAAAAATCAGAAACTTTTCTGATTGACATTAAAATCGTTCCAGATTCATTTTAATTCATTGTTTTGACTTGAATTCAATAAAATTGACATTAAGAATTGATTCAAGAACTATTCCAAAAACTCATTGAATAAAACATGAATTATAAAATTTCTTTTTGAAAGTTTAAACATTGAGCTTAAAGTTACTTTCAAAATTGATTAAAGTCAAACTTTAACATTCTCATTGATTGTTCAAAATAAATTTATTGCTCATTTAAATAAACTCATTATATCTTTTAATGAACTCAATGGCTTTAGTAATCATCAAAATCAAAAGGATTGGGTCATATAATTTTTCAATAATCTTCCAACAGCTACAACCATTGCTATCACCGTATGCACATTCTTGCTACACCATTGCAGAGTTACTTCTTTCTTTTCCTTAGTGATCAAATAGGAGAAAGAAGGAAAAGTCATTGTGCATCACCTCCGGTGCATAAGGACACACACTGGGTGCACGCATTGGCCATGCGCCCGTGTGAGTATGCGTGCCAGGACCCATGGGCCATGGCACTCCCAGTACACATGCTCACACGGGCGCATGTGGTGCACATCCTTGTTCACCGGAGGCAGTGCACAAAGACATTTTGGGATAAAAAAAGGCATATGATTGATGCCATGAGGTCGATCTTTTACTGCACCTTCTTCTCCCAGCAATTACATGCTTGTTTTCCTTATTTTTCAAAAGTAAAGACAATGGAGGGCAAATACCAAGTTTTCTTGAGAAGATACAACATACTGGATCATAATTTCTGGGGAAACTCAACTTCTTTCCTTCCAGGATAATTTGTCGAAGGAGTAAAAAAAAAGCTCCATGAATACATTTGTCAGAATTAATAAATTCTAAAAACCTATCTTATCTATTAGGCATGCAGATCTCCTCAAACTAGAATAAAATTCCATTATCCGATGCAAGGAGATTCATTGATCTCCAAAAAATACAATTCTAAATGCAAGATCCATACTGTAAAAGAATCTTCTGGTTAATCCTATTGAGGGAGAAGCTGATTGACATCATTAACATATAAAATCATGTTCTCTTGAAAGAAAGGAAGCATATGGATCAGAAACTCATAAAGCTATGCAATGGACATCAAAACATTTTTATGGTATAAACTTGGATCTATTGACAAGGTTATTTACAATGCAGTTTCTAAATCCTTATACAGGCACTATATAGCATTTATTTGGAAGATGAAATCAGCTCTTGGCGGCAATCATCAGAATGGAAATCAAAATAGAAAAGAGTCCTCCTACGACAAAGAAAGAAAAGCAGGTGTCTCTTAAACTGCACTCACATCCTCCATCTTCTTGAGACTGGGGGTAAACCACATCACTGGGTAGACATGCTCTGTAGGCTCCTCCCAGCTGCAGGATAACAACTCGGAATTACATCGGCGGGTAGACATGCTCTGTAGGCTCCTCCCAGCCACAGGATAACAACTCAGAATTGGCTGTCATTATGTCAAACACCTCTATCTCATGAACTACAGGCTTTTTGCATTGATGCGTATAGTTATGAGGAGTATCCCATGAACTATAGGCTTTTTGCATTGATGAGTATAGTTATGAAAAGTACTATAGTAAATGCAATTGGCTCCGCATTAGGAGAATCCCAAGAATATAAAGAAACACTCGGTTCTGCCGTCCAAAACAGTGCCCGATCACCTATGTCATCGACTGCAGAACATTCGGGCGGCTCCTTGCTATTATCTAACCTATAATATACGAGTTCTCCTCTGCCACAAGAATATACTTTCAACGAACAAGAAGAACTCTACTCCAGTGGTCTTCTCCAAGAAGCCCAAGTCTCCAGAAAAGGGCACTTGTAATCCCCTGGATTTCGTTAACTGCTCGTGAGAGTTATCACGAGATCAGGAAGATAGACTCTAAAGATTTGAATTTCAAATATCTCTAACTAACATAGTCCCAAATCCCTTGATTTGAAGACTCTGCAGCACCTTTAAAGGATCATGGGAATGCCTTCTTTCCGTCATCCTTGAATGCCTCTTTTTCACCATTCTCGTGTGCGTCGCTTAGTGGATCTTTGCAGTGGAAACAGAGCCATGTTCTCCGAGGCAGGTTTCGTTCGTGGAGCCACGATGCGGAGATCACACGGGGTGGAGCAGAAGCAAGCGTTTAGGCTTCCGTGGTAGGGACCGGCTTCATCTCACGAGGAAAGGGGCGCTGGGTGAAAGTCAAAGAAGATTCAAGCGCTAGTCAACACCAAGAGAGAAAGAGAAGGCCAGCCCAAAGAACAAAAAAGAATTAAATAATCCTAGGAAGGCTGAGGTGATTTTAAACGCTTTCTTTAACAAGGTACCCAGGTATCCAAATAGCTGGGTTATCAATTGGAATTTACGTACTGTGGTAAGTAAGTCAAATATTATAATTTTATAAATTATTTAATTTGTAAATTATGAACTTATAGTTAAATGTAATTATGTTAATCTTATAAAATTATGTTGTTACTATCAAGATGATAATATGCAATTATGATAATGACAGTAAAAATTTATGTGTCGCCATGGTTCTCATATGACAGATTATGATATGACAGATCATCACATGATAGATTATCACATGACAGATTATGATATGACCGATTATGATATGACAGAATACTGGTACCAGAACCCTTCCTCTTAGGGACATTTAAGAGTGATATACAAGATGAGTGTTGTAGGGCCGTGGGACACATAAAGAAAAATGATGACAGTATAAACAGTATTTGGTTTACATCGTATATTCTAGTATTTATTATTTAATTAAGCTTCCAAATTATTTTGATATGATGACATGAATATGCTGATAGCATGAATAAATATAATTTGAAATGGTATTAGGCTTACTTATTGAGTGTGAGCTCATAGAATTCTCACAATGTTTTTCAGAGCCTCAGGAATGAAGAAGGATATTTGGGATAGATGGAGTTTCTATTAAATAAACTTAGTTCCATTATATTGATTTAGTTCAGATTTGCTTGTGTGTAGGGCAGGTAGCCCAAGACTGATAATTATGGTTTGTAATAAATTATGGATTTAAATTTTTGCTTTATATTGATTTATGTGATGAAGTTCAAGATGCCTTGCATGCCTGGCATGCGACGGGTTGTCACCCTAGTTCAAATTTTGGGACTGGGGCATGACAACTTTAGTGGTATCAGAGCCTGGTTCCGACATTAGGGACACATACATATGACACTTTAGGCAAAATACTAAGATGACAGTGAGACAATTATAAAATTCAGATATTATGAAAGCCTGACATTTAAAGTTTACCATGATATTGATTACAACTAATTTATCAGGAGATAGGAATGACACGTTGCACTAGAAGTCAACAAAATGATGAGGGTTCCCAAGTTGGTAATGCTGGCCAACCGGAAGGTTTGGAAGCCATCGGAGGTGCTGCCCCTGCCAATTCAGTTGGGACTGATCGCAGCAACTCCAACCGAGATGCTTTAGGTTCTCTCGGTTATGGCATAGTCGATGCGGGACATGCAACATCAGATTCTGTAGGCTTTGTCCACTCAGTCTGCCCCTCCTGTCCCAGAGACTCAGTCTGACTCTACTGCTCCACAGACCCAGCCTGCTCCATCTCAATCCTGGATAGGGGTTGGCCGCAGCTTTGTATTTTAAGAAGTTTGCCCTACCCCTTTCTCTGGATCCACCAACCCTGTTGATGCTGAGCGGTGGATGCGAGATATGGAGAAGGCTTTTATGGCCCATGGTAGTCAGGATGTGGAGCGGATCAGATTTGCCACCTACCTTCTCCAGGGAGAAGCCTATGATTGATGGTTAGTTGAGGAGCAGCATCGAAATGGACAGATTATTTCTTGGGAAGAGTTTAGAGAGATATTCTTCGACAAATATTTCCCCAGGAGTGTACAGAGATGATGGAATCAGAGTTTATCAAATTGGAGCAAAAGGATCTTTCTGTGGCCCAGTATGAAGCTGAATTCACCAGGTTGGCCCGTTTTGCTCCAAATATTGTGACCAATGAAATGGCCAAGGTCACCAGATTCACTGAGAGACTGCGACCCAGACTGAGGCAAGCGATCAATGCATTTGAGCTCCTCACTTACAGTACTGTAGTGAATAAGGCCTTGGTGATTGAGAGGGATATGAATGCTGTTCAAAAGGATTGGGAGTTGCGAAAGAAGAGAAAAGGGCCTACTTCTAGCCAATCCTCTGCTCAGGCCAAGAAGAAGGGTGCACATCAGGTCCCAACTGAACCACAGAATGAGGAGACTCGTTGCATTCATTGTGGTAACTCCCACCCTGGAAAGCCTTGCCACAGAGTGACTGGTGCCTGCTTTGTTTGTGGGAAAACTGATCACAAGATTGCTACCTGTCCCTTTCGAAGGATCAACAGCCTTCTTCAAGTTAAGGAATGAGCCAGCACTATCAACAGCAGCCACCGAGGACCCAGGGAAGGGTCTTCAACCTCACTCAGCAGGACGCTGAAGCCTCTATTCTGTGGTGACAGGTATACCCTTTAATGTTATATCTAGTATTACATTCTTATCTAGTGCAATGCATTGACAGTTAATTAAAAGTTAGGTTCAATCTTTAATGTTAAAACAAATTACACTTATGTCCAGGAATGATTAAAGTAGGTATTGCTTATGCTCAAACTTTAATTGACCCGGGTGCCATGCATTCTTTCATATCTGACATCTATCTTAACAAGAATGCATCATTGACACCTATTCCTCTGGAGCAAGAGTTGCATATTGCGCTTCCAAATGGAGATGTTATGAAAGTTGACACAGTATGCAAATCTTGCCCAATTATCTTGGAGAATAGGAGATTGAATGATGATCTCATTGTCCTCCCACTGAATTTTTTCGATGTTATCCTTGGAATGGATTGGTTGGCCTCCTATCATGCTTCAGTAGACTGCTTCAGGAAGATTATCAACTTCAAAACTCCAAGTCAGCCTGAATTCAGTTTTATTGGTGGTCAGAAACACCTAGCCTTAGTGTTCATATCAGCAATGTAGGCTGGAAAGTATCTGATGAGTGGTGGTCAAGGATTTCTTACTGTAGTCAAGGACCTTCAGCAGGAAGAGACCAAGTTGGAGGATATTCCCATAGCTTGAGAATTCCCTAATGTCTTCCCTGAGGATTTGACTAATTTACCTCCTGATCGGGAAGTCGAGTTCTCTATTGATCTAGTTCCTGGAACTGGACCTATATCAAAGGCCCCTTACCGTATGGCCCCGGCTGAGCTAAAAGAACTGAAGGATCAACTGCAGGAGCTCCTAGATCGGGATTTATTAGACCCAGTGCTTCTCCTTGGGGTGCTCCAGTTCAATTTATTAAGAAGAAGGATGGCAGCCTTCGACTCTGCATTGATTACCAGGAAATCAACAAGGTAATAGTGCAGAATAAGTACCCTCTGCTGAGGATTGATGACTTGTTTGATCAACTCCAGGAGCCCGGATATTCTCAAAGATTGATCTTAGGTCAGGGTACCATCAACTCAAAGTCAAGGAGGGAGATGTGCCTAAAACAGCATTCAGAACCAGATATGGCCATTATGAGTTCTTGGTAATGCCGTTTGGGTTAACTAATGCTCCATCAGCGTTCATGGACTTGATGAATAGAATTTTTAAGCCATATCTGGATCAGTTTATAGTGGTTTTCATTGATGATATTCTGATATATTCCAAGAGCCATAAGGAGCATGAGGACCACCTGAGGATCATGCTGCAGATTCTTCGAGAGAAGAAGCTTTATGCCAAGCTGCAGAAGTGTGAATTTTGGTTTGATCAAGTATCTTTCTTAGGTCATATAATCTTTAAAGATGGTGTATCTGTGGAACCAAAAAAGATTGAAGCTATCATTAGCTAGAGCCGACCTTCCAATGTGGTGGAAGTCATGTTGACCCAATTATTGATTTTGATGATTAACAAAACTATTTGAGTATAACATTTAAAGTTACTAATGATTTTGGTTAAGTTTTTCAGTTTATGATTTGATTTATTAATCAAAATCATAAGACAAATCAAGTTCTAGTTCGAATCTAATGTCAAGGTAAGATTGCAAACATTAGAGTCAACACATGGAATCGCAGAGTCGACTCCAAAAATCGGCACAAACTTTAGAGTCGACACCTGTACTGTTAGAGCCGACTCCAATAGAAAGATAGAACGATGGTTTTTTTGGTCATGACTTAGAGTCGACACCTGGACTGTTACAGTCGACTCTAGAGGATTTTTGTGTCGACCCCAGAAAAGTCAGAGACGACTCTAGATCGAGCAGATTGGGGATTTTCGATTTAGAGCCAACTCCAAAAAAGTTAGAGTTGACTCCAGATTGTCAGAAACAACTCCAAAACTGTCAGAACGTCTCTAAACTTTATTTTTATCCTTTTTAATCCCAACGACTATTACCCTATTTGGTTCTAATCCTTCTTACACTTATTTCTAATGGATAGTTTTCAGCTATTTATGGATTAAGAAGGGTCTATAAGAAGGGGTTTTTGTTGTATCCAAAAAAAAAAGAAGACAAGAAGAGAGGAAAAATAGAGAAATAAGAAAAACAAGAGTGAAATTCATCTGAAAATCAAAAGAGAAAAGAGGGAAGATTCGAAAGAAAGATTATACTGATTTTCCAACAGAAAAGAGAGAGATTCCTAGCTTTCTTAGTTCCATTTTGAAGAAATCTCAAAAGAAGAAGCAAGCCCTAGTTTTCTGATCTTCTGAGCTTCAAGAGCATACTAAAGGAAGATCACTCAAGAGAAGAGAAGAAGCAAGCCACCAAGATCTACAAATCAGGCTTTGATTCCTATCTCTTTATCTTTGTTCTATCATTGTATATTTGCTCATTGGAGGAGCTCTTGATTTATAAAACGTTATTGTTTGCTGGGTCAATCAGGGGATTGATTCAGTTGAGGTTGTTAGCCTTGTGCAAGCAGTTGTTGTGTTGTAAGGTTGTGTACTGGTGAGCCTTGAAAACTAGCTGGGTTCGTTGTGCATCCGAGAAAATAACAAGTTCGAGTTGTGAGCTTGTAAAACAACTCTGCTGTAATCAGATTGATTATAGTGTGGACCCAAGAGGTACTTGGGAGTGGATGTAGGTGTAGGTACACCAAACCACTATAAAATTCTTGTATTTGCAGTGATTGTTTTCTTGTCTCTAACTCTCTATCTGTGCATACTCTGTTTTAATTCGTGTACATCTAAGTTTTCACTTCCACTGGGGGATTGTTTTTAAAAAGAGTTTAATTTTTGAAAAACCCAATTCACCCCCTCTTGGGTTGCTATCTGGACCAACAATTGGTATCAGAGCTAGTGCTCATTTGATTTGATCTAATGATCAAGAGTCAAAGATCCACATGGCAGCTTAAGCTGGTTCATCTTTTTCGAAGGCCAATCTACAAATACACCACCCTTGTTTAATGGCTTAAACTATGGTTATTGGAAGGCTAGAATGAAAATTTTCATTCAAGCACTTGACTATGATCTATGGAGCATTATAGTCAATGGACCACACACACCCACTGCTAGAATTAATGGCATGGAGATTCCTAAACCAAAAACGAATGGGATGAACATGATAAAAATTGGCACAACTTAATGCCAAGGCTATGAATGTTTTGTATTGCTCATTAGATACAAATGAATTCAATCGTATATCTATTTGCATTTCTGCTAAGGAAATCTGGGATAGACTTGAGGTTACCCATGAGGGAACAAATCAAGTCAAGGAATCTAAGATTAACATGCTAGTTCATAAGTATGAATTGTTTAAAATGGATGCATGTGAATCTATTTTGATATGTTTACAAGATTTACTGATATAGTTAATGGTTTAAAAAGTCTTGGTAAATCTTATGATAATTCTGATCTTGTGAGGAAGGTTTTGTATTCCTTGCCTAGGACTTGGGAAGCTAAAGTGACTGCAATACAAGAGGCAAAGGATCTAAGTACCTACCCCTGAAAGAATTATTGGGATCCTTGATGACTCATGAGCTTCAAGTTAAGCAACATGTTGATGATGATGAGTCAAAGAAGAAGAGGACTATGGCTCTTAAGATTCTGAATATATGGAAGAGCCTCATGAATCTGAAGATGAAAGTGATAATGAGGACATGGCACTCATCACAAGAAAGTTTAAAAGATTCATGAAGAAGAAGAAGTTTGAAAAGAAAAAACCCTTTGCTAGAAAAGATGAGGACAAGGGCAAAGAAAAAGAAGCTATCTGTTTTGAATGCAAGAAGCCGGATCACTTTAAATCTGAATGCCCACAACTAAAGAAAGACACCCAGAGATTCAAAAAGAAGGCAATGATGGCCACATGAGTGATTTGAAAAGCTCAAGTTCCGAAGAGGAAGAGAAGAGTGAAATGGCCAATCTATGCTTCATGGCGGACAATGATGAGGTAAGTCCGAGTTTTTTGATGACTTTACTTTCAATGAGTTGCATAGTGCTTTTTATGAATTGATGGATGATTTTGCAAAATTAAGTTCAAAGAACAAAGATCTGAAAAATCAAATGCAAAATCTATCTTTAGAAAATGAAAAGCATGTTGTAGAAAAAGAACTTTTGATGAAAGAAAATGAAAGCTTAAAAAATGAAGTTGATAGACTTAAACCTATAGTTGATAGATTTACTTTGAGCTCTATCAAACTTAATATGATTTTGGACAATCAAAAAGCTATTTTTGATAAAGCTGGATTAGGATATAATCCACTTAAAAAGCAAAAATCCTTGAAAATATTTTTGTACATGCTGAAAAATCATCAAATATTACTTGTTTTAAATATGAAAACAAAGGACATAAATCTAATATGTGTAAAACTCCACATGATAAAAGAAAGATGATTTGGGTTCCCAAAGGAACAATATTTATTGCGTCTAACCATGAAGGACCCAAGAAGGCTTGGGTACCTAAAGTTAAGATATGAATATTTTGCAGGAGTGTCTTGCAGCAATCAGACTGAAAAGAAAGTGGTACCTTGATAGTGGTTGCTCAAGACACATGACGGGTGGCAAAGATCAATTCATCACCCTTGAATCGAAAAGAGGTGGAGTAGTTACTTTTGATGATAATGGTCAAGGCCATATCATGGGTATTGGTAAGATTCAAATTACTCCATCTACTCATATTGATAATGTTTTATATGTTGATGGACTTAAGCATAATTTGATAAGTATTAGCCAACTGTGTAATAAAGGTTTCAAAGTTTACTTTGAAGCTTCTATTTGCACTGTTACTAATCCCATTGATAACAACATTATTCTTATTGGTAAACGTTATGGCAATGTGTACTTAATTGATTTGAGTAATTTATCTCCAAGTAATCATTGCTTAGTTGCTAATAATGCTAAGATGAATGAGATTGGTTGGCTATGGCACCGTAGATTAGGTCATGCAAGTACACACCTAATTTCTAAACTATTGAAAATGGATCTAGTTAAAGGTATTCCTAGCTTAAAATTTGAAAATAATCGAATCTGTGATGCATGTCAATTTGGAAAATAAACAAGAACTTCTTTCAAATCTAAGAATGTTGTTTCAACTACTAGGCCACTAGAGCTATTACACATGGACCTTTTTGGACCTACTAGAACCATAAGTCTAGGAGGAAAGAAATATGGTCTTGTGATAGTAGATGATTACTCTAGATTCACTTGGGTAATGTTTTTGGCTCACAAAGATAAGACTTTCTCAATATTCCTAAAATTCGTTAAGAAAGTCACAAATGAGAAAAACACTACCATAGTGTCTATTAGAAGTGATCATGGAACTAAATTTGAAAATTACTTATTTGAAAAATTCTGTTTTGAAAAAGGCATACATCATAATTTTTCAGCACCTAGGATACCATAACAAAATGGAGTTGTAGAAAGAAAGAATAGGACTTTAGAAGACATGGCCCGTACCATGCTATGTGAAAGCCAACTTCCAAAATATTTTTGGGGGAAGCTATAAACACAGCATGTTACATCCTAAATAGAGCCCTGATTAAACCTATCCTTAGGAAGACTCCCTATGAACTATGGCATAATAGGAAACCCAATTTAGGTTATTTTCATGCATTTTGTTGTAAATGCTTTATTCATAACAATGGTAAGGACAATCTTGGGAAGTTTGATGCAAAGTCTGATGAAGGTATTTTCCTACGATATTCTACATCTAGTAAGGCATATAGAGTATTTAATAAGAGAAGCTTAGTTGTAGAAGAATCCATTCATATAGTGTTTGATGAGTCTTTAACATCAAGTTCGGGTAAAATTGATGATGAGGAAGATACATCTTTGATTGAAAGAGGTATTGAAAAATTAAATGTATCTTCAGATCAAGAACCTGAAGCTAAGGATGATGACTCACCTAAGGATGATGGTATTGATACTGCTCATAATGATAAAGATCTACCTAGAGATTGGAGATATGCTTATGGTCATCTTAGGGACCTAATCATAGGTGATCCATCTCAAGGTGTAAGGACTAGATCATCAATGAGAAATATCAATAATCATCTTACATTTGTATTTCATATAGAATCCAAAACTTGGATGTTAGCAATGCAGGAAGAGTTAAACCAATTCACTAGGAACCAAGTTTGGACCCTAGTAGACAGACCTAGAGACCACCGTATAATAGATCTAAATGGATTTTTAGAAATAAATTAGATGAAAATGGCTTGGTGATTAGAAATAAGGCTAGATTAGTTGCAAAGGGATATAATCAGGAAGAAGGTATAGATTTTGATGAAACCTTTGCACATGTTGCTAGATTAGAAGCCATTAGGTTATTACTTGCTTTTGCATGCTGCATCAATATCAATTTATTTCAAATGGATGTTAAAAGTGCATTTTTAAATGGTTTTATAAATGAGAAAGTTTATGTTGAACAACCTCTTGGTTTTGAAGATCATGAATTTCCAAACCACGTCTTCAAATTACACAAATCACTTTATGGTTTAAAGCAAGCACCTAGAGCATGGTATGATAGATTGAGCAAATTTTTGATTGAAAATAATTTTTCTAGAGGAAATGTTGATAAGACTTTATTTTTAAAAAGAAAAGAAAAGGATTTATTAATTGTTCAAATTTATGTTGATGACATTGTATTTGGTGCTACTAACAATCTCCTTTGTCAAGAATTTGCTAAGTTAATGCAGGGAGAATTTGAGATGAGCATGATGGAAGAACCAACTTCTTCCTTGGACTTCAAATTAAATAAGAGAAAGCGGAGATTTTCATCAACCAAACAAAGTACACAAAGGAAATACTCAAGAAGTTTGGTATGAAATCTGCTAAACCTCTTGGTATGCCAATGAGTCCCTCATGCAAGCTGGACAATGATGAAGAAGGTAAGAAAGTAGATCAGAAGCATTACTGAGGTATGATCGGATCACTTCTTTACTTAACTGCAAGTAGGCCAGATATTATATTTTCTATTTACCTATGTGCAAGATATCAATCTAATCCTAAAGAATCACATTTATTTGCTGTTAAAAGAATCTTTAGATACTTAAATGGAACTAAAAATGTAGGATTATGGTATTCTAGAGACTCAACTTTGAAGTTGATTGCTTATTCTTATTCTGATTATGCTGGTTGTAAATTAGATAGGAAGAGTACAAGTGGTGCATGCCAACTTTTAGGAAGTAACTTAATCTCTTGGTTTAGCAAGAATCAAAATTCGGTTGCATTATCCACTGCTGAGGCTGAGTATGTTGCAGCTGGAAGTTGCTGTGCTCAAATCCTTTGGATTAAGCGACAACTTGAAGATTATGGTATCACACTTGGTAAAATTTCTATTAGATGTGATAACACTAGTACCATCAATCTAACAAAGAATCCAATCCAACACTCTAGAACTAAACACATAAAATTAGACATCACTTTATCAAAGAACATGTTTCCAACAATGATGTATGTCTTGAATATGTGAATACTAATGATCAATTAGCTGATATTTTTACCAAACCATTAAGTGAAGAAAGATTTTGTTATCTTAGAGGAGAATTAGGAGTTTGTGATCCTTTAGAATGACTTTCTGAAACTCTTAAGGACAACAACTATCTAGACTTCATCAATTTCTTGAAAATCCTCTATGTTCAATAAGGAAATTTATCTAGAAATTTGATTTATTATTTCCCCAATTGTTAAGGGACACTTGTCTAGAGTTTGATGATCAATTTGATCAGTTTCAGATCCTTGAAATTTAAATTTTTCACTGAAACTATTGTGGAGTCGACACCTTTAGTCTGTGGAGTCGACACCTTCCTATTTGATGTTCTGTCTGGGCAATTAGAGCCGACACCTGCTTCTGCAGAGCCGACTCTAATTTGGGCGCTGACAGATTTTCTGGTTCGGAGCCAACACCTTGCTTTGCGGGAGTCGACTCTAAGTGACCTAGGTCAAAATATAAGACAGAGTCGACACCTATACGAACTCTATCATATCCAAATCTTCTCTAGAGTCGCTCCAAACTGATTCCAACACCTCTAAACCCTTCAAATCTCTTGATTACTCTTTCCATTCAAACCCTATGGCTCCTAAGAGGCGTGCTACTGTTGGTGGACCGGCGGTTCCCATGAGGAGACACACGATTCGGAGGCAAGCTTCGTCTTCATCGTCTTCCACCCGAGAGGCTTCTCCACCTTCTCCATCTTCTCCACATGTCGACCAATTAGTGGGTAAGGCTATCACAACTGGAAGGAAAGTTGATTTTAATTTCTTTGCTTCTGAGGATTTTGCTATTGGCCATCAATTAAAGGAAATGGGATGGAAAAGGATTGTTCATTGGATATTCCTACTTACCCTGGCCTCGAAGAGAGTTCTATAATGATTTGAGTAGAGGAGAGGGAGGTTTAGTAAGTTATGTTAGAGGAACAAGAGTTGTAATCACTGCTGAGACCCTTGGAAACTTGTTAGAGATGCCCACTGTTGGGCTAAATGAGTGTCAGCATGATGATCAAGGTGGTGCCCTATCTAGGATGCTAGGAAAAGAGGTATCTGAGTTTGAGGAGATTATGGCAAATCAACTGAACTTGGAACTCATGCTACTTCATAACATCTGCGGGAGGATCTTATTTCCCAAGATAGGCCGATTTGAGTATGTCTCAGAGCGAGACATCTTGCTGATGGATTGCATCATCACTGGGTGGCCAGTAAATTTAGTTGGGATGATGATAGGCTATATGGCAAAGGCAGCTACCAAGAAAAGATCCATATTGCCATATGGTATGATTCTGACTTTGGTATTTAGAAGCAAAGTTGTGTTGATCATGGATAATGAGCCACTGAGGAAACTAAGGCATACAGACTACTACAGTGTCTCTACCATTCACCGTATGGGCTTCAGAAAGGTAAATAGTATTTGGATAAAGAGAGGACAGGAGGCCAGAGTTGAGGAGGCCAGAGCAGAGGACATCCCTGACCCATCTGTTGCAGGACTATCTACAGCTGGACCTTCTGAGGCTGGACCAAGCACATACTCTTCACCTCCACCTCAAACAACATTTGTATCTGGGAGATTTTAGATGTGCAGATTGGTCAGCTCAGAGCATTATTAGCTGAGTATGACAGTCAGAGGAGAGATGAGATTAGTCAGATGAGAGATGACATCAGACAGTTTAAGGGGGAGATCAATTCCAGACTTGACTTGATTTAATTTTCCATTAGCCGCTCTGTAAAGTCCCTTAGTACTGAGTTTCATAAGATTTTTGAAAGGCTGAAGGGATCGTAGATGGATCTAGAGCTTATCTAGATGCTACTGGACAATTAAAGAAAGATATAGACCTTGTTGTTACTCAAATTGAGGGGTGTCTTGAAGGCTTTAAGAAATCATAGAAAGATGAGATTGTGGAACTAATAGGTCATCTGAAGAAAATTGTCTACAAACATGTTTGATTGACTTTCTATTTCCTATAGTGATACCCTATCCTACCCTAACCTATTAGAAACCTAAGATTAGCTTTTCATATTCTAGTTTGTATCTTAGGATTTCTAGTTTACTATACTTTGTTAGCCTGTATCTAGGAATTTCTAATTGATATGGTACTTTACTGTGAATGTATTTTAATAGACACATATAATGCATCTTGAATTGAAATACTATTATCTTAGCAATTACAATAAATAAAGTTTACTATCTCTATGATTGAATGAACCAACAACCTCGCTCTGATAACCTACATTATTATTTTTAAACTCACCTTATTGCTGATAACAAAAAAGGGGGAGAGAAATTTGTATATGCATAAAGGAGAGAGAGAAAGAAAATAGGGAGAGAGAATGAAAGAATATAAGATTTCAATATGTTTTAATCAATTGGCATACCTCAAAAGGGGGAGAGAAATTTTGAGATGGAGAGAAATTTATAAATTCTAATCAATTGGTATCAAATTGATTTCAGTTTATTTACATGTACCTTGCATAGGGGGAGTTATTTAATGCAGGGGGAGCTTAATGATTTTTGTGTAAAGTTAAATCATCTTGATTGCTGTTTATAATAGAACTCAAGTATGTTTCTAAACTTCATTTTGAAACTTGGCATCAAATTCTCTGTTAGGAAGTTTTAAAGCTTTAACAATGTCTATAACGCTTATTTCAAATGAATTTTTAATGCATATACTCAAAGTTTTTGTCAATATCAAAAGGGGGAGATTGTTGACCCAATTATTGATTTTGATGATTAACAAAACTATTTGAGTATAACATTTGAAGTTACTAATGATTTTGGTTAAGTTTTTCAGTTTATGATTTGATTTATTAATCAAAATCAAAGACAAATCAAGTTCTAGTTTGAATCTAACGTCAAGGTAAGATTACAGATATTACAGTCGACACATGGAATCGCAGAGTTGACTCCGGAAATTGGCACAGACTTTAGAGTCGACACCTGGACTGTTAGAGCCAACTCCAACAGAAAGACAGAACGATGGTTTTTCTGGTCACGACTTAGAGTCGACACCTGGACTGTTAAAGTCGACTCCAGAGGATTTTTGTGTCGACCCCAGAAAAGTCAAAGACGACTCCAGATCGAGCGGATTGGGGATTTTTGATTTAGAGCCAACTCCAGAAAAGTTAGAGTCGACTCCATATTGTCAGAAACGACTTCAAAATGTCAGAACGTCTCTAAACATTATTTTTATCCTTTTTAATCCCAACGGCTATTACCCTCTTTGGTTCTAATCCTTCTTACACTTGTTTCTAATGGATATTTTTCAACTATTTATGGATTAAGAAGGGTCTATAAGAAGGGGTTTTTGTTGTATCCGAAAAAAAAGGAAGACAAGAAGAGAGAAAAAATAGAGAAATAAGAAAAACAAGAGTGAAATTCATCAGAAAATCAAAAGAGAAAAGAGGAAAGATTCGAAAGGAAAGATTATACTGATTTTTAACAGAAAAGAGAGATTTTTAGCTTTCATAGTTCCATTTTGAAGAAATCTAAAAATAAGAAGCAAGCCCTAGTTTTCTGATCTTCTGAGCTTCAAGAGCATACTAAAGGAAGATCCACTCAAGAGAAGAGAAGAAGCAAGCCACCAAGATCTGCAAATCAGGCTTTGATTCCTATCTCTTTATCTTTGTTCTATCATTGTATATTTGCTCATTGGAGGAGCTCTTGATTTGTAAAATGTTATTGTTTGCTGGGTCAATCAGGGGATTGATTCAGTTGAGGTTGTTAGCCTTGTGCAAGCAGTTGCTTGTGTTGTAAGGTTGTAGCTGGTGAGCCTTGAAAACCAGCTGGGTTCATTGTGCATCCAGGAAAACAACAAGTTCGAGTTATGAGCTTGTAAAATAACTCTGCTGTAATCAGATTGATTATAGTGTGGACCCAAGAGGTACTTGGGAGTGGATGTAGGTGTAGGTACACCAACCACTATAAAATTCTTGTATTTGCAGTGATTGTTTCCTTGTCTCTAACTCTCTATCTGTGCATACTCTATTTTAATTCGTGTACATCTAAGTTTTTACTTCCGCTGGGGATTGTTTTTAAAAAGAGTTTAATTTTTGAAAAACCCAATTCACCCCCCTCTTGGGTTGCTATCTAGACCAACAAGTCAGAAGCTTCTTGGGTTAGCTGGGTATTACCGTAAATTTATGAAGATTTTCTCTCGCATTGTTCTACCCCTAACTCGCTTAACCCAAAAGCGAGTGAAGTTTGACTGGACAGTGGAGTGAGAAAAGTTTTCAGGAGTTAAAGCAGCGCCTGGTGTCAGCTCCTATTCTTGTTCTTTCGACAGGATCTGAAGGTTTTACTATATATACTGATGCCTCTCGGAAAGGATTGGGATGTGTTTTGATGCAGAATGAAAGAGTAATAGCTTATGCCTCCAAACAACTAAAACCTTATGAGCAGAATTATCCTACTCACGATCTGGAATTGGCTGCTGTGGTTTTTGCTCTGATGATTTGGCGGAATTATCTATATGGAGTGTCGTGTGATGTGTATACAGATCATAAGAGTCTAAAATACATCTTCACACAGAGGGAGCTGAATTTAAGGCAGAGGAGGTGGTTGGAACTATTGAAGGATTATGACCTGAATCTACAGTATCATCCCGGGAAGGCCAATGTAGTAGCTGATGCTTTGAGCTAAAAATCCTCTTCTGAGTTAGCTGCTATGATTACTTCCCAGCCTCACGTATTGAGAGATTTGGAGAAGTGGGAGGTTGGTCTGAGAGTACAACAGTCTGATGGGCTTATTGCAGCACTTGTACTCCAGCCGACCCTAGTTGACAGAATCAAGTCCTCCCAGATGGAAGATCCAGATCTATAAAGGATTAAAGAAGTTGTGCAGTCAGGAGTTCAGAATGAATTTTATGTAATGGAGGATGGATCCCTAAAATTTGAAGGAAGACTTTGTGTGCCAAACATTGAGGAACTGAAGGCTGAAATTTTGAAGGAGGCTCACTACTCTCCTTATACTGTGCATCCAAGTGGCACTAAGATGTATAGAGACTTAAAGGAAAATTTTTGATGGAAAGGTATGAAGAGGGAGATTGCTCAGTATGTGGCCAAGTGCTTGGCATGTCAGCGAGTGAAGGCCGAGCATCAAAGGCCTGCGGGACTTCTTCAGTCTCTGATGATTCCACAGTGGAAATGGGAAAAGATTACAATGAACTTTGTGACTGGTCTTCCCAAAACTCCCAGGAGTAATGATGCGGTTTGGGTTATTGTGGACAGACTAACAAAATCAGCTCATTTCCTACCTTTCAGAGTTGGAGTCTCTAGTGAAAGATTGGCTAATTTGTATATTGAGCAGATAGTGATACTCCATGGTGTCCCGGTATCTATTGTATCAGATAGAGATACCAGGTTTGTGTCCCAGTTTTGAAAGAGTCTTCATAAGGCCATGGGAACCAAACTAAACTTAAGTACTGCCTATCATTTCCAATCAGATGGACAATCAGAGAGGACCATACAGATTCTGGAGGACATGTTGCGAGCCTGTGTGATGAACTTGGGTGGAGCTTGGGATAACCACTTACCTTTGGTGGAGTTTGCATATAATAATAGTTACCAAGCTAGCATTCAAATGGCCCCATTTGAAGCTCTGTATGGTAGGAGGTGCAGATCTCCTATATGATGGGATGACGTGGGAGAAAGGAAATTGCTAGGCTAGGCCCTAAGCTGATTCAGCAAACAGTAGATAAGGTGCATTTGATCAGGGAGCGTCTTCGTACAGCTCAGAGCAGGCAAAAGAGCTATGCTGATGTCAGAAGAAGGGAATTGGAATTCCAGGTTGGGGACCATATTTTCTTAACGGTATCACCAACCAAAGATGTGATGAGATTTGGGATTAGAGGAAAGCTGAGTCCATGTTATATTGGACCTTTTGAGATCTTGAGCAGAGTCATAGAGGTTGCTTACAGTCTGGCACTGCCTCCAATTCTATATGGGGTACACAATATTTTTCATGTCTCTATGTTAGAAAGTATATCTCTGACCCTAGCAATGTCATAGCATATGAGCCTATACAGTTGAGGAAAGATTTATCATATGAGGAGCATCCTGTGCGTATTGTGGACCGCAAAGATCAGGTTCTGAGACGGCGTATCATTCCATATGTCAAGGTGCAATGGAGTAATCATTCTGAGAGGGAGGCTACTTGGGAACTTGAGGAGAAAATGAAAAAGAAGTATCCACAACTATTTGAGTCTTAATATAGTTAATGATATAGCTACGACTGTTGACTTTTGAATAAAGACTTAGTTGATTGTTAGTCCTTGGGATAAAATTTGAATTTTAATTTTCTCTAATGAAAGTTATCAATTTCGAGGCCAAAATTTTTATAAGGAGGGGAGAATGTAATCCCCTGGATTTCGTTAACTGCTCGTGAGATTATCACGAGGTCGGGAAGATAGACTCTAAAGATTTGAATTTCAAATATCTCTAACTAACAGAGTCTCAAATCCCTTGATTTGAGGACTCTGCATCGCCTTTAAAGGATCATGGGAATGCCTTCTTTCTGTCATCCTTGAACGCCTCTTTTTCACCATTCTCGTGTGCGTCGCTTAGTGGATCTTTGCAACGGAAATGGAGCCACGTTCTCCCAGGCAGGTTTCGTTCGTGGAGCCGCGATGCGGAGATCACATGGGGTGGAGTAGAAGCAAGCGTTCAGGCTTCCGTGGTAGGGACCGGCTTCATCTCAGGAGGAAAGGGGTGCTGGGTGAAAGTCAAAGAAGATTCAAGCGCTAATCAACACCAAGAGAGAAAGAGAAGGCCAGCCCAAGAACCCATGGGAGGAGGCCAGCATTTTCTTGGGAGAACGTGAAGAGGAGTTTTTCAGCCAAGAAAAAAAAAACGTGGAGAGAGGAGAGAGGTTCCAGCCAAAAGCAAAATAAAAGGAGTCAAAAATTTGGTCAACTGGTTTGGGGGAGGATTCCAGCAAAGAACAAAAAAAGGAATTAAATAATCCTAGGAAGGCTGCGGTGATTTTAAACGCTTTCTTTAATGAGGTACCATGTATCCAAATAGCTGGGTTATCAATTGGAATTTATGTACTGTGGTATGTAAGTCAAGTATTATAATTTTATAAATTATTTAATTTATAAATTATGAACTTATAGTTAAATGTAATTATGTTAATCTTGAAAATTATGTTGTTACTATCAAGATGATAATATGCAATTATGATAATGACAGTAAAAATTTATGTCGCCGCGGTTCTCATATGACAGATTATGATATGACAGATCATCACATGACAGATTATCACATGACAGATTATGATATGACCGATTATGATATGACAGAATACTGGTACCAGGACCCTTCCTCTTATGGGACATTTAAGAGTGATATACAAGATGAGTGTTGTAGGGCCGTGAGACACATATAGAAAAACAATGACAGTATAAACAGTGTATGGTTTACATTGTATATTCTAGTATTTATTATTTAATTAAGCTTCCAAATTATTTTGATATGATGATATGAATATGCTGATAGCATGAATAAATGTAATTTGAAATTGTATTAGGCTTACTTATTGAGTGTGAGCTCATAGAATTCTCACAATGTTTTTCAGAGCCTCAGGAATGAAGAAGGATATTTGGGATAGACGGAGCTTCTATTAAATAAACTTAGTTCCATTATATTGATTTAGTTCAGATTTGCTTGTGTGTAGGGCAGGTAGCCCAAGAATGATAATTATGGTTTGTAATAAATCATGGATTTGAATTTTTGCTTTATACTGATTTATGTGATGAAGTTTGAGACGCCTTGCATGCCTGGCATGTGGCGGGTTGTCACCCTAATTCAAATTTTGGGACTGGGGCATGACAACACCCTAATCTTGTAGATCAGCTCGGCCATCCAAAGATCAGAATCGGCGGTATAGATGTAAAATATTTCTCTATTGTCCATGACGTAGAAATGGCCCTGACGGTAGAGAATGGAGTGAGGGAACTCAGCCAAACCGGTATTGAATCCCTTGATCCATGGTCTACAGAAGATGATGTCCTGAAAACTGTTTTCTTTGATTATCACGATGCAGTCAGCATTGGCTGAATTGGGCTCTAAGGACAAGAAGGCAAACGTGAGGAAGAATGCGAGATCGTTGGTGGAAGGAAGGGGGATTTGAGCTCTTGTGATGGGAGGCAAATAATCTCCATTCAGCGCATCCTCTTCCTCTTCTCTGTTTCGTATCGGCGATGGCATTTCTTCCGAGGAAAAGGCGAGAAAGATCGCAACCCCAATGTCCCAACTACAGCAAGAGCTCTGGGAGATCATCACCAGGAAGGCCATTGGCAACATCTTCGATCACATCCGATTTCGCTCCATGTGCAGGGGCATGGTGGTCCGTCGCATTCCCGCACCTGGTGAAGCTTTCGCCGCTCTGCCCTACAACACCTCCATCGATGACCCGCCTTTCCTCAAGTCCCTCCTCACCGTCTCGCTCCCTGAAGCCCATGACAAAATGATCCTCACCTCGTCACACAGTTGGTTTTTCATGCTCGACCCTGCGACCGCCCAACTCTCCTTGTTCAATCCCATCACCAGAGCCCAAATCCCCTCCCTCCCACCACCGATCTCTATCCGGCTATCGTAGATTCTTCCCCACATTTGCCTTCTTGTAGTCACACCCTGATTCAGGCCGATGGTGACTGCATCGTGATCATCGACGGAAGAATTTCTCGAGACATCGTACCGCGGGACGTGGAATGGATGGTGTTTTGAGTTCCTTTTCTCTATTCTCTGTCGTCAGGGCCGTTTCTATATGAAATATTTCTCCATTCTGAGCTTTGAATTCTTATCCTCCGGCTAGGAGAAGCCTTCAGGATATATCTTACTGGCGATGTGGTTTACCCCCAGTCTCAAGAAGATGGAGGATGTGAGTGCGGTTTAGGAGATGCCTAGTATTCTTTCTCGCATAAGGACTCCTTTCTAGCTATGTCATTTTACAAGTGCTCTCTTCTACATTGATTTCCTTCCTCATAATTGTCGCTAAGAGCTGATTTCATCGTCCAAATGAATGCTTATCATTGTGAATAACCTTGTCAATAGATGCAAGTTTATACCATAACAATGTTTTGATGTCCATTAGATAACTTCATGAGTTTCTCATCCATATTGCTTCCTTGCTTCCTCAATATGATTAATGAGAAGATTCTTTTACTTTCCAGGTCTCACATTTAGAATTGATTTAGAATTGTATTTTTTTGGACACCAATTATTTTCCTTGCATCAGATAATGAAATTTTATTCTAGTTTGAGGTGCCCTACCTGTCTAATAGATAAGATAAGGTATGTTTCTAGAATTTATTAATTCTGAATTTTTTTAAGAAAAGAAATTTTTCAAAAAAGAGATTTGAAACAGAATATGCAGTAACAAAAAAAAAAATCCAAACTGATTTCTTTTATAATAAAAAGAAGATATTTTCTAACACAATTCCCAAATAAATATTTCTAATAAAAAGAATAGATATTCTTTTTAGAACAATGGTCTCAAATGTTTTTTCAAACAAGTAGTATAAAAACATCTAGAATCTTCTGAAAAAAACAAGCGACTAATATTTTTTATAAAAAATGTCTGAAATAACTTTCCAAAACAAAAGAAAAAATAAAAGTAAATCCTAAACAAATTTTCTCTTTCAGAAAGGAATATTATTTTTTAATTTTGGAACAACCTTGTTGGAAAAAAGAAAATATAAATCTTGCTTTTATCTTGTGCACTAATAATTATTTGCCAATTTTCTTAACATGCGGATCGGGATCTACTGTTGGTTTTTTGCTCGTTGGTTCGTCACCTTTTCTTTTTATCCCTTTATTCTTCATTTGTTTTCCTCATGGGGCTCATTTTCTTTTTTTTCTTTTTTTCTTTATTCTTCAGTTCATTTTCCATATGGGGCACATTTCAATCTCAACTGACATTCTGTCCCTCTGATTTTTTTTTTTCTGGTAGATGCTTGTGGTTTCAAGTGAATAGGATTGCTTAAAATATTACTTATCAATAAAATATTACTCCCAAAGGGTAGAATCAATTGCTATGTAATCGTTTGGGGATATCTAATATTTTTAGAAAATCATATTTTTCAAAAAAAATATGAAAAAAGTAGATAATAAATCTCTTTTTTTCTAAAATTTACATTTTAGATTTCATGATTTCTTAGTTTTGCCAAACAAGATTTAACAAATAAACTAAATAATGCCATATCATTTATTTTGTGATATTTCGTAGGACCTACCTTTATACAAACTACTTTATAAATAATATTATTTTTTAAGAAAAGAAAGGGTCAAATAGATCAGATGGATGTAGTCTGTTATCTTAGAGTTAAGGACTTGAAAATTTTAGAATGATAGAAAATGTGTAGAAAATATTAATTTTTATCTATAATATATTTGTATGCGTTATTAAGTCTTTTGTACCTCTAAATTATTAATACTATTATATGGTTTATAAAGTTATCCAATAACCTAAAGAGAGAGGCCCTCCTATAACTAATGATGAGATGCTTATTTAAATATTAGAACATAAGTTATAATATTTTTATGGTAAAAGAGCTAAAGTGAAAGCTTTGAGATCTAGGAGTGTTGTTGAAACAAGCATTAATATTAAGCAAATATATCAAATGTGTTAGCGCTAGATCACCTTCCTCGATCGTCCGTAAGGGTTCGGTCGCCTTCTTCGGCATACCAAGGATCTTTGGTGGGCTTCGTTCAATCGGAAGCCTACAAAAAATCCTAGGGACCAGATATTTGATGAGAATCCTTCGACGCTCAAATTAGTGCTCTAGGCAATAGCCGTTGTGTGTGAGCATATATGACCATGTAGGAATTGTTGTTGGCTTTCTTTCTCTATTCATTTTATTGAAGTTTGGAGCCTATAGCGTGACTAAACACTAGAATATGGCTTGCAGCAGAATTGATTGTCAGAGCATTTATGGTAAGGGCAGCAATAGTGGGGCTTGTCTCTTTGTGGTATGTCAGAGCTATAGGCTATATTCCATCCGGTATGGATGGCTACAACTAGTTGGTAGGCCAGATCCTATCAGGAGTGGGTGGTCGCAGTAGAGATAGTGGGTGCTGCTTAATTTGGACAGTGGCTGCAGTTGCTCCAAGCTTGCAGGGCATCGGTGGCCATTATGGCATTCACCAGATATGTCCCATGTCGCACATCTGTTGTCCTATTTTGGGTCATGGGAGACATGCAGACAGTGGTGAGTGTTGGAGTACTGGAACCAAGCACGTGGGCCTTACAATGAGTTATACCTAGGTGGGTGGTTGATCACCACCATTGATTGGGTGTCGTCTCTCCAGCCTCATTAGCTTCTCTCAAAGTCATGAATACGTGCATGGATAATCCTTAGGAAGAGCAACTTAGAGCATGGGTGGTCATGACCCCTCCAAGTGCATGTCTTATTTCATGTATGGGTGGTACGTTATTAGCTTAGCCTTTGTTTCCTCAGAGGGAGACTGAGGCTAACTATCCGAGGCCAAGGCTGAGGTTGACTGGTCAAGGTCCAGTCTGACTGGTTGAGCTCGAGGCTGACTGGATGAGTCTAATTAGCCGAGGCCGAGGTTGACTTGCCGAGGCAAAGGCTTACTTGTCGTGGCCGAGTCTGACTGGCCGAGGTCGAGGCCGATTGGCTGAGTCAAACTGGTCGAGGCTAACTGGCTGAGGTGACTGGCCGAGGTCGAGTCTGACTGCCAAGGCTGAGGCCTAGGCTGATTGGCCGAGGACGACTTGCCGAATCCGAGGTAGAGGCTAACTTGCCAAGGCCGACTGGAAGGGCCAACCCGAGTGGCCAATTAGGGGGTCTGGTTCGAGTGCGATCACCATTAGCCATGGGGTATACTGGTCCCATCAGATGCCTTTCACACTCTTGAGCTTGTGCGACCGCATGCCTTTGCATTTGCCAAGCAATAGGAGTGTAGAACTCTTTATCTTTGCACTTGTCTTTGCATGCTAGTTTCGACTCTAATTCCTTTCTCATGGGAAAATCCTTTTTCTTTTTTGCACTGCTTTTGATAATTTTTATCTACCTTGTGTGGACATCTGCATGCTCTCTGAAGCTGTGTATTTGTTTAACTTTAAGCAAAGTTTGAGGTAGGTTGGTTACCTTTGGTCGGTGGGGAGCAGTCAGTAATCCTCTTTCGAGGCGGAGTTTGGAAGTGGGTACCCGTCAACTATGAGATAGGGAGTTAATCTCTCCTAGCTATGAGCTGGTTGGGTCTTCATGGCTGGCTGAGAGCGGCTAGCACTATCAACTATGAGTTAGGGAGTTGGTCTCTTCCAACTATGAGCTGACTTGGTCTTCTTCTTGGCCTACCAAGGGCGACCTGTTGCCATATGTTGCAAGTGCATAATTTGAGTTAAGGCCTTACTTAGTTGGATACTGAGGTAGAGTTGAGGCCGAAGCCGAGATGAGGCCACTGAGGCAGAGATGAAGCACAGCTCGGGTGGCCAATTGGGTCAAAGTCTTACCCAAGAGGCTGGTTGCATCTTCTTGGTCGGCTGAGAGCGGCCAGCACTATTAACTGTAAGCTGAGGAGTTGATCTCTCCTAATTGTGAGCTGACTTGGTCTTCTTCTTTTGACATGAAGTTTGAAATTCTTTTCATTGCCATTTGCCAACTTGGAGCTGCTGAGACTGGCTTGGGGCTGCTGAGACTGGCTCGGGAGCTGCTGAGATCGACTCGAGGGTTTTTTGGGCTTGCCCGAGGGCTGCTGAGATCGATCTGAGTGTTGCTGAGACCAACTCGAGGGCTGCTGAGTCTAACCTAAGGGCTACTGAAATCAATCCGAGGGCATCCAGTGACTGTGAGCCAGGAGGTTTACATCTCCCAACTGTGAGTCGACTGGACTTATCCAATATTGAATTGAAAAGTTGATCTTCATTCTGTAAGAAGACTGGATGATGGAGCAGCATGCTTGGAGCTCCTTTGCAAAATGTTTTGGGGAGAGTTTGTCTCCTTTTGCTGATTTGGATACTTTAGCATGTTGGCGACCTGCCCTCTAGAAAATTATGTCAATTGGAGGTGAAAGGTACCAGGGCCCTCACTTAGGGGGCTTCATGATTATGGTGCTTGTTGGTGAGCTTGATGATGCTCGTGTTGATGAGCTTGATGGTGCTCTTGTTGGTGAGCTTGATGGTGCTCTTGTTAATGAGCTTGAAGATGCTCTTGGTGATGAGCTTGATGGTGCTCTTGCTGATAAGCTTGATGGTGCTATTGTGAGGCATAGCGGCGGTGAGTTTCTCAACAATGAGATCTCATGCTAATGGAATGATGGCTGGCTTGAGCAACAACTAGAGAGGGAGCAGAAGCTCTTGGTTGCTGCTATGTGGCAATGAAATATTGCTTTTATAGCCTTTGGACACTGCCACTAGTGCTTGGACTTACTGGGCAAAGGTGGCAAGCTGGTCCGACTGAGTGGACTGAGGTGGCGATGATGGTGGAGCAGAGAGGCTACCTTTCTGTTGCTCAGCTCATCGTGGGGATTCTCCCGTGCGACTGGTAGAGACCTCTTGGGCTCTTGCCATCATCATCTTTTTTGATTTAGAAGGGATGAGCATCTGCATGCTAGCATTGCTGACGATCCGTGCACTACCCTCTTCCTGGCGCATCAATCTGTTGACGCTAGATCACCCTCCTTGATAGTCCACAAGCGTTCGGTATCCTCCTTCGACATGCCAAGGATCTTCCAACGGGCTTTGCTCGATCAGGAGCCTGCAAAAAGTCTTGAGGATCAAATATTCCAGCGGGGAGCCTCTGACGCTCAAATTAGTGCTTTAGGCAATAGCCGTGAGCTTGATAAATCTCGAATGGCTTGAAAGAAAAGGCTCTATGTAAGGGATATGAGCATGTAGGAGTTGTTGGCTTTTTTCTCTTACCCATTTTATTGAAGTTTGGAGCCTGTAGCATGACTGGATGCTAGAATGTGGCTTGCAGCAGAATTGATTATCAAAGCATTTATACTAAGGGCAGCAACAATAGGGCTTGCCTCTTTGTGGCATGTCAGATCTACAGGCCATGTTCCATTCGATATGGGTGGCTGCAGCAGGTTGATGGGCCAGGTCCCATTAGTACTGGGTGGCCGCAGCAGAGATAATGGATGCCGCTTGATTTAGATGGTGACTACATGTTGCTGCAGGTTGTAGGGCATGGACAGCTATTACGATGTTCGCCAGACATGTCCCTCATGTCGCACATATGTTATCATGTTCTGGGTTAGGCATGCGGAAAGTGGTGAGTAGTGGAGTACTGGAGCCAGGCATGTGGGCTACACAATGAGTCCTACCTAGGTGGCCGCTGGGGCATTGCCTGGGTGGTTGATCACCACCGTTCATTAGATGTCGTCTCTCTAGCCCCATCAGCTTCTCCTCTCAATGTCATGAACACGTGCATGGACGATCTTTAGGAAGAGCAATTTAAAGCATGGGTGGTCATGACCCCTCCACGTGCATGTCTTATTTCATGCATGGGTGGTACGTTATTGGCTTAGCCTTCGTTGCCTCAGAGGGAGGCTAAGGTTGACTGTCCGAGGCCAAGAAGATATTGTAACATAAATAATATATGGATAATAATGAAAAAATAACAGTAGTATTTTTTCTCTGTTTTTAAATTTTTGACCATAGTCATTTTTGGAGACAATATTGAGGAAAAAAACTCAAAATAACTATTATTTTATTGAACAAAGGAAAATAATGATCATTATTGTTTGTAACAATCCTTCATAAAAGAAATAATGATCATCATCGACACCTTATTTTTTAATAATATATAATTTTCAATAAAAATTATAAAATAATGATATAAATTGATTTTTTTCTTACTAAATATATTAATAAATTTTATATTTATCTAAATTTATATTTATTATTAAAACAATTTAAATTCAATATATTTAAAACTTAATATATATATATATATAATATTTAAGTGTAGACCAACTCAACGGGTAGAGTGGGGTGGATCTAGCCCGCACATACTTTGTGACGAGAAAATTTTTTTGTACATCGTGAACGATGCAGAAAGGATGCACCATCTTTTCTTTTTCATTGGTGCTGCATAGGTGTAGAACAAAAATATTCTTTCTTATATTTCAAGAGATGGCATGCGTGGTGCGAGTCAATAAAAAGAGGATGGTACGTTCCTTTCTATTTCGCATGAGGTGTAGAAAGAATTATTATATATATATATATATATTTGATCACAAGGCAGCCCATCTCATGTGCCGCATGATAATTAAGACATGGTAAAAAAATATTTAGTTTGACTGCATATCTGACATACAATGACACTATAGGTCATATGGTAACATTTGGGGCTCACGGTTGATGAGATTTTCATCTGATTTTATTTTATCTTCGTTATATCAGCAAAACTTATAAATAGAATCCTTAAATATCATTATTGAATATAATAGAAATATATTTATTAGGTTTTGCTCATATCATATAGTGGCAAGTGTTTGTCAGAGCCAAGCGCCAACGGCTATAGTATATATAAAATGAACCCATTAAGATTTTCTTCTTTTATTTTTTGACAAATTCAAATTGGCATTGCTCAAAATGCCTTGCAGCGTAATCTTCTTTGTTGCCAGCTCAGTGCCTAACTAAGAACATTTTCATTTTTTTATTAATTTAAAATAAACTAACTTTGGATCCCTCGTATATCTTTTGTTTTCATTGAGAAGGCCTATATTTCATGTGAGCCTAATTAAATGAAAAGCTTGTGGTGTGTCAGTGTGCCAGAAGACCATAACGTTCCTTTTTCGCGGCCTTGCGGTATGCCCTTTAATTTAAACCAGCACTAGCCGTTGAAGGGGGGACGCGCATGGCAACGGTTGGAAACAAGGAAACTTTTCTGAAAGTTCATTGAAGTTCTCTTTCGATGGGCTTCAGGAGATGTCAGACAATAATGACCACCCGTCTATTCTTCCTGGCATCCCGAGATATGATAAAAAATATCCTATAAGATGCAATGAACCTTGTCGTATGCTTTTGTTTCTTAAAATAGTATGAAATAAAATCAAATAAATGGTTGCATATTTCAAAGGCTTAGGCAAAACAATAATAGTCCCTTTCATACTCCATCACACGTGTTCAATAAGCAGGATAATTTTAGCACAATATGTTTTAGTTGCCATTCACTCGGTGAATTACAAAAGACTCAACAACCACTTTAGCTTGGGGCTATATTGGTGGTTCTATGGTATCATTAGACTCCTTTTAGAAAAATATAATAATAGTAACCTTCATTTATATTTTTGTTGCTATTGATTTAGTGTTCTGACACAAATGTAACGCATGGCATCCTTTACAAATAATAACAATAGATCTATTTATTACTCCTAGACCAAACAGATAAGCATGAGCATAAACACACTCTTCATGCTGCATAATTAATTAAAATCTAGACCCCTAGTGACCATCAAGAAAAGTAGTGTTTCATCTCTCTATCTCATTTACTCCACAAATCTACTATAAATTACCACCTTGTCTTCCCTTCTTCTCCGCTGTTCTATTAGTAATACTATTTCAGTCAATAGTCCTTTAGGAGTTTAGATAATAGGTGCCATGGAAAACAATTTTGTTGCCTCCTCTTCTTCCTCTTCTAAATCTCTGGTTGAGAGGGACTTGATCAATTGTTTGGAGAGAGAATACTGGGTAGATGGGCTAGATTTAAACCAAGTAGAAGAACAAGCCTTGTCAAATTATACAACAGAGATTTTCCATACAAGTAAATAAAACAGAGATTGCCTCCACTAATTATTCCAGGAGCACCACCCACAGCTACAAACCCATCAGACCTTAGCCTGGTTAATTTATTTGGGACTTAGAATGTTCTTAGTGAGCAGTCTCCCGGATCCCAACTTTCTCATTGGGTTGATGCTTTCATCACCTGCGAAATGGAAGCAGCAAAAGCCCCCAGAAGCAAAGTATGAGTAAAATTATCTTTGCACAGAGCTTATCGCCATTGTTTGATGAGTTTTTTTTTTTTTTTTTGCCTCCCAACCTATGGGCTTCTATGGCTGTTGAATTGCTTACTCTGGGAAGCTACCATGAGAATCCAACTAAAACAATTTAGATGATGAGAAGATATTACTCGTCTGCATTCTTTTTCTAATTTAAAATTGGAGCTTCAAATTAACCCAACAGGCATATGTTCTCCAATATGAGCTATTAAATGAAGAGATCATTTGGAGAATGGGCGAGTCGGATTGTTTCACATTAGCATGGATCCTGCACAGTAAAATCTGACGCTTTGCTCCCTGGAATCAAATTGCTAACTTCCAAAGGTCCTGGCCATGAACTGCTTCTCCTAATTTGTATGCATGGATTTTGATATCCCACGTATGGCGTAGTTGAAAAAGGAAGCTTTCTAGAATGTGATTAGAAAGATCAACTCTAATACATGGCATAACAAATTAAAATATTAATAATTAGAATCAATATTTATATAATAGAATACCTTTTAAAATTTACAGGCTAGTGACATCAGCTTTCTTGCTTTTTTTATAAGCTCATACAAAGGCAACATTCTTCAACCTTATTCTATATATATTTCTTTGATAGGAGTTTGCAAGGAAAGGTTTAAATCTAGCCCATCTACCCAGTATTCTCTCTCCAAACAATTGATCAAGTCCCTCTCAACCAGAGATTTAGAAGAGGAAGAAGAGGAGGCAACAAAATTGTTTTCCATGGTACCTATTATCTAAACTCCTAAAGGACTATTGACTGAAATAGTATTACTAATAGAACAGCTAAGAAGAAGGGAAGACAAGGTGGTAATTTATAGTAGATTTGTGGAGTAAATGAGATAGAGAGATGAAACACTACTTTTCTTGATGGTCACTAGGGGTCTAGATTTTAATTAATTATGCAGCATGAAGAGTGTGTTTGTTCTCATGCTTATCTGTTTAGTCTAGGAGTAATAAATAGACTCTATTGTTGTTATTTGTAAAGGATGTCGTGCGTTACATTTGTGTCAGAACACTAAATCAATAGCAACAAAAATATAAATGAAGATTACTATTATTATATTTTTCTAAAAGGAGTCTAATGATACCATAGAACCACAAATATAGCCCCAAGCTAAAGTGGTTGTTGAGTCTTTTGTAATTCACTGAGTGAATGGCAACTAGAACATATTGTGCTAAAAATTATCCTGCTTATTGAACACGTGTGATGGAGTATGAAAGGGAGTATTATTATTTTGCCTAAGCCTTTGAAATATGCAACCATTTATTTGATTTTATTTCATACTATTTTAAGAAACAAAAGCATACAACAAGGTTCATTGCATCTTATAGGATATTTTTTATCATCTTGGAGCCTCTTGAGCACCAAAGCTTTGGAATTAGAAAGGTGAATAGAAAAAGGAAGCTTTCTAGAATGTGATTAGAAAGATCAACTCTAATACATGGCATAACAAATTAAAATATTAATAATTAGAATCAATATTTATATAATAGAGTATCTTTTAATATTTACAGGCTAGTGACATCAGCTTTCTTACTTTTTTTGTAAGCTCATGCAAANTTAATTTGCGACGCATTAGCGACTGAAATTGCATCGCTAATATTTTCAAAATATTATTATTAAATATTGCAACGCAATGACCTGGCAACGCAATAATTTAAAAATAAATTTAATAGCGATGCATTAGCGACTAAAATTGCGTTGCTATTATATCTAAAATATTTTTAATAAATATTACGATGCAATGATCTTGCGTCGCAATATTTTAAAAAAAATTTTATTTGCGACGCATTAGCGACTCAAATTGCGTCGCTATTATATCAAAAATATTATTATTAAATATTACGATGCAGCTAGATGCATCGCAATATTGCGACGCAATTTAGTGCGTCGCAATATTTAATAATAATTTTAAATATTAAAAATTAATTTTAAATTTAGCGATGCATTTGGATGCATCGCAATATTGCGACGCAATGTTGCGTCGCAGAGCGTCGCAACACGTATTGCGACATCTGAGCGACGCCACGCATTTGGGCGTCGCAATATTTTATTTTTCTTGTAGGGTTAATGCATTAATGCCAAGCATTAAATAAGATTTTATGCATTAAATGTTATGCATTAAATGCTTGAATGTTATCCCCTTACAAGGCAAAGTGAAGATTCGGTTTATAAAAAAAAAAATTGGCCAAACGGCGAGCTTCCAGCGGACTCCACGCAACGAACGCAATGCATTCAATTTCCAGCAGAGGAATTCCCGAAACGAACGCAATGCATTCAATTTCCAGCAGAAGAATTCCCGAAACACAACAACCGTTCGACGGAACTAATTTCCAGCGGTGGAGGGGAGTTCCATGTAACTAATTTTCATTAAAGATTTCTAGCGGTAAAATCTAACGACCAGATTCCCATATAAAGCTTCTGAGGGAGAAGATGGGAAAGGCCATTAAATTCAACTCAACTTCTTTATCCCACACCGTTATTTCAACGCCCAATTTTCTCCCAATCAGAGGAACTCCCTTTTGGAGTTTTACGAAACTGGCCGTTAAAAATAATAATAATAATAATAAATTCTTTTCAATCGAGCGAACAGAATGAGAAAAAAAAATTTTCTTTCCAATCGAGCGGACAGAATGGAAAAAAATTTCTAAACGGTTCCCTTAAAAAAATGAGAATACACCTCATCGCATGCACCTCACTTTATTTAAAAATATGCCGACCAACTAAAATAAAGTTTATCCATAATTAAATTATTTTTCTTTTATTTAAACTTAAATTAAATATGATTTAACTTTATCGTAACTTGGCTTTATTTTATCAAATGAAAGATCTCATCTTCAGATCACGTGAGACTGATTTCACGATGCAGCGAATATCGCTCTTAACATCACGGATGCAGCAAATAACGCTCTTGACCTCGAAATTCATGATCATCAAACCAGAAGTAAAATAAAGTTTTGATGCACTATAACCTTTATTTTATTTTAAAAATCTAAATTTACAGATATTAAAAATATCATTGGCATCAAAACAAAATTTATTATAAACCAATGAGTATTTGTCTCATGATTGCCGAATAAAGCCAAAGAAACATATGCACAAATACGAATATCAATGCATATTACCAAAATATTTCTCAATGATTCAACATGAATTGATACTCTAATACCAATTGTTGGACATTAGATCTGAACCTTTTGATGAAAACCACCATGAAGCCCAAGATTCATTTATGTTTAATCATCAAGAATTAATAAACATAAACGGAAGCGTACCTGAATCCATATTGCTTAATTGCTCTCCAGAGTACTGCAATTGGCTTTTCAGATCAACACATACTCCTAGAGAGCCCTTTAAAATTTTCTCTAGGCTTTTCTTTCTAATGATGGGATTCAGAGAAGGACGTACATGCCATCCAATGACCATAACCGCTATATATAGATAATTTCATCATTATCTTTTGGTATTTCTATTTTAGTCCATCATAAAAATAGAAATAACCCCTTAGGTCTCTACACATTAAAGGACCACACCTAATCAGATACATTAAAGCCCAAATTACTGAAACCTTAGCTGATCACTTTTAATTGGGCTTAACCTTATTTGACAGTCCGCAACACAATTATTTCACATATAAGCCCAATGTTGGATTAAAAAATCCAACAATCTCCCAGTGGTGGGCTATATGTGTAACCTTATAATTATATTGCAAAAATAACCAAATGAGCTCAATTTTACTGTTATTACTGAAATGTATCTATAATCAATCCGGTCCATCAATCATACCAACATAGGATCAAAGTGGCCTTTGTTATATCTATCATAACTAGACTCATCAATGGTCACGTATGTTGATACAACTGAATGACATGGATCTTGATGTGGATGTGTAGCATGAAAATTACATGTAATGTGATCTTAACATGCCTATTTTCAACAATCCCTGAAGCACCGTGGCTATAATGAGTTCATTCTCATCATCTCCAGCAGTAACAAAAAAATGAATATCCTAAATGAACTTGTACACGACAATGTAACTGTCAAACATTGCCATCTCTGCTATAAATGATAAGACTATAGTTCGTCAGCAGCACAAAAAAAGGTTCATAGCACTTCTATATCGATGACAGAAAACAGTAAGACTATCAAGTCTGATCTCGAAGTCAATGAAGGTGGCATGGAACTGGAATATAACGCAAAGAAGACAATTTATGTGGTCCACGCTGCACCAACCTCAATGGGGCAAAACCTCCCATCAACCAGATCAGGAAGGAAGAATGTACCAGAACACAGATTCTGAAACATTAAAAAATAAACATGCATGCACCAATACATAAGATGCCTTGTAAACACCAGCATTTTGAAATCTGTCCTATTCCCCAACCATGCTAATTTGAAATCTGTCCCATTCCCCAACCATGCTAAGGTGAGAGAGAGTAGATAGTGAGGCATTAAAATGCACCCAAATATGTACAGGATAGCTTGCACACACACGTTAGGGACGAGGGCTTGAAATAATTTGAAGAATTGTGAAACGGACAGATGCACTATGGATATGGCATAATTTGAGGAAACATGGTATTGATAATCCATACCATGTCCACCACATCTGGCTAACATTGAGAAGCGCAATCATAAAGTATTGATTATCAAAGGAATCTACTTTTTAAACATGTTCTTTAAGAGAAGTTTCATGCTAGTTTCTTTAATAATATGTCAAGATGCCTAGATAGTTGACTCCTTTTCTACAAAATGGCATACGTCATGGATATATTTCATGTCTGTTCATAAACAATAGACATCCATTGTGATGGAATATTCTCTTCTACAATAGCTTGCCTATCCCTAGCCCAAAAAAACTCCCTTTTAAGTTAAGATTGCAGATACAAATCACATGTTCTAAAATCACAGAAAACAAGATTAAAGAAAAATCACAATGCAAGGTTTTTAAGAGGGCCATGTTTTTAGCGAATAAAATCATTGAATGTTTTGTGCAAGCAATTATACAACCCTTCATTTGCAAGATAAAGCACAAGTCAGAAATTCTAGCACACAATCACAAACATGTAAACTCTAAACAGATATGTGTAAGTAGAAATATATGTATATGCATATAAACTGAAAAGAAATTGCATTACATCACCTTCAGTTCGAGCATTTGTCTTCAGTGTCTTGGTAAATACAGATTTCTCAAATGCCAATTTTGCAGCAAGTGTTGGCCAGTCATCTGTATAATATTTTACAGCTACTCGTTTCCCTTTAGAGTCAAGAAGAAGAATGTTTTTGATCGAAGGATATGAGTCCTGCAAACATTCAAGTAATTTGTCAGATTAAATATTCACCAAATGAAAAAAAGGAAATTGCTGAAATTTTATAATTGTGAACATATCTTGGCAGTATCTTTGATTATGACCCTAACTATTCGAATTTCTCTACCATTTTGATCTCCCCTAGATAAAAGGACATTTATCAATTTGCATTGACTTGCATGTCATCTTCTGTTGTTGTTTCCTACATGGGGCCATATTACAAACTAAAATAATGGGACTATATTAGAAGGGAGGAAAAAACAGAAAGGTACATCTTAAATACGAATAAAGATGTTTCTGAATGACCAAGGATGTGTATGAACAACTAATGGAGAAATAAATAGTTCTTAAGGGGACTCCTCAAAAATTAAGCTTTAAGATCTTAACGTTCAGCACTTATTCTAGATGCAAGGGAGGGTGATGTTGGGCAACTCTGGTTATGTCTACACAACTGTAAGCCTTGATAAGGAGAGCTAAAATTCAAATTAAAGTAACAAGAAAGATGAAAATGGAGACCAAAGAAACTTTGATGGAAGCTGCAAGGAGAGATTTGCTGATGCTTTCAAATTGATAGGAGGCCCTTGAATCATGGATGAACCTAGAGGGTTCTTAAATAGAAAGGGAAGCCCAATTAAAGATGGTAGAAAGGAGCAAGAAGGGACTCTTAGGCTTCAACTTGAAGTGGAATTGATTGTAAAAGATGATCTATTAAGCTAACCCAAGCAGATAAGATAAGGCTTGTCGCTATAAATACAAATGTTATATAAAATATAACCACAAAACCAGCATTCAGTTTTAATAGGAAGCTAACAGATTTTCTTACATGATTGTATGTCAGAACTTATAAATTTATTGCAAGAAAAATTCCTACATGAAACTGTAAGATTTTTTTCGGAATTAATAATCAAACAATGAACACCTGAAGACATTCTTTCCCCTTCCTTCCATTAAGGCCCTTGGTTTGTAGAAATGCCAACAAAAAATTGTATGACAAACCTTAAAGGACTACAATTGGCAAGTTGTACTTTGTGCGGGATAGTGAACAATACCATATGACAATTATCAGTTCTCACATTTTTTTCACAATATTTACAATTGTTTGTGTTTGTGCAATGATGAATTTGAGGTAAATTCTTACCCGAATTTAGTAAAAATCAATTTTGAACCATCTGATTAGGCTATATGCTACTGTTTAGATTTTTTTAAAAAAAAAGGTAATGCACAGTTGACTTAATATGGGAAAAGCATCATGAAGGAATGATACCCTTAACATGTGACCAGATAAGATGGCAACATAGCATCCGATACATGCACAGATAGAGAGACCCAAATGCGGCACACAAAAGAAAAAAAAGAAAAAGAGAAACAAGCAACCTCCAAGCTCTTTACTGCTGTCGTGCTGCCACCACCACAGAGAAAATGTAAAAGCTACAAAAACAGCTGAACATGGTGGAGAATATAGATCCCAAGATAGTCCAAATCTGGACATTGCTTGATTGCCCAACCTGTAACTACCATAATGAGACTTAATTGAGCTAAATCTATAAGTTTATGATTCATGATTTGCTGAGATTTAATATACAATTCTCTAATATCTTGTAGGCTAGACTATAACTTTCATGCATGCTTCATAAGTTTTCCCTTATTGTTTTAACCATTCCAATCAAATTGAAGAACATATACCATCACCTCTTTCAATCTTTATTGCATACTGAATTTTAAGTATTAAGAGGAAAGCATGAAAGGTTAATGTAAAATTTCAAGTCCTCATTGCAGATTCTCAACCAAGGATCGATGTTTTAAAACAATTAAGAACTAATGACTATATAATGTATTTGCAAATAAATGCAGTACTAATATCAGCCATATACATGATTTTGTTATTATTTCCTCCATTTTTTACATTCTCTGTTAGAACATGAGGGAGGATTTGAGAGGCTGCGGGGTTGATTCTCCATTGGCTAGAGTCTGGAGTGACATGCAGACCAACCTATGATGGGTTTTGGTCTATTGAAGGCATACCACTGGCATGAACTGGAAAGTGAGTTAGACAGATAAACTGAGGTTCTATTGCTTTAATCTTTAAGAATTTCATTATTACAATGTTGCTGATCAGAAGAAAGATGACAAAGGCCACATTGAAAGAAGATAAAAATAAAGATGAACTAAGGTAAATAAAACTAGATCTACTCCTAGGTAAATAAAATTGAACTAAGGTAAAAGATAAAAATAAAGATGAAGATCAATTGGTTTGATTGATGTGTTATAATCCTCTATAAGTGGCTCTCAGATTGTATTTATACAATCAAACTGCTACTACACTCTTAAACAACTTGATTGCACACGTGACTCTGCTCCTGGCACCACTCCATCAGCATAGCTCTTCCACTTATCCACAATTTAGTCAAATATTTTTTAATGATCCTACGCATAGCTCTTTTGATGGATCCCATCTCCTGAGCTATTTTGGAATGGTATTTTTCAAATTCTAGGACTTCTAAATACTAAGCCTCTCAAATCACTTGGCTTGCTCAGTTTATTCTACTACCATCACCAGCTTTATTTCCATTCGATTTAGGATTCAGCCTGCCAGCTTTGAGCTTGAAACACGGCTATCTATCTGGCTTGCAATTATCACCCTTCTATCTAATCCACCATATGGTGCATGCCCATGATGCCACCGAATTAGATGATCATTGGTTAATATATGATGTAAACAGTTATCTTAGATGCCGATGCAAATCATGTGGGAGATTGAAAGCCAACTAACATAAAATTACAACCAAATTATAAAAGGGAATTGCCTTGGAAGGACATTGTAATTGATATACATACGTACATAAGAAGGAAAAATACCATTTAAATATTGTGAAAATCTATAACTCCAGTAAAATGATTGGTATTCAAACTATCACAATATGACTAGATTAAGAATAGAAAAAAAAAAACTAAATAAGCAACAAAACTGATATTTTTTGATGTAACTGATGCTATAGCAAACTGCACATTACCTTAAAGATAGACAGAATTATGTATCTTGCTTGAAGTAACTGATGTTACGGAATTAATGTTTTGCATATACCCTCCATTAATTTTTAAATTGGCCAACGAAACATCATTTAAGTTATCATACAAGATGTTTTCTTGAATCAACATCCAAAAATGATAAATGTATGTTCCTCTGGGTACCAATTTAGTGGTTGCATCCAGCAGTACTTTAGTTGCATACTTCCCCATGAATGCACTGTCCCAAAAAGATTTTCTCTTTTTTTTTTAGCATCTTCTCAACAATATCCATTCCTTTTGACACTAGCACAAATTTCTTATTGATCATTCTTGTCTATTTTGACGTATATCTACAAATCAACCAGCTTAATTAGGGTTTCCAGCTCCTCCAAGTACTGATCTTCATCACCATCAAAAAGATCTTGAGGGATAGTCACTAACAACTCATTACATAATCGTTCTGAAACCTCAAAGATCTCAGGGTTTATATGTTATTTTGATTCCAAGAACGAGAGGAAATAAGACAAGAATGATCAAACATGGCATTCCTATAATGGTTTCCCTATTAAATTCCCAGATCCAAACACGTAAGGATTATATGTTATAGATCTTATAAAACCCCAAGTTCTTGATCTTGTTTCATTGTATCTTTCAACGACGAACGTATTCAGATCTCCAAGACACTCCGGGTAGTGATCTTTCACGATCCCCTTAGTAAACGACTTAATTTCATCCAGAAACACTAAAGATCCCAGGGTTTATTCGCTAGTTTGATACCAAGAGCGAGAGAAATCCAGCAAATAATCCCCGGATGTGGGAATGCTCCTTTGACTTGCTAACAAGGTTAAACATCCAACGATAAAACAATGTAGGATCCTACAAATTCTATAAAACCCTAAATTCATGGAATTCAAGATCACAATACATAAATCGGAAAGGGGGGGGCAATCTACGTATGAAATCCGGATGAGATCAAAGAACTAAGAGGGAAAAAGTTCGAACGAGTCACCATATCAAGACGATCGAAGCGGAGAAAGCGACCGGATTCGATCACCCACCAAAAAGCGCGAGCGAGAAGACTCCCGGCAGGCCCCAACCGCGAGCGCTAAAAAGAAACGGTGGGGAGAGCGCGGAAGATGACGAAAGTTGACGCGGTATATTTATATATTAGGTAGATGTAGTCCGTTGGATGCTGGAGATCGGCCCAAAAGTTCAACGTGAACCCTACGATCGAGAAGGGTCCGCTGCCCAACCGATAGGGGTCCGCCATAAAGTTTTAAACGTATATCGCGCTTCCAAGTCGTTTTGTTAGTCGGCCCACGTTTAAGTCGCTTCTCGGCCTTCTTGATGCCGGATTCTGGACTCGGACAACCTGGACGTGGACCCGGACCGGGACCCACAGCGGAGTTGGCTTCCCTATAATGTCTTGGTTCAAACTTCAAAGTGCCAAAGAACTTTGCTCGAGTAGTATTACGTTTAACAAAATCATCGATTAAAGATAATTTTAAATATATATTCTTTTTGAATGTATACTTACAACTTCAACATCCAATAATTATTTGACACATTAAAAGGACAAGAATTCAGAAAAACTCTAGTGAATTTTGAAAAGTTCAGAGAAAAACAGTTAAAATTTTTAAAATCTTTAAAATAAAAAATATCCATTTGTTTGTTTAGACATGGGATTACAACTGGTTACACTTCTGTATTTCTTTTTTTTTTTTTTTCTAGATTTGATCTTGTTTGTGTGTGTATATATATATATATATAGTGCTGATTAGTGTGAGAAGACCCCACTTTACTTGCACACGACTTCGGCCTTTTAGTGGCCCTCGAGAACTCGTGAAGCCGGAGGCCCGTGGATGATGGCCCATTCTTATGGGCCAGGCCTGATGAGATTACAGTAATGTAAATTATGAAAAATTCTTTGTGCATTAAGCGCGATCATGCACCATATGTGGTAATTGATTCACATGCATATGTGATCGTGCATATGACATGAAAGGAATAAAAATGCTCTCATTGCATGCATAGATGGATCAATCATCGCGATCTCATAATTTCATAAATTACACATCTGTTAGAATTCAGCTAAATTAAGATTTGTCCCAGTTTCAGACTTGGACCTGGGCTTTTTAAGTACGAACGATAAACTTGGACTACATCCAAGAACCAAAAAAAACTAAATTTATCTGCCAAAACTTTAGTGTTTGATAGAAAAAATATTATCCATGGATAAGTGTACGGGATAGAGTTTGTCCCTTAGCTATCCCTAGAGATATCCTTTGGCTATCCCATTGATCATATCAAATGCAAAAAGGTAAATCCATAGGATAACTTTTTTTTACTCTTATTTGGAGGGATAACCAGCTATTCCTGCATTCTCTAGGGAATAAATTAAGGGATATCCCATGGTTAACCATGGATTATCCCTTTGGTTAACTTTATTCCCAGCTATCCCTTATAGTTATGGTTTTTGGGGATAAGAAGGGATATTCACTGGACATCCCCTCTTATCCCTATTTCAAATACTACCTTAATGTTTCAATTAGCCTTTGCCTGTGTGCATGATCCAATCCATTATTCACACCGGTTAGTAAACCATCTTAAAACAATCTTTTAAATCTTTCAAGAAACAATCCATTATTTTAAATCACGAGCCATGTTATTCGCTCCTTGCCCTTCTTCAACGTCAGTTCCTTCAAAAGAACCATGTCCATCCTTGTCCTGTTCCAAAGCAATTTGTCAAACAACTACCGGGCATGAAATTAAGTCATGAAAGAAGCGAACCTTGAAAATTGGTTGATGTTTTGCCGAGGAAGAAAAACATGAAGATGCGGAACATGGGAAAGGATCAAGAATAAATTCATGATTTCAAATTTGTTGATCGAGAGACCCGCTTTGAGAAGCTAGAATTTCATCAATAGAATTGGTGGGAGAAATGGGGAAGAATGCCATGGAAAGATGCCACGAAGCTTTGAAGCATGATTTGAATATAATGGCTGATAAGCAACCGCACCATCGTTTGGTGTTGGATGCTTCTCTGTTGAAGATAATTAATGCCAGGGAACGAAAGCCTCAATCCGTGAAGGGCCAAAAGAAAAAGGCTAATGTGTGAAAATTATTATTTAGATTCTTTAGCTTTTCAAAATATTGCTGATGTACGATTAAATACAAGTTTATGTTAATATTATTTATAATAACATGGAAGTATTCATGAAAGAGCCCATCACCATTTTGGATAATGTTCTTATAGCTAAGAAATTTATGTATGATCTTCAGAAAGTCTATATTAGACAGTACCACATGGCTGTTAAGCTTGATATAGAGCGAGCTTATGACAAATTGAGCTGGGTATTTCTACACCGAACTCTTCATGAATTCAAATTTTACGGTCTATTTATTGATTGGATTATGGCCTGTATTCAGAGGCCATCATTCTTTCTGATTATCAACGAAAATCAAATCGATTTCTTCCACTCTGCAGTGGGGCTGCAACAGGGGCACCCATTATCCTCTTTTTTTGTTCATTTTGACTGCCTGCGGACTATCGAACGATCTATCTCGTACGTTCTATTAGGCATAGTAAAATCGTTATATTAACCCTTTCATAGCGACCCCTAGGCCTTTCGGTCTCTCATTTACTATTTGCTGATGACTGCATTCTCTGGACTATGCTACTATTAAAAATGTACCTATTTTTGCTTTCATTATTCAATACTACTGTCAGGTTTCTGATCGGAAGGTCAACTTATAAAAGTCTACGATTTATTTTAGTCACAACTAGAAAAGTTATACATCAAACTTTGGCTATCTCTAGTAAGGTTGATCGATTATCGTACATGAGGATTCCTATTATGAAAAGATGACCTCATAATAGTGATTATACTGATATCGAGCAATGAGTTCATGATTACATAGATAACTGCCAGAGCACTGAATTATTAATGATGATAAGAATCACTCTTATACATTCGCTCTTTATTATATTTTTTATCTATTAATATCATTTTAATTATTTTAAATCTTATGTTCTGACCTATCTGAACTGAATACTGCTATCATCATTGTATATTAAAGATCCGCTCCTCTGTTTAGGAAAAACGTCTCGTCACGTCACGTCACGTCACGTCAGCGTGGTAATGGTAGGGATTTGCAAGGTTGTTGGGTGATTGATTGGTCCAGTTACTTACTGGCTCACTGACACCTAAATTTTGGTAGCTGGATTCAACCAGTCCACCAATAATAAGCTTTGGACCCCAACAGGACTGGCAGCGCTTCCAGATGGTAAGAATGACTCCAAGGCTAAAATGGTAGTGGCCGTGAAAGTCCGAGTGAGGAAAGTAGTTATTACGTAACTCCACGAGGCAAAGCAAGGAAAAACTCTTCCCTCCCGTTCTTCAAGCAAAGCGAAAATGCATAAATTGATTGCATAACCATATTATCATACGTGCAATACGCGTTAAAACTCATTAAATTTTAATATATGCAATCAATTTGTACATTTAATGCATACTTATTTTATTAAAAAAAAAATATAATAAATATTTTTTTGGCAAAGCAAAAGAAAAGACTGAAGCCTTCAGGTTCAGGTTGAGGGGAGGGGCTTTTCTGATACGATGACTCAAATAAGACGGACGGCTCTTGCGAGATTTATACATTTCTTAAAGTAATTAATTTGTATAGTACTATTATAATACTTAAAAATAAAGATAAACTACATAATTAGTTGTTATGCTTAGGATATTATAAAAATAATTCTTAATTTTCTGTTATGTATCATTTTGATCCTTATTGTTAAATAAAAAAGTTACCATTTATTTTATTTTTATTCTATATAGCAGCAGTATTCACACATGGTATCAAATTGGCAAAAATAAATTTAAAATCAATAACTAACCCATTAGCCTATTATTTAATAATTTTAAAAAATATAAAAAAATAAAAATAATCTTTCTTCGCTTTGATCAACCGTAGAAAGAGCGCAGCAGGTACGTAAGCACTCATAGGTTAAAGCAAATCAGTATAAGAAAAGATTATTTTTATTATTTTATATTTTTTTAAAATTATTAAATAATGATTTATTATGAATTTAAAATTTATTTTTGCTATTTGGATGCCACATGTGTTGCTACGAATAATGTCACATAGGATAAAAATAAACAGCGTAAAAATAAACAGCGTCTCTTCTATTTAATATTTGGAAGCAAAGTGATACAAAATAGAAAGTTTAGAATTATTTTTATAACTTTTTAAAGTACAAGAATCAAAATGGTATAACCTCCTAAGTATATAGATTAATTCTATAGTTTAATTTTAAAATAATTTTATATAAAATTTAAAAAATTAAAAAATTTAATTAATTAATTCAGCAGCATTACGGATAGTATTAGAACTGATTCAAAAATATAATGAGAAAAAGCTTAGCAAAATGAATATATTGCCCATTGCCTTAGCATCTTTAATTTTGGAGCTTTATGGCTTGATGATTTATAGTGATATCTGGCGATTTGACAGAAAGCTTCATAGTTATGGTTGAAATTAAGTTTCATAGTTTGATCAGATGGGTATTGCTGATAATTTATTTATTTACTTTCGGTGGATGTTGATAGGATCTTTGGTGGAACATTGGTCAGCATTCTTATTCAGCTTGTGGTTGAGATTTTGAGAAGGCATAGGATCTCTCACGAGTAGAAAAAATTCTATAAATTGGTAATGGCTCTCCTCTCTAGGGTGGGCAATTTCAGAGTCTAGAACGTCATACACCAAGTTTTCGTCCATAACTACTACTTGATCCAGGGTCATGTTTTGGACTTGTGATGATGCCCATAGTGTCATGTTGGTGTGAAGGGTTGAAATTGAGGTGCATAACTTCAATTTAGACAGCTAAATCAACAAACTGGGATTATCAATTTGATTTCAGTATTATGCATAATATAGCACATGAGAATCATATGACAAATAATGATTTTTTTAAAAAAATATAACGATCAACTAATTTTTATAAAAAAAATCACATCTATCTCTCTATGGATAAATTTTCACTATACCTTTTTAAACAACAAAAAAAAAAAATACTTTAGGATCTGTTTGGATGAGAGGGAATGGAGAGCACGGGGAGGAAAAGGAGGTAAAAGGACATAATTTATGTTGTTTGGAAGGAGGATAAAAGAAAGAGAGGGAAGAAAATGGGAGTAACCGGTTCCCTTCCTTTTTTTTTCTTCAGCGAGCATAAATTTGTTAACCCCCAAATCGAAGGGTAAGTTGAGGGAGGGAAAAAATTTAAGTCATACTTTCTGAAAAGACCAAAATATTTCTTCATTTTTATTCTTCATTCTTTCACTCCCACGATTTATTTCTTATTCTGAAACGATATAATTGTCATATAACTCTTCCCCTTCTTTTTCCTCTCTCTATCCAAACAAGATAATTGATATTACCCTTCCTTTCCCTTTCATCCTTTTCAAACAAGAGAAAAAGAGCAACCATTCCTTCCCCTTCCTTTCTCTTTCATCCCTTTTCTTCTTTTTACTCTTCCCTTCCTTCCCTTCCAAAGATCCAAACAAAGCCTTAAGCATTTTTTTTAAGATAATAATTTTATATAAAAATTCATATGGTATGAGCGGATAAGCTAATTTGATAGTGATATATATATATATATATAATCTTAGAACTACAATTAAAAAGGGGCTAAGATTTTTTTTAAAAAAAAATATTAGGCCTAACTTGTAGAAATTCATCGGACTTTTCCCCCTTTTTTTCTTTATTTTGTAAGAATCTATTCATAAACCAACTGTAAGTGCTCCGTCATCCAAATTATTATCTTCTTATCAATTGGCGTTCAAAAATGAGCTTGAGATGTCAACAAAAAAAACTATACTAGCAGTTACTAATAATAGACTTTAAACTTAATTGTGGTACACCAACCATCGGATCCCTAATTAGTCACCAATATCTTAAGTTGATGTGCATAAAGAGTCGGCATGACCTCTACCAAACACTGAAGCAACCATTTCTAATCATCGATCATTTCTATAGTCATTTAGGCAACCAAAATGTAATCCATCACCAACGTTGATTTGGTCTTTTTAGAAGCTTCATCTCACAAAATGGAACTATCATGCTTTTCTTCTCAAGATTCGTAGCTCCATGCTTTCATCTATTTTTTTAATTATTATTTTTTATAGCTACGATTCAATTTTTTTTATTTGTGTGTTCTAAAAATTATCTTAGAAATAGATAACTATTCAAATCGATTTAATTTGAAATTATTTTATGATATTATGATAGAGATGTCAGAATTTTTTTTTCTAAGAATGATAAGGTTTTGTTATCCCACATCCTATCCTTTACTGTAGTACCCTTTCATCAAGAGTAACGCCCCATCCCTTGGCTCACGTAAAACCATCCAAAATTAAATTCAGTGATACTTCAACAAATGATATTAGATCATCGGATGATTTGATAATCTTGTTCGATTTAGTAGATTTGATAGAAATATTAGAGGTTTATTATAAAATCATGTGGTAGTCCTTAAACCGTTGTCAAATAATGATTAATATATTAAAAAAAAAAGTATGAACTAAACCATTTTTGTCAAACAATGGCTGATATATAAAATATGAAACTTTTTAAGGATTTCTATCCTCTAATGATCTATAAATAAATCATATCAAATAATGGCAAGAATAATTAAAATAAGTCAAGATAGTAATCAAAATATTAAATAAATAATTAATTTGCAAGGATTAGAATCGACGTTATCTAATAAATCTAATCTCTAACTGAGTCACAAATTAATTTCTAAAATTTCAATTGATAAGTTAAAACACAATAGTCTACATCTTATTTAATAGAGTAATCCTCCACATTTATGGAGATGGGATTGGATCAAAAAAAATCTGAGCTATATTATATTGATTTTATTATTTAAGAATATATTTGGTTGATATTTTTGAAAATTATTATTTTTTGATAAAGACAACATCAAATTGTGTAGAAAAAGGTTGTAGAAAGAAAGAAGAAAGATGAATCTGTAAGACGACGTGTTGAGAAAGAAAGAATAAAATCTAAAAAATATTCGAGATGAATTCAAAGAAAACATCATTTCTATGTTTTCTAAATTCATTCTAAGATGAATCATTCAAATTTTTAGAATGTTTTCAAAAATGATTTGATCAAACATGTTTTTTTATGCCATGGGTTAAATTTTTTATTTTTAAAAACAAAAAATTCAATCAAAATTTGCTACCAAACGGGAACTTATTTTCTTGTTTGGAGTCGTCATTGCCTGAAGTCTCCTTATTTTAAGTTGGGTATAAGCCTATAAGGTGATGTGCCGTGAAGCTCCCCGTTATTTTCAAGCACCGATCGCGGTGGAAATTCTTCTTCGCCCTTCTTTTTCCACGGACTTAGGTGGTTACTTTACAGCGCAACCCATGAACCAAGAAGCTCCATTTGCATCGTGTTTCAACCCAGGCCCAAGTCTGCCGAGATGACCCACTCTACAGAGATGGCAATGGTGGAAATTTCTTCCATCCTCATGAAAAAAAAAAATCTTTATCCCATTCAATTCCCATTTCGAACCGTCCTTCTTTTAATAATATATTTAAATTTTTAATAAAAATTATAAGAATAAATTTATAAATATAAAAATATATAATAAAAATGGAATGAATCGAGATGAGATAGAGATATATTTATCTTATTTTATCATTACTAATGAGAATAAAATAATTTAGTTAAACTATTATATAATTAAAGAGTTAGAACAAAGTGAATAGGAAAAAAAAATATTGAAATATGTTTTCTCTATAATTCCATCCAGGTATCTCAAATACAACTCATGCTATCTATTTATAGGCATAAAAAAGATGTTACATTCATCAATGTTAATAAGCATTTACATGGGTAATGCTAATAAACATAACCTTCTCTTGGAATAACCCTCTCTTGGAATACCAGTGGACATCCATTAGTAGTATTATAACACTCCTCTTGGATGTCCATTTATTTGACCAAGTATGTACCTTATTAGGTAAAAATCCATAAAAAAAATTTTAGTTAAAGGAAAAGAGTATATCATTCATGTTTTTTTATTGAGAGGAGATACTGCCTCATTAAAAATCTTGCCGGAAAAACTCAATGGAACAAAACCATAGCTAAGGAAAAAAGAGTATAGTATTTTACTCTCCCTTTTGATTGCATCTCTTGATATACTTTCCTTAAAATTATCATTCAAGATCCTTGAGTCAGCATAGTTCAATTTTTGGACTAACTCTTCAAATCTCTTTGTAAATAGTGCTTTCATAAATAAATCAGCGAGATTATCACTAGATTAAACTTGTTGAACATTAATAGCACCACCCTTGTGAAGGTCATGAGTAAAAAGAACTTTGGGGATATATGTTTTGTTCTGTCACCTTTGATATACCCTCCTTTCAGTTGAGCTATGCAGGCTGTATTATCCTCATACAGGCTGTATTATCCTCATACAAAATAGTTGTTACCTTCTTTTGAAAGGATAATCTACATGTCTTCTGAATGTGTTGGATTACCGATCTAAACCATACACATTCTCGGCTTGCTTTATGAATTGCCAAAATTTCGGCATGGTTAAATGATGCAGTCATAATTGTTTGCTTTGTAGAACGCTATAAAATAGCAGTGCCACATATGTAAAGACATAACCCATTTGTGATCAACCATTATGAGGATCAGACAAATATCCTGCATCTACAAAACCTATCAACTCGGATTTGGATAAATTTGAATAATACAAACCCATATCCATTGTATCTCTGAGGTATCGAAATATGTTCTTAACACTTGTCCAATGCCTCATTGTAGGCAAAGAACTATATCTTCCTAATAAGTTTATTGAAAAAGATATATCAGATCGAGTGTGAGTCGCAAGATACATTAATGCACTTATTGCGCTAAGATATGGTACTTTAGGACCAAGTAATTCTTCGTCATCTTTCTTAGGTCGAAAATGATCTTTATCGATTTCAAGTGACCTTACAACCATCGGAGTACTCCATGGGTGTGCTTTATCTATATAAAACCTTTTAAGTATCTTTGTTGTATAAGCAGATTGGTGCACAAAAAATTCATTCTTAAGATGCTCGAGCTACAGGCCAAAGCAAAATTTTGTTCTTTCAAGATCTTTTATTTCAAATTCCTGTTTTAGGCAATCTGCTGCCCTTTGAAGCTCTTCAGAAGTTCCAAACTTTCAATTATGTTCAAATCATCAGCATATACTGCGATGATTACAAATTGTGATCTAGATCTCTTTATAAAGACACAAGGACATATGAGATCATTGTTATAGCTTTGTTTCAACAAGTATACAGTCAAATAATTGTACCACATATGACCTGCTTGTTTTAACCCATAGAGAAACTTCTGCAATTTTATCGAGTAAAGTTCTCTCGAATTAGAGTTAGACTTTTCAGACAATTGTAATCATTCTGAGATTTTCATATAGATATAATTGTTAAGTGAGCCATATAGATAGGCTATCACTATATCTATAAGATGTAATTCAAGTTTTTCATGAATTGCCAAACTAATCAAATACTAAAAAGTTATCGCATCCACCACAAGAGAATATGTCTCTTCATAATCAATACCGAGTCTTTGTAAAAACCCTTGGGCAACTAGTTGTGCTTTATATCTCATAATTTTATTATCCTTTTTTTGCTTTCGCATGAATACCCATTTATATCCTATGGCTGTGTTTGGATGTCAAAAAGTTATTCCAAGAATAGGGATACGAATTCTGTAGGAATAGCTTATTCTCTTTGTTATTCTAGATTTCTGTTTGGATGAAAATCTGGTATTCCATGTTATTCCAGTGCAATTAATGCAGTGTTATTCCAATAATGTTTGGATGACATGGGAATAAGCATATATTCAGTAGGAATAGATGAAGAATTTTTCTAAAATTCGAAAGATACCCCTTCCAATAAAAATGGTTTATCAATTTTATTTTTAAAATGACATGAAAAATTATTATTTATTAAAATAAGGTAATAAATTAATTATTTTTAAAAATAATAAGAACATACTTAATAAATTATTTTATATAATAAGAAAAAAATAACATACTTAATTTATTATTTCTATTAATAAATTATTTAATTTTAATTATATTATAATAAATTTATTTAATTTATTTAATTGAATAAATTATTATTTATTAATAAATAAGGTAATAAATTAATTATTAATAGAATAATATAAGAACACTTAATAAATTATTTTATATTAATAAAGAAAAAAATAACATACTTAATTTATTATTTTCTATTAATAAATTTATTTAATTTTAAATTATATTATGAATAAATTTATTAATTGAATGATTATTATTTATTAAGAATAAGGTAATAAATTATTATTAATAGCATAATATAAGAACATACTTAATAAATTATTTTATATTAATAAAGAAAAAAATACTTAATTATTTTTTATTAATAATTTTTTAATTTTAAATTATATTATAAATAAATTAATTAATTTAATTGAATAAATTATTATTTATTAATAAATAAGGTAATAAATTAATATTATTAATAAATATAAGAACATACTTAATAAATTTATTTCATTTTAAATTATATTATAAATTTATTTATTTTAAATTATATTATAAATTTATTTATTTAATTTATTTAAATGACATTATAAATAAATTTATTTAATATATTTATTTAATGCCAGTGATGCCCTTGGAATAGCTACAGTGGGAATAGGAGCTATTCCATCTAGTACCATGGAATAAGAAATTGGAATAAGAAGGGTTGACTGGATAGCTAATCTAGTGGGGCCCACACACCTTTTTCCTTATGTTTGGAGGAATAAGGGGGAATAAGGGCCTATTCCAGGCCTTATTCCCCATCCAAACACTACCTATAGGTTTTACACATGTGTTTGAACAATTGGTCCAAAAACTTTATGTTTCGCTAGCGAATTTAATTCAGAATCGATTGCATTCTTTCATTTTGGCCAATCTTATTGATGTCTACATTCTTTCATAGACATTGGTTCATGATCCTCATTTTTATTTTTAATATTTTATGCAACATAATATGCAAACTTATCGTCGATGATCATCTTATATCGGTTCCATCTTTCCCCAGTTATAACATAATTGATAGAGATCTCTTTATTTTCTTTGATTTTAGGTACCTTATTCTCTTTTAGAATAGACTCATATGGAGTCTCAATTACTTCTGTTATTATAATGAGAATCTTTTCTTGAGTCACAGTAACTTCAATCTGATCATCTAAATACTTTTCTCTTTTTCTTTTGCAAGGGTTTTTATCTTTGAAACCAACTGGTCTACCATACTTTACTTATCTCTTTATCCCATTAGTAATGGTAGGTTGTCCTTCAGGGACAATAATTCTGATTGAAGTATTTGCAGCTGGTATATGTGACCTTGTCACTCTTTTAAGATCAGTAAATGCATATGGCAGTTGATTTGCTAGTTTTTGCATGTGAATTATCTTCTGAACTTCATGTTCATGTTATTTTGTACAAGAATCGAGATGAGACAATGATAATTCATTCTAACTAATTTCTTTTATTAGCTGCTTATTTTCTCTCCATAATGTTAGAAAAATAGACTCATCAAATAACAATCAGCAAAATGTGCCGTAAATAAATCTCTTATAGATGGTTCAAAATATTTAATTATAGATGAAGATTTATATCCAACATATATCCCTATCCTTCTTTGAGGTCCTATATTAGTGTGTTATGATGGAGAGCAATTGGAACATAAATCGCACATCCAAAAATTCTTAGATGGGAAATATTTGATTCCTGACCGTAAATCAATTATAACGGAGAGAATTCATGATAATTTGTTGGCCTGATGCGAATAAGTACTACTACATGTAAAATAGCATGTCCTCATGTAGATAAAGAAAGTTTTTCTCTCATAAGTAATGGTCTTGCAATCAATTGGATCCGTTTGATAAGCGATTCCGCAAGACCATTTTGAGTATGAACATATGCTACAAGATGTTCAACAGTAATTCCAATAGTAGTACAATAATCATTGAATGCTTGAAAGTAAATTCACCAGCATTGTCAAGACGTATTGTCTTAATAAGATTATCTGAAAAATAAGCGTGTAGTCGAATTAATTGCGCTAGTAGTCTCGCAAATGCCAGGTTATGAGTCGATAATAAGCATTTATATGACCATCTAGTTGAAGCATCAATTAAAACCATAAAATATCTAAATGATCCACTTGGTGGATGAATAGGCCCACAAATATCACCATGTATGCATTCCAAAAATCTAAGATATTCAGTCTTAATTTTAGTTGGTGATGGCCTAATAATTAATTTGCCTTGAAAGCAAGCAGCACATGAGAATTCATTTGGTCGTAATATTTTCTGATTCTTCAATGAATGTCCATATAAATTCTCTATATTATTTGCATCATAATTGAACCGGGATGACCCAACCGTTATGCCAAATTATAAAATTATTTTGATTAGTAAACCTTTGGTTTACTATGCTTATATTTATGCTTCAACTATGTTTATATGCTTCAACTATGCTTATATTATGTAATATAAACCATAAAAACAATACATGCAATTTTTCTAATACACATTCTTGCTTGAGATCATACTTGTAATGCAAAAATACTCAATTTGCCTTCATTAGTTGTTTCAATGTGATATCCATTTCTACAAATATCTTTAAAACTCAATAAATTTCTTTGAGACCTTTTAGAATATAAGGCATCATCAATTATAAATTTTGTTCCTCAAGGCAAAATGATATGAGCTCTTCCAGAGCCTTCAATCAATTTTGCACTACGACAAATTGTATTTGCATTTGTTGCCTACATTCTTAAGTAAAAGAAGTATTTTATATCTTTAAGTATAGTATGCATTGTAGCACTATCTATGAGGCACAAATTATTGTTGTCGACAAAAGATCCTAATGACGCCCGATCACCGGTCTTGAACATCGGAAGAAGAGAGTAGCTTAATCGGTGGATCCTTGCTCAACTGGATGGCCTGTAAAAAGTCCAAAAACCGAAGGGGTGCTCCGGTGGGGACCCTCCGACGATCAAGTCAGCAATCGAGGTCACAGTTGAGGAAGAGCTCAGACGAGCTCCCCTTTGGGATGAGAAGAGTCCATAGAAAGGGGGAATCCCTATCTGAGTATCAGGATAGTGAGCGTATGAGTTTGCGTACCTTGTTTCTGAGTGGACTTACCCTTTTATAGGGGGTTGACACCTGCACAACCACGTGGAGTTCTGTGAGAAGGGAATGTCCGCGGGGTTCATGGGGGTTGCATGAATTTGGGCCGATTGATGGGTCCTGTCCCATCGGAGAGGGGAAAAAATAGCAGTTGGTAAGCCACATCCCATCAGTCAGTGGAGCTGGCGGGTAGTTAGGTCTGGTCCCATCAATGGAGCGGCCAGTGGGTGGTTGGACCTGGTTGTGTCAAACAGCACGGGTCAGAAGGATGGCGGCTTGAACAGCCAGGACCATTCTGGGGCCAACTTGGGAAAGTCAGGACTGGCCGGGACTGCCTTGACTCTCCTGAGGGCACCGAGGCCGAGTAGGGCCGACTCGGTCGACCTGGAGATGCCGGGGCGGGGCCGACCAGGGATGGTCGGGGTCGACTCGGCTGACTGGAAGATGCTGGGGCCAAGCGGGGCCGACTTGGGGAAGTCGGGGCCGGCTCAGCTGGCTTAGAGATGTCAGGGCCGAGCAGGGCTGACTTGGGGAAGTCGGGGCCGGCTCGGCCGACTAGGAGGTGCCGGGGCTGAGCGGCCGACTTGGGGAAGTCGGGGCCGACTCGGCTGACTAGGAGGTGCCGGGGCCGACTTGAAGAAGTCGAGGCCGGCTCGGCCGGCTTGGAGATGCCGGGGCCAACTTGGAGAAGTCGGGGCTGGCTCGGCCGACTGGGAGGTGCTAGGGGGGGCCACCTTGGGGAAGTCGGGGTTGACTCGGCCGACTTGGAGATGTCGGGGTTGAGCGGGGCCAACTTGAAGAAATCGAGGCTGACTCGACCGACTGGGAGGTGCCGGGGCCGAGCGGGGCCGACTTGGAGAAGTCGGGGCCGACTCGGCCGACTAGGAGGTGCCGGAGCCGAGCGGGGCCGACTTGGGGAAGTTGGGGCCAGCTCGGCCGACTGGAGGTACCGGGGCCGAGCGAAGCCGACTTGGAGAAGTCGGGGCCAGCTCAGCCAGCTTGGAGATGCTGGGGCCGAGCGGGGCCGACTTGGAGAAGTCAGGGCCGGTTCGGCCGATTGGGAGGTGCCGGGGCCGACTTGGGGAAGTCGGGGCCGGCTCGGCCGATTGCCGCTCGGCGATTGGGAGGTGCCGGGGCCGAGCGGGGATGACTTGGAGAAGTCGAGGCCGGCTCGGCCAGCTTGGAGATGCCGGGGACGAGCGGGGCCAACTTGGAGAAGTTGAGGCCGGCTCGGCCAACTGGGAGGTGCTGGGGTGGGGCCACTTAAGCTTTTGATTTTGCCATAATTGCCCTCGTGGCTACGTCAGCCACATCAGATGCCCCCCGCCCCTGAGCGAAGGGCCACGTGCCTGCTGCCCTTTGGGCGAGAGGGGCGCGAAAATTCAAAAAATGATTGCTTTTAGTGCGCTTTTAATAGCTTGGTGAGCTGGCATTCGTCCCGAGGCAGTGTCGCTTCGCAAATCTTCCACAATCATGCGGTAGGTGGGGGCTGACGTCGACGCCGGACGCCTCGAGGAAAGCGCCCATTGGGGGAATGGAAAAAGGCGGAGGTTATTATTGTTTCTCCGTTTTTTGCCCTGCGATTGGTCGGGGATCACGCTCCTCGGGGCGAATCGAGGGCACATCTCGGGCGCAGCGAGATTTTCGGCGGACAGCTCGTGGCGCAATAGAAGAGCGCCACGTGGCGGGGCCTCGATTATTGTCGCTCGGAATGGGGGTATAAAAGCGCCCCAAGGGCCTGGGGAAAGCTTTTACATTGCCATTGCTTTCTTCCAACTTTCCTTTCTCTGAATTCCTTCTGCAACCTGAGTTTTCTGCTCTCGAGTTCCTTTCGATTCCCAGGTTAGTCTTATCCTTTGTCTCACCCCATGGACCGCCGTGCTGTTAGGGAGGGTAAGAGGCCCATTGTAGAGTCTTCCCATTCCGACAGTGAAGACCAAACCCCTTCAGTTAGCCTGTCCGGTGGGTGGCGCCATCCGCGATCGACCACGGCGACCGGGCCTCCATCTACCCCAGCCTCCCCTATTAGGGCAGTTCCTG